>JAHLJT010009419.1:161550483-161575712 GCA_031308135.1 Acheta domesticus
TGAGGGCGGTATATCTAAAAAAAATATCACTTTTCCTATTCTATTTTTCTTACCTTCTGGCCAATAATATGTTGCGACTCCTCTGTCTTAGGAAGCGGAATGTGTCGATCGCTGGGTTGATGTGCAATGACCCGCGAATCTACTATAACGTAACGTCTTAGATTTTAACATGCATTCAGGCGCATTTAGGACCTTTGTTGTGCCTACATTCGTGGAATTGTCCTATTAAATACCACTCCGATATTGGAAATTCTCCGATAAATCTCCTCGCTTCGCAATATCGAAAGGAAGTGATTTTCCAATTAAAGACTTACATCTAATGACAATGATAAAAGTTCGTGAACAATGTTAACCATTAAAGAACATCGATAGGTCCAAGATCGTTAAATCTATCAAAAAATTTGTAAGCAAGAACCATAAAAAATGGCCAGTAGTTTTTTGACGTTGAATGTTCTTCAGGCACGCAAGAATATATGTGATATTTTATCACATGCAAATGGTACAAGTTTTTGGTCGAGTAAATTTTAGCATAACTCGTGGCTATATGTTATGCACTTCAAGAATGACAAAACGTCTTTAAGATAATTTTGAAAATTAAGGTTTGTTTATTAACTCTCTAAATGGAGACGTGTTATACGGTGTGGACATATAATGTTTACCTTTTCACATCAGGTTTACCCACTGGTAGATTTGCGCGTTGTTCATCGTACAGATGAGCACGCAACCATCTAATCACAACCCACCGGCCGTTGTCAAATTTGCAACCCACAGTGCAATGTAGAAAACTTCCCGAGGGTTACTTCCCGAGCAATTTAACAAAATCTGTAATGCCTTGGGCTAGCCAGTACATTGAAGAAAAAAACGTTACCGACATAGACTGTTATGCACACGTAAAATGGATAGCACAATGGTTGCCGAAAGCAATTTCGTTTTTCGAAACACACTGAAAAAGTAAATCTGGCGTACATTTCATGCACAACTGCAACTTCTCTGATGCGATGCATAATCCGACAGGAGCCATCAGCCCAAGGCCTCAGCTCGACAGACAAAAATCCCACGACCGCCTCATTCATCCAAGCCTTTTCGTCGCCATGGAAACTGACGTTCCGAACCCCTTGCCGAAGGGTCTCTGAACGTTTTCCGACACTCTTGATCCTCAAACCGAACCCTACAACAGCGATCGTTCTACAAAAGAAAAAAAAAACAAGGGGAGAGCTGACCACGGAATAATGTCACGAAATACTGGAACACGAAAGAAAGTCGATGTAATTGATTCAGCGTGTTTCCTCCGTGGACAGCCTCTCGTTTACAAAGGGAACCCTAAACAAGTTCACGGCCAACGAACTCTTATTGCCTACGGCTCCCGACACGTACGCCGTTCAAACTACCGAGGAAGGTGCAGAAGTGGGCGAGCGGACGATTCATGAACTTTTTCTTCCCCTTCCTCACGCGACGCTCCCCATCTACTCGTTGGGCACGCACGCGCCAGAGGCTGGCCGGGACAACAGCGACGAACCGGAGGGGACCGCTCTCACGGACCGGCGCGGCGCCGCTATTTATGTCGCGTAACCGAAGACTAAAGGACGGGGATCCATAAATCTGCAGTATTCCATTACAATAATGGGGAAGCTCTGTAACACGGCCGCAAGCGCAGAAAGGAGGGAGGGACCAAGTGTGTTCATGACGGCGGATATTGTAGTAGTGGAGTGGTGGCAGGGAATCGGTGAGGGTGGAACTTAACTAAAGTCCACTGGTGCTGTCGTTAAGTCGGCGTTTTCGAAACAGTGTAAAGGACATGAAGTTGCCGAAATGACCCATGCCAAGGTAATGGATCGGGAGAGAAGATCAATTAAACTGAGGAAAAGTGTAACAAACGATGAGAATAAGTGATCACAAACAACATAGTTATATAGAGTACATAGTAGTAAATTAGTAAAGTATATCTAAATAGGATAGATAAACTATGAAATTGTTAATAGAGCATAATTTGAATTGCAAAGAGTATCTTCACATGTGTAGTAGTGCAGGTGAATGCCGGAACAGTACCCTAGCAAACGGGTCACTGACCGCGCACCGTCTATCCTTCCTGTTCCTTGTGCTATCCTCACCCCGTACGTACACACACTTGAATACACTGCCACGCATGGCGGGAGCCTACACTGTTAGAGCCTGTCCTGGTTGGGGGGTGCTCCGCTAGTGGAAAATACCTGGTTGGAGAAAAAACAAAGCCGACGTGTAGTTTGATGCCGGATCTCGCAATTCAGCGGGAGAAGATCAGCGACACCTCCCTTCCACAAGCATGCACTACACTTACCGGCCCAATGGCCTTAGCAGTTTACACGCCCGGAAACCCCAACCAATCAACCCAGGACCTCGCGGTCAGAGGCACTGCAATGGCAACAGTTGTTGCCCTGAGCCATCTCTGTCGATGCAATGTGAGAAAAAAAAATGCGTTATTCTGGAAAGAGTGCCCCGAGAGAATCCTCTTGAGGCAGAGGCAGTCGCGTACAGAGAACGTAATGGTGCATCCCCGCAGCGGCGGCTACGCGCGAAGTGTTGGTTGGGAGTGGCGGAGGGGAGCGTTGGGAGCGGGGCGGGAAGGGGGGCGAGGAGCTGCAACGTCGTCGTCTGAGGCCCGCTCGCGCCCCCGCAGCGTGCGACGGCGGCGCCGCGACCCCTGTGTCATTATGCAAAGTCTGGCGGCGCGCCCGCGCCAGCGCCCCAACCAACCAACACCCCGGGGAGGGAACCGCGGGGCGGGGGCGGGGGCGGGGGCGGGGACGGAGATGGACGACGGCGCGGCGACGAAAGCAGAGGGGCCCAGACGGATGCCGACGGATTTTTTCTCAGAGCGCGCTCGTTCCACGAGCCCGCCCACGCGCTCTGTTTCCGCACCAAAGGCTGCCGTCTGTGAACATTATGCGAATTTTTCATATTTGCGTGCCTTCTGGCTTCACGACACAGCTAGAGACGGCTTGCATTTGTTGCGGACATATAAATAATAAATTTGTCCCTGAAATTCTCTTATTCATTGCTTCTTCAAGAAGTCAGGATTCATTTATCTTGTTTTCTATATGTTGATTATTACATTTCTTTGAGACAGTTCTAGCGCAAACAAATTTCAAAGGGAGTGAAATAATTGTATTATTCAAAATACTGACTGACCTCAGAACATTCTTGTATCACAGCATTTTGCATTTCATTATATTCGTAAATATGTTCGAGGCCAAATAGAGTTTAGCATCTGCTGCAGTTTTCGAATTTGGAAACGGCATTTGAACCATCAATTCTTACGTTCGAAAAAAGTTTGTGAAAAACCTTTGTCAAGCGCGGATCTACAAGCTGCTTAAGGAGAGGGTTAATATATGGAACTTCGAGAGTTTTTTTATGAAAAAGCTTTTTTTGCAAATATTATTAGTTATCTTCTAATTACATATTCCAATAACATAATATGTAATATATTTTGAAAACTTGAACAATTTCCATTATTCTGAGTTAAAATGTCTACGTCCAACACGTACCCCAGGCCCGATCTCTTTGGACTTGTCTCTAGAATCCCTTCATCGTTTTGTTTTGCCTTTTAGGAAAAACACTTTTTGCAAGAGTTTTTGTTAACAACTCTTATTAGCTTCTAATCAGGAAAGGTATTGGAAAGCATCATTAAAATAATAAAGAGCGGCGCGGCAGATGAAAATCACACTACATAGCATTCGTTATAAACCGAAATGAATGTCGTTCATTAATTGGATATTCACGAATAATATTGCATCATTTATGTATCCATTCATTGCAACCACTACATTCATCTGCACCAAATGACAGAAACATCCTTTTCGCAACCGGGTTATTAACAGCGGCAAGAGTCCCTCTTGAAGCAACGCTCTCCTGTAATTTTATTGCAGCCAGCTGCATGCGACCCTACTTTCGCCGCAGCCTCCCTCCCGAGAGAGGCGAGCACGCGGGGCGCGCGGGCGGCGCGCAGCGGCCACTCGGCGGAAGAATGTTCAAGTGGCTGCGACGCGAAGGCGGGGCCGCGAGGGGCCCGCCCCACGAGTCGCGGCCGCCCCCGACAGACGGTCGCTTTCGCCGCCCGGCCCCGCGCCGCAAGGTTGTTTCAGACGGGCCCCGCGCGTCACCACCGTGCCACAGCCCGCCCCGCCCCGCCCCACCTCTCCTCCCCTCGCCGCTCCGCCACGCCCTATCTACCCACTCCCCTCCCCGCTCCGCCCCGCCCTATCTACCGACTCCCCTCCCCGCTCCACCCTATCCACCCCTCCCCGCTCCGCCACGCCCTACCTACCCACTCCCCTCCCCGCTCCGCCACGCCCTACCTACCCACTCCCCTCCCCGCATCGCCACGCCCTACCTACCCACTCCCCTCCCCGCTCCGCCACGCCCTATCCACCCCTCCCCTCCCCGCTCCGCCACGCCCTATCTACCCCCTCCCCTCCCCGCTCCGCCACGCCCTATCTACCCCCTCCCCTCCCCGCTCCGCCACGCCCTATCCACCCCCTCCCCTCCCCGCTCCGCCACGTCCTATCTACCCCCTCCCCTCCCCGCTCCGCCACGCCCTATCCACTCCCTCCCCGCTCCGCCACGCCCTATCAACCCACCCCCACCCCCGCTCCGCCACGCCCTATCAACCCACCCCCTCCCCGCTCCGCCACGCCCTATCAACCCACCCCCTCCCCGCTCCGCCACGCCCCTCCCCGCTCAGCTACGCCCTAACAACCCACTCCCCTCTCCGTCACGCTCTACCCCTCCACACTCCGCGTCGCGCTACCCCTCCCCTCCGCACTCCGCCACGGCCTCCCCCTCCCCTCCCCGCCTCGCTCCAGCCTCCTGCCCGCCCCGTAAGGTTGTTGCAGACGGGCCCTGCCCGCAGTTACCGCGCCACCGGCCGCCCTGCGCCCTTCCGAGGGCGAGTGCCCCACCGCCGCCGCTGAATAGGGAATGAACCGCACGCTCCGCCGAGCAGCAGGGCGGGAACAGCGGGCGCGGCTACAGCCCCTCGACGCACAGAGACCGGCGCATTCCTTCGCATGCCCTCGTTTTATTTCCGGGTATTACAAGAATTGGAGCTGTGCGGTACTCAGTATCATGAACCGCTAATCTATCTAAAAACAATATTAAAGCAAGGCGAAATTCTCCGTAATACCTTCAATTTTCATATTTCCTCTCAACTTCTGAACGCTGCCTGGCAGAGATGGACGGTAACAAGATATTAAACGGCGGCGGCAGATTAATTTGGCTACACTCTTGATTACGGATTCTAGTCCCAGCATGATGAAAACTGCGTAATTCTCAGGGTCAGGGCAAGTCGAGGTAGTTTCTAATACATTTAAAAACCCGGACCTTGGTCAGAAAGCAGAAATGCAGCCTCCCTGGAATGGAGAAGTATGATATGTAACCAATATTTACAAAATAAAAGAAGGTTAATGGAGAAATATTTCTTCTTGTATCACTAGGTAGGTCCATATAAATTGACGAAATAAATAGGATACTGTTTGGGATGACAATGTTAAAAAAAATTCAGCACGATACTGGACCAGACAAAAACCATTTCCTTTAGTGAACTACCGACTAACCAACTCAAATCCACCTTCCATTATTAACGAGACAGATTTATACGATGCAAAAATTGAGGCATGTGCCATAAGCTGAAGGAAGTTTAAAACGCACGCCCTTTACTTGCTAAAAGGCCTATTTAAATCCCTGCATAGACGTTTTCCATAAGCAGAAAAGGCTGGCCGGATCAGCAGACCTGCGCATGGTATATTGCGGTGAATTGGGAATGAAAAGCACGTTCCTCGGGGGAACACAAGCACCGGCTGTCTGGGATGGCTCCCCCTCGCGGAGCTAATTTTAGACGCCGCGAAAGAAGAACGCAGCCCCCCCCCGTATGCAATGAAGCGGAAAACAGCGCCTTTATGAGTCTGATTTATGGCCACCGGTATCTTTAAACGCGATAACGTTGTAGCCACCTGGAACTCAGCCTTTCGGCCGCGGCTGCGGCGCCTTTCTCAAGATACCTCCCCGAACAAATGTTTCTCGCCCTCGCTATGCGTCGTCGCCCGCACTTGAGCCGGTCACCCGCGGGATACGAGTGCCGTATTTACCGGGATGTAAGTGGAGATTTTTTCCCTAAATATCTCATTCTAAAAATACGAGGTCGTCTTGTAATCGCAGATTAAGCCTATTTGGTTAGGGTGTATGTTTTGACATTGTCATTCCGTGTCACGAAACTCTGAAAGGTTGACGAAACAATAAGCAGCGAATAAATATTCTTGGATGTGTTCTCCACGAACCGCGAAAATGCCGGCAGATTCAGACCGATATTTTTTGAATGGTAAAGAGTGAATCTCCAATGTTTGGCATTGTATCAAGTGAAAAGTGAAACTCGATGTGAAAACGATTAAAAATCGTTGCGAAATTTTGTTATATGATGCGCTGATTGGACTCTCGATTCGTCGCCCAACGAGTGCGAATCTCCCTTTTGCAAGAGATGAATTTGTTTTCAAAAATGCACATTGGTTGTAGAATGCGTTCTCTTGTCAAACACAGGAAGTAATGATCAAAATATTTTCTAAGCAAAACTTTCCCAAACTTGGAAAACTGCCGCTACCTCCCACGTTACCCGCGAAACGGAGGATCCGAGATATAAGAGTTCGCAATTCACACAAACATTAAACGATACTAATTTAAAGTACACTGTGCTAAAGAATGAGAAAGAATCAGAGGCCAGAAACAACGGGACGGAAGGAAAATCTAATGACACACAAGGAAATGTTTTTAGGTCGAGTCAGATGAAAGACTGTGCACGAAAGCAAAATCAACGCGCAAGATTTTCAGAAGGGCCTAAAAAGTCAGAGGACGTTGCAATATGGGAGGAGGAACAAAAAGAAAGGTACATGTGAAGATGAAAATGGCAGAGACAAAAACAATGATTATTATGATTTTAAAGAACAACATAATAGTTTTGATTGATTAGTGATTCCGGGCTAGTAAACGGCTAAGGTATTTAGTCCCGTATGTGTCGTGCATTTTCTTTCCTCGAGGGGCGGCAGTGGTCTTAGCCCACTGGATGGTGAGACCCGGCGCCGCCCCACCGTCGGCTAGCGGGTTTTTTTCCCCAACCAGGTATCTTCAACCAACGGGGCACCGCCCCAGCCGGAACAAGCGGTAAGGTCCCGGTCGGTCTCCCAGCATGTGTAGTGTGTGGCATAGTGACGCTTGCATAGGGAGCGTGTCTAAGAGAGCTTTAGGTTGAGCCAGAAAATAGAAAGGGGCGCAGAGGCCAGGGGGCGGTAAGACACGTCACACTGGTCGGTTGTAACGTCACAGACGGCGCCTACCAAGCTCTGTGGGAGAGAGGTCACGTGGAGCACCCACGTCACTTTAGGCACGGAGTGGGAGTAAATCATATGATCGGTTGGTCATGTAACCGAATCTATTTAAGGTGAGGTAAGGGCATATTAGCCAGGATACTTTTGCGGCACGGCGCCGAATTGGTATCTTCATTAAGTGCTCACGCACTGCGCTTCAGGGCGAGCGGCCGGACTTGTCCGGGGGAGACGTCAGTCTCATCTTTAGCGACGCGGTCAAGCGTTCGCTGATTCTTGCGGTCAAGCAAGGGCGGGAGGGGGACTCGCAAAGCAGTCGCAGGTGGCGGCTAAGATAAGCTGTTCTTAGGAGGGTTCCGTAAAGCACGGATAAAGTAAATGAACATGTGCAACAGTGTATATATATTTCTTTAGTATAATAAACTTGTTTTGTTACGAATCCTTCGTGTCTGTGTCTGAGTAATTAAACGACGCCACAAGTGCTTGTTACTGTGTGTGTAAGTGAGAGATGAGGATAGGACATATCCAAAATCTTGCA
Organism: Acheta domesticus; assembly: GCA_031308135.1. Classification (NCBI taxonomy): domain Eukaryota; kingdom Metazoa; phylum Arthropoda; class Insecta; order Orthoptera; family Gryllidae; genus Acheta; species Acheta domesticus. The sequence goes on from JAHLJT010009419.1 coordinate 161,558,365, forward strand.
CCGTCGGGACTCGAACCTGGGACCTCCCGGTCAGAGGCACTGCGATGACATCAATTGATGCCCTGAGCCGGCACTCCCGCTATCAAAAAAATAGAGATAGCTCAGGAAAAAGTTTTAAACTTTCTCGTCAAGAAGACACAGCTTTTGGACAATCCGACTATTTGCAATTTTATTTTGACGAAATAGTAAGGATTAGTTAAACGTTTTAATAATTCTCTGGGGACCTCTTCAAAATTGGAGGTCGTCTTGTATTCAGAGTCGACTTATATTCGGGTAATTACGGCGTATTATAGAGCGGAGGGCACCGTGGCGTTATCTCGCAAGGGGCAAGGGAAGGAGAACCGGAGCAAAGGCGCGCGTACACAGGCGCTATCCGTCGGGAGGCGTGTCAACTAGCGGCCGCCTTGACCAACGCAACGTCACACTAAGCGGGAGGCGGAGACCGCGGCTGGCGGCGTCGTCTTCCGTTGCCATGGCGACCTTCGAGGTCACCGGTACGTACTGTGAGGGCGTGCGCTTGCATACTGAGCCTCTTTTTTTCTGCGCCTAATTAACGCCTTCTGCGGGACGAATTAAAACATCCTAAATTGAAAAGGAAGGGGAAGACGTGTTGGAATTTTTGCTTTACAATTTGAAGCATCGAAGACATCGCTCTTGGGCTTCAATACTGACACAACTCAAAAAATTATAATTTTGAGTCAGTGTAATCTCCAGGATTTTAGTTTGGTGTACCAGCCATCAGGAACAGCAGCATATCTTACGGTACATTTCACCAACAAATGACATAAGTGTGAATGCAACACCCAATAATCTTTTTCGAAAATTTGATCAGAAGTAAAAAAAAAAAAAAAAAAAAAATTCCTTATTCACTAAAACTGGGTACTTCATAAAGCTACCCTAATTTATCCCTAAAAATCATAGATTTTATGAAAGTGGTTTTCCGATTTGAAATGCGAAAGTAAGAAAAATGATTTTTCAAGCACGATAAGTAGAAGGCAAAAACAAAATTAAATACTTGCAAAAACGAGAATTAGTGGAAAACTGGAAGTCGGGAATTCAGTGTGTACGAAATCGTATTTATGACGTATCTTTAGGTATTTCACTGATGTGTAAATAACGTAGCCTAACAGAACATTGCTTCACGTTATTAATAAGTAACAGAACATAGGTTCGTATTTATTACTCTTAGTACCAAGAACATATTTTATTCAAAGTCGAGAAAAAAACGCATTTAAATGTTTACCCAAGCAACTAAAAGGAGCTTGAACAACTCTTAGCTCGCATACGGCATCCAAAGGGACGCGTAACAGTCCCGCACGAGTGAGTCCGCAAGCGCTGCTCTTTGACAAAACGCCGGAACTGACGAGTGGAGCGTCAACGAGTACTTCCGCTCGTCAAGCACAGCCCCCCCGAGTGGGACTATTACACTGCGAGTCTCAATGCAATTAAATGAGGGGTCTTTCCCATTGAAGTCCCCTATATGTTGTATCTTGTTCAGCTGCACGAAAACCAATACACACCATTACGTGGTGGGAGCAGAGATTTAGAAATACAATGTTCGACATCTAATATGGTGTCGATACCAACAATAAAACATCTTTACATTATCAAATCCAATATTTTAGAAATAATGTTTTGTTTGAATGTTTTCTCGTATGATGGATAGATCAACAATATACCGTGTTAAAGTTATTCCACACGTATTCCATTCGTAAGTATCAATACTGATTCTCCTAACATCGAAACAAAACATCAATATCTCAAGAATGGGAAGTGTTCCCATGACTATAGGGGAGCAGATTAACTCTGTGTTCTCGGGGTAAAAGTTCCTAAGTAAATTTTCAATTAAATGTCTCCTTTATGAAAAAAAAAACCATTAAGAAATAGCGTTTAGCGTAGGAACAAGCGGTGGCTCAAAAATCTAACCCTCGTTTTCTCCAAACTAAGATTTTTGACTAACTTTTACCCCGTGACCACAGAACTCTTGGGTAGAATTTCATTAAAATCATATGCCTGTTTTCGCAAGTTTCATGCAAGAAAGAAGATTAAACGGCGTATGAATAATTCAAGCAGTATGCAGCTCACGGCATGAATAACTAGTAGTTATTGTGCAAATTATGAAATGGAAAGAAACCCATTTTGCTAATATTCATTTACACAGGATCGGGAAACCGATCAGCAGTGGAATAACATGTCAAAGCGGATTAAGATATTTTTCAGACAATTGCCACTGAATCGTTTATGCTTTCATATTGCTGCCCACAGACTCTCGATTCGGTCATTCATCAACCTGCGTTACTTAATATATGTCAAATGTCACTGCTTTTTACTGTCAAGCATTTAAAAATACATAGATCAGTGTTTATTATTGTTCAATTTCTGGATAACATTGAAGTTACACGAGGTTATTTTGTCGTCCACCATATATTCGGGAGAAGTGTACGTACATGCATATAGATGGACAACGATAACACGTGTATCATAGCAATAAAAACGTTATAAAGCCGAAGCGATATGTGATACAAGAATTGATACACGCGAACTAGTAATCCACATCATTGAAATGACAAGTCAGCCGGCTGTATGGTAGAATACAGTTGCTGGAATCTGACGACGCGTCGCGACGTTTGTGGTTATTGCAATTAGTGGTGACTAGTTTCTCACTTCCTTGTATGAATAATCTTCCATCCTTCGAAGACTAGGTGAAGCTAAACCCAGATGCACTATTACTGCATTTCCGTCTCCTTTCCATTTCCTATTCCTGAATTTCCATAATTTTCTCCCCCTTTTTCTCCCTCTCCCTCGTAACTTTCTCCCGAGATTTCTTCACCGACTAGACACCTTCCAGTAATGAAAATAATACAAACATCTTATATGAGTCACAAGATTACACGAACGTGAATAGGTGCAGTAAACGCTCTTGAATAACAATATTTAAAAAGAAGATTTCAGATTGATACGGTCGAATAACTGACTAGTAAATGTAGAATCATATTGTGTAAACTACCTAAAATGTCTATATGCACACCGGGTGTCCGATGAGGAACGATACAACTTTAAAACTTTACTTTTCAAGTTGTTTTGAATAAAAAATCTATAAATGTACGGTCAATTCTTCATCTATTACCGACGTTCGCATGGTTAATTTCATCCAGTGTAGAAGTGAAACGGTTGGTACTCGCCAGATCGCAATTGAGAAAATGGAATTAAATAGCCCGCCAGATTTGAATGAGGCACATTAATCAGGACGCCACCGCGCTTATTTGGAAAAGTCTCGAACAGTCTGTGTGTGTGTGTGTGTGTGTGTGTGTGTGTGTGTGTGTGCGTGTGTGTGTGGTTTACTTTAAAACAGGGTCATCTAAGTGTTTACTTACTTATCAGCTTACTTTTGATTCTATGACGCGTATTTCACACGGAAATGCCGCGAATTAACAGGAACGACGAATTCGCGGGCATAATTTATAATAACGGTTTTTTTACGGCAGTGCCGAAAGAGCAGTACAACAATGTTATTGACGATTTCCTAATCGTATTGTACCGCATAAAAGCCATACTTATTAACACCTTCAGAAGATTGCGAGAAACTGGTTCATTATTTCTGACCTCCCAACGCGGGCTTCTCCAGTTGCGGAACACGCAAGTGAGCTTGTAATAGACTCCGAAGAAAATCCGTCAAACCAGTGCAAGAAGAGTATCTTTTCGGTTGGGTGATGCGTTCAGTATGGAAATTCCTTCACAATAAGGGTATGTATCCTTATAAATTTTGCAATGTGCAACACGAACAACCCCAATATAGAGAATATAGAGCAATTTTGTACCTGGCTTTTTGAAAAACCTAATATTTTCAGGAAGATGATATTCCCAGACGAGGCACAGTTTACGGTAAGTGGAATAATTAGTTATAGAAACAGTCATCTATGGGCTCCTCCTAACCCAACAGCTTCCACATTACAACTGGTTGAGTCGTGCATCAAAGGACAACATTTTAAACATCTTTACTGAATGCACCAGTGACAAATTCAAGTTGCGCCAAAGAAAGACTGAGTTCAGAGCAGCCAAGTGTTTCGGAAAGACCCAATTTAGACAATTGAGTTGCCTTTTTTAAAATTTGAGATAATTTTTCTTTGTAAACAGATGTGTTCATTTCTTTTGTAAATAAACAATTTACATGTTTTTGAAGTGTTTATTTGTTTCTGAAATGCAATTTTTTTCATAGAAATTATTTTTTCAAACCACGAGTGCTTATTGCCATTCGAAATCTCGAAGGAGTTATCTGAGAAACTATGCTTGAAATTGATTTAAGAGCTTATTTTGGAAGTTTCGTTGTTTCCTCATTGGACACCTGTATATAGTATAAAATGCTTCAGACAAGATTTTTCTTATAAGGAGCATGGGAGTGAAGCATCTGGGATTCTCCAGTCAACTCTCCTAAAAGGAGGACTTATTTATTGCAATCGTATTCAAATCAATATCTATGTATATTTCCATGCCTGCGATAAGGATGGACATCACGAAACACATTTAAATGTTCACCACAGAATCCACTCACTGAAATTGACAGTTCGATCGACAAATGTATGTTGAAATTGTGGCAAATAGTGTCAAAATGGTTTTAGCAACTTTATTTATCAACAATTCAGTTCAAAAAATTTCTTCCCAATCCAGTTTTTTTTGGTAATAGAATGTAGTGCAACATTTTTTAAATTGACTCGCGATCGTTAGTTATCGAAATATCGGAACGACTGAAGATATTTACCGAGAAACGCGAAACGAAGAGAAAACAGAAGAGTGGAAGCACCTGCAGGCGCGCGGAAGGGCGGCACCGGAAGTGGAGGTCGCTGCCAAAATTAGCATCTCCGGCGGAAGGCTTCGCCCCCCACCGCCCCCAGTTCCGGATATAGGCGCTCTCCCGCCAGGGCAGTGCGCCGCGCCGCGCCGCGCCGCGCCGCGCCGCGCCGCGCCGCGCCACGCTGCCGCTAGGGGTGCGTCGACACGGAAATGAAAAATGTTATTGGCGGCTCGGGAGCTCCCTCAATTTATCAAGCGAGCCGCTTAATAATGCAGTTTACGCGCGTGGCACTAGAGTGCGCGCCGAACGCGGCGCCGGGCCCGAGTCGCGCGCGTTCGCTCAGGCGCCGCCCCCGCCCAGCCTCGTGAGCCCCAACCTCTGCCCTCGATGTGTCAATACCCGGCCGCCCAAATTAATGCGGAAAATTGTGTACAGAGTGCGCCCCCGTCACCTCTCTTGTTCTCTCGCCCCGCGTGCTCACGAGACCCTCTAAGGCCCCCCCAACCCTCCCATCACATGCACCAATGTCGAGGTATATTGGAGAGAAATTTGAATATTCTAAAAAAATCATATTATTGCTATTATATTATATTATATTATGTTTATTTGTTTCGCTTTTGTTATGGTTGCGATAAACAGTTACCCTTTTCCCCATTTCTGTAAAAACGCAGATAAATACAAGTGTAGTGAAATAAATATTGTACTGAATAAAGTAGAAGTAATAATTAAATTTATGAAATCTTAAATAACTAAGATCTCAAATCTAAAATTTCTAATATCTTCGTAAGATTACATTCCCCAGAATCGTACTGCCCCATAACCATATTTATTCCCAGGACTCTGATTGCGAAAGTACACAAATTACGCATCGGAAATCCCGCTCGCTTCGGGGGGCAATCACGAGCGCGCCGAGTAAGAGCCTCCCCCTCCGGGTGGAAGACGCGCGCGCGCGAGGCGAGGCGAAGCGAAGCGAGGCGCTGCTGATGCGTGCGAGGGGGCGGCGCGGCGCGAGGGCGTGCGTGTGAGCACGCGCGCGTTTACGAGGCGCCCGGGCGCCACTCGAGGCGCCGCCGCCGCCGCCGCTGCCACCAGCGACACGTGTCCCCGTTTAAATGCCTCTTGGCGCGACGAGGCACCCGCGCGCGGCGGCGCCTACGCCCGCTCTTACGCCTCCGTCACCTCCCTCCCCCAACACTACAGCCTTTCATTTCGCTGGAGTATTCGTGCATCCTGTGTGAAAGTACGTCCTCGTTGACACGCTGATAAGAACCCGTTGATATGAGTTAATTGATTACCGTTTCCGGGCACGTCAACTGCTAGGGACCATCTGTTCCGTAACTGTAGTGAATCTCGCGAGATGAGTCAGTGGTTGGCGCGATCCGGCGCCGACCTACACGTCAGCTTGCGATGTTTTCATCAAGTATCTACCACTAACGGGGCACCGCTCTAGCCGCGACAATGCAGAAAATGTGATGCATATGGCAAATCCATTGAACAGATGGCGGACTATCTGGCATTGTCAGACAATGCCAATCTTGGTAGATACAACTAACTTACAAAACTTATACACCAAGGTATTGGAGACGATGAAACATGGGGTGTACTGGATACGATTTTTATCACGAAGGAAACAGTTGATTATATAACCTGAAATTCTCCTCATTGTCATAACCAAAAAGATAGCGTCTAAAATTCATATTGCAGTTCCTCTGACTTATAACATGAATTACAGAAAAGTCACGAAGTACGAGGAGCTTGCAATGCAACTGTAACAGGCGGTTGGAAAAAGTGTACGATTTCTTCGGAAGTAGTAATGACAACAAATTTTAAAAAGGAATGAGAAATTTGGAGCCCCAACCCTCCTTAACGAAATCTGCACGGAAACAGCCTCGTCGCATTCTTCTATTCGTCTCTCACATCTGAAATCTACTCCTGGATCTCTTCTTCGTGTTCCCATTCATCCTTCCCCCACCTTTCAGATCCGTTTCATCGCTTTTCCTAAGACACCATCCTCAGCTGCTCGCCCCGCGTCTCACAGCCCGCACACATTCCACGACGCGCCAGCCCGTTAAATTGGGAGGTTTACAGCGCTACCCCCGCCAGAAAAGCATAAGGACGAGCCCTCAAACCGCCCTTCTTTGCGCCACTCCCACTTCACCAAACATTCCCAGCCGGCGTCAGAGACTCCACGCTGCTTTTACCATTCGGAGAAACCTCACGCGACGGAGACGCGCACAAAACCGGTACAAGTTCCTTTCAGAGTCAAAAACCGATTTTGTAAAACACGAGCGCTCGTTTAGGGTTTTAAAGTAGACTTGTAAACAGCCGCAGAGGCGGGCTGTAAAAGGCGAACCCTCGCGCCCGGGGCGCCCGCCGCAGCGGAGCCGCCCCGCCCGAGGTTGCATGCGCTGCGATGCGCCTTCTCCCACGCTGCCTTATCTACGCGCCTCGGCGAGGGGGGGGGCGGCGTCTGGTGGCCCGGGGCTTGACGGGGCGTGGAGGGGCATGGCGGGGTAACAGGGAGGGCGGGGCAGGAGAGGAGCGAGGCAGGATGGAACAGGTTGAGGGCGTGGCGGCGCGCGGGGGGGGGGCGGGGGTAAATCGCCGCGCCCAGTTCAGAGTACTTGGTCTAAGATCGCGGGTGGTCGGGCACTCAACTCAGCGAGGCTGGACGGAGCAGGGCGGGGAATGGCGGGGCGGGGCGAGGTAGGGCTGGGCATGGCGGAGTCCGGAGAGGGGGCAGGACGGGGCGGGGTGAGGGGCACGGGGACGTAGCAGGGGCAGGTAGTTTTTCGGGGCGGGGCGGAGCGGGGCGAGATGGTTTCCCGGGGCGAGGCGGTGCGGGGCGGGGCGGGAGCGGGCGGGGCGGAGCGGGCGAGGGCGGTTTCCCGGGGCGAGGCGGGGTGGGGCGGGTGGGGTGGGGTGGGGCCGGGTGGGGCGGGGGGGGGCAGGGCCGGGCGGAGCGGAGTGAGGTCGAGGTGGTTTCCCGGGACGGGGCAGGGCGGAGTAGGGGCGGAGCAGGGCGGAGCGAGGTGGTTTCCCGGGGCGAGGCGGGGTGGGGCGGGGTGGGGCGGTGTGGGGCGGGGTGGGGGGCGGGGTGGGGGTGGGGCGGGGTGGGGCGGGGGGTGGGGCAGGGTGGGGCAGGGTGGGGCAGGGTGGTTTCCCGGGATGGGGCGGGGCGGGGCGGAGCGGGGCGGGGCGAGGTGGTTTCCCGGGCGGGGCAGTTTCTCAGGGCGGGGCGGGGCAGTTTCCCAGGGCGAGGCGGGGCGGGACCAGTTCCCGGGGCGAGGCGGGGCGGGGCGGGGGCGGGGCGGGACAGTTTTCCCCGGGCGAGGCGGGGCGGGGCGGGGTGGGGCAGTTTTCCCGTGGCGAGACGGGGTGGGGCAGTTTCCCGGGTCGGGGGCCGGGTTGGGGCGGGGTGGGTCATGACGGAGCGGAAGGGGGGAGGGGGGATGGGGGGAGGTGGGCGGCGGCGTGGGTATATCACGACACGCGCAGGTCGGTGTGCTGCAGCTGAGTTCGCGGGTTGCCGGGCACGCAACTCAGCGCCTCGGAGCGGCAGGCGCCTCGCCTCGGCCACCGCACGCACTGCGCCAAGAACTCACACCCACAAATGAATGGAGATCGGCCCTAACGTACTGAATTATGAAACTAGTTAAGAACAACGGAACGCACAATCCGGATTAATTGGGACTGGACACTTTCTGGATTGTCAAATTGTCAGATTTCTGTAAAGGAACGAATAAAAGACCCTGTAGATTTTTCCAACGCTTAAAAAAAAATTCACAAAAAATCATTCATTTACTGACGGTTACAAAAATAGAGTGAGTAAATAACACCATTAATGTAACATTTTTTCGTCTTTATTTATTAAAAAAATATCTACAGCATGTGCATTATTGTATGTGCATTTAGGCGTATGTGCAGTAAATCTACTCTTACACACACACACACAAACTAATTTCACGAGATCTAGAATAGAATATAGATTGAGGCCCCAATTACATTGTAGAGATGCACTACTCCATGAAAGGAAACGGCATTGCAGTCTCGTTGCTGAAAAATGTAGACGATATGAATGATTTTTTCTGCCATTGGATTCTACTTATCTTCATTCCAAATGCAACAGCTTAACGTCGCTCTCAGAAATACAAACAGGAAATGCGCAAGTAAAAGCCATTATCAGATGGTTTATCAGGAAAAACAGCATCTGTTTGCTGGTGCTTAGAAGTGAATCGATTTCAAATATTTTCCTCTAAGTTTCGAACATTGTTTCATAGTATGTAACTGTGAAAAAACAATGAACCTGTATGAATAATGAACTATTATGTATATTGCAGAAAACGAAATGTCATTTTTAAGTAAGTAGTTAAGTTTTAAGTAAGGTTTAAGTAGCCACTTATGTGATTTTTATAATGTTTAGCAAAACAAAAGCTAATTTAAAACAGGAAGAAAGAGTAATATTTTTACGTACATTTATGAAAAATGTACAAGGACATGATATAAGAAAATCACATGAAACACGGCAAAGGAAAGCTATGCGATCAGTTTGAAAATTTCAAATCCATTTCTCAGCTCTGGAAGGTATGCTTCACATAAGTCAAGCCCAAACACATGAGCACGTGTGATTCCATTTCCCCTCCCCCTCCCCACCCCGAGCATGAGCGCGCGTGGTCACCTCCCAGGAAAGCAACGCATCGCGTCTCCAAACAAGCGCGATCCGGTGTTTGCGAAGCGCACGCCAGGGCCGGGAATTTTCCGAACGATCGTGTGTCGGGCGCCGCCGCACGCAAGCGCGCCCTTCCGCAGGAAGCGGAAGTGGGCTCGTGTTTGCGCCGCGCCGCGCGCCGTCGCGACCCACTTCCCCCCCGCGCGGCGCCGCCGCTGCGCCTTCCGTCGCGATAGACCGCGCCGCGCAACGCGCCTCCGCGCCGCGAGCCCTGATGCAGCGCGCCCTCCGCCGCCATTGGACGTCACCCAGGGCAGGCGGGGGGGGGAATCCAGCTTGATTGATTGATTGCTTGCTTGACTGATTCGGGGCGTCAAGGACATGACTCCCGTAAGTCTAGTGGATGTTTTATTGCTGGAGATAGCTATGATCTTCCCATGCTGGTAGTCGAGATCCGGAGCCGATCTAATGTCAGCTATTGAGTTGTTCCCCAGCACGTGTCTTCCAACAACGGGGCACCGCTCCAGCCAGGTCATGGTCTACGCTCTCGACTTGTCTCCCGACTTGTGTGGCAGTGTAGTGCATGCAGGTGTAAGTGGTAAGTGGTAAGGATGGGACAAGGAAAAGGAAGGGAATGGAAAAATCCTGCGCGGTCCGTCGTCCGGCTGGCTTGATTGATTGATTGATTGATTGATTAGCGATTCTCAACGCGACGACCGCCAAAGTCTTCAGTACCGTACGATAGTTCATGTTTCTTCCTCGAGATGTGGCGGAGAGTCCCCCCTCTGGATGCGAGATCCTGCGCCCGACCTACTCTTCGGCTATCGGTTTCCCCTGGTAGGTACCTCCCACTTGCGGGGTACCGTCCCAGCCGGGACAACTCTAAGGACGCGTGTGGTAGAATCGAGAAGTGCCGAAACAGCAAAAATGTAACAGAATGGTCAAGAGATCTCATCCTGTAGTTTACGGTGTGAAGAAAGTTTCTTTGAAAATTTTAGTTTTTAAAGCCCTAGAACGCATCGTTTGGAAGTTATTTAACAATACTGATTTAAAAATCCTAGCGTGCGTTTGCGGGTTGTATTTTACATGAATATTTAGATGCGTTTTTAAAACAAATCCTTCGTATTTTTAAAGTCAAAGCGCAATTCGTCACGTCTCCCTGAAATTATCTTCCTTTAGAAACCTCATTTACAAAGATTGGTTGCGTGTGAGAGCCGCAAATGGAAAGCATACTACTGAAATAATACAGGAACCGAATAAAAACCCTAGAAAGTTATGAATGTTATTAATTTAATGTTCGGATATCTTCATTATTTGAATTATCATGCTTTATTGAATGCATTGATACTGAGGTTCAATAAACTCGATGCATCAGGACTTTGGTGCCGTTGTTGATGTGGACGCTCGAATCTAACACTGTAAATGTTGTAACTTTCCTTCACTTCCACACGAGTTCGGAGTGAAAAATTATCGCAAAAAGGTTCACAATTAAAAATTAACATTATTTCAAAATATAGACCTATTCACATTAAAATCCAAGTCACACCCATCGAGTAATAACTCAGTCCTTGAGCAGCACTGCCGACAGGTGATTCGCTAATCTGAGGAAATGTATTGTTGATAAGTCAAGGGGATTTCACGTAAATTTATATTGTATATGGGAAGAAAAAATGTATTTTAGAAACAGTGTAGAATTTCACCGTTGCAGCCGTTTGTCCGTTAAGACCTGGGTATATTTCATGCTAGTTCGAAAGAATTCCCTTAGGCTACGGTCGGAGTGGATCCGTATTCGGCCGAATTCGCATTCGGCTGAACACGGCCGTTTACGGTCGAATATTTCAAATCCTCCGTAGAACGCAGGGACGGTCACACTGCATCCGACAAGTTCTGGTAAACACGGCCGAACTTTGAAATCGGGAGACCGATATCAAATGAGTTTGATTTATTCGGCCGATTTGAACTGTCGGAGATGGATGTTGAAAAGCTGTTTCACTTGTACACGAAGGAGATGCTCTGTGGAAGACATCGGATTCCAGATAGGAACAAAAGCAGGAAATTATGGAATGAAATAACAGAAGAATAGGCGGCACCACATACAAAACGTGCTGTAAACATGGGACAAAACATCTTATGGTTATGAACAGTCGTTCCTCTGTAGTAATACGTTTCCTAAAATTGGAACTTTTTTCAATGTCATCTCTAATTGCTCCAAGTATGTTAAAAATGTATTAGGCGACATTCTTGTATATTGTAAAAATTTCACGGGTTGTTTTAGTAATTGGTATTATAAGGTATAAAATTTACCAGCATTTTTGGCGATCGGCGAAATTAGGGTTCACCCAGTAATCTTTTTGATTTTCAGGCAGAAGAAATTTAACAGCAGAGCTCTCAGAGATCTGTTGTAATATTTTCGCTTCTACTACATGCCACCTATACCCAATAATTCACAGATATCTATTGCAGTCGGATGCAGTGTGACCAATCAGGTCGGCGGAATCAGTCGGCCATTCGCGCACGAACGTTTTCTTCGACCGAAAACGGATCCACTCTGATCGTACCCTTAGGCAGTTTTAAAAACCAAGGAAGGATTCGATTATAAACTAAATTTATCGCTATTACCCATCAAAAACTATGTATAGTTATATTAGGATTTTACAATTTCTTCTAATTGCTGAAGTCTAAGATTTTGCACACCTTCGGCATCAGGATAACAATCGATGACTCATCTATAATGGTTCATGACAAATAACTAATCATTGTATCGTCATGAGATCCACGAATGTGTAAATAGACTAACGGATTTCAGCCCAATGTATCGGTCGTATTTCAGTTCAATGCATTGGTCATGAAAAGTCAGACTTAAATCTCCCCGCTCCCCAAGCTTCCCTATAATATTGACAGGATTTGCATTTGCAAGAACGAAGTTCAACTTCGATAAAAAAGATGGAAAAAATAGGTTATCTGCAGCGCCATGACGTTTTTCTAGGTTGTGGTTGACCAATGCGGTCAATGCGTTTTGCTTCGCCTTTCCCCCCACTTCTAGTGGAAGAAGGAAGTATCCGAGGGGTATTTCCATCCGGTATGAGGCGTGAGTCGATGATTTTTCGCAACAACGCATCAAGTTTCAGAGAAAACCAAAATTCAAATCGCTGTATCCATTTCATCATGATGGAAAAATTTCTGAAAATGATAATTGAAATTAGTCACATTCAAAAGAAAATAATATTCTCAATCCACCACGAATTTTATACATTATATTTTCCCCAAAAGTGTAGTTACTGTTACATTTAAAATAAGCCATTTCAAATCCCTGATAATATTATGCGTAAGTGACAAAACGGTGGATGTAATATGTTTTTCCTGGCACTAACGCAACTAATGAGTTAGGAGGTAAACTTTCCAATTGTATTAAATATTACAAAGTCTGAAAGGTCTACCAGTATTTGTTGTTCTTTTTCCTTCAATAATCGATTGCGTGAATTAGTCATATGTAAGAATAACAATCCATTGCATTTTCTACTTCTTGGAGCACAATGTTACAAAAACCATTACCCAACGTTTTCTATTCATATTCTAGGGATGAATCTATTATACATCCATAACTCAAGAAAATAAGAAAGGCTGAGTGGTAAATCTGTTCCGTTAGCAATAATAGACGTCATTTGGTGCGGACAACGAAGGAAACGAGACGGGAGGCTCGCAAGAAAAGGCCCGAAGGGGGAGCGGAGGAGAGCGCCCCGGGCGAAAGGGCGTGCCCACGAGGGCGCGACACGGGCGCCGGAAGCGCGCCTCAATGGTATGGAGCGGAAGGGGAGGGGGCGCCCGAGAAAAAGACGAGTGACGCCGGTGCAGCAACCCCTTTGCGGAGGGAGGCGCGGCCGCCGCCGCCGCGACATCCTTGCAATTATTTGCGTCTCTTTTGAGGGCGCGGACTGTCTCATGCCCGGTCTACGTCCTCTCCGTTGCGTTTCGGAGTAAAAGCGTTGGAAGGAACTTCATCAAAGTGGAAAATTAATTGCATTCAAAACCGTGTAAAGAAGTTGTTCCATTTTGCCGGAAATATAAAAAGCGTATTTTGAAATACAATTGATACAATATTTCACTCATGATGAATGTATTTATTGCATTCCGGAGTTACGTATGTAACTAGTTGAACAGCGCAATATATACTTTATAGAAAATAAATTACGAAAAAAATCTTTATACTTAGCTTTGTCAGGTTGATTTTGTTTTACCATAACAAGGGGAGCTTAATCCGTGACGGTATTTTATTTACCTAGCTCGAATAGTCTTTCACGAAACCGTTTCACTCTAAAATTTGTCAAAATCAGAGTTATAACTGCTCATTTTACCCATTTTCAATTTAAATTGAGTAAAGTGTAATGAATGAAGGATTTGTTTTTAATTTTTCATTCTTTTCTTTATTACAGAAAGCATTGCACATTAGTCTCGAAAATAAGCTTCTTTAAATCGTCTACTGTTCTCTTCATGCGTATCTGAAATGATTATGAGCTTCCCGAATGGGTCTTTGAGGATTAAAATTAAGATAGTTGTAAGAACAATGCTGTTGTTGTAAAGTGAACATTGAGTATTTTGATAACAAGAAGAGAGAAGGATGCCCAACACTTCTAATATATAACAGTGACCCTATTCAATACCATTGTTCAATAAAGTTCGACTTCATTGATTACAGGAAGTCTCTGAAATCGAACTCGTGAATGGATATGCTCAGATCCTAAACCACCCGATATCTGAAGAATCACTATTTCCTATCGTTTCGGATGCTTCAAGTTTTGTAAAGAGATTTCATTTGAGTGACATTTCTTTTTATGCAAACGTTTCGTACTTCCACTCTTTACGAAGACGGAACATAGAGATGCTTGTTACAGCAATGACAATGCAATGTTTTGCAATTCTTTGGGAACGGAACGTATCTTCTCGATTTACAGAATAGGTTTTTCAAAAACAAGTAGTGCTATGAAGGGAATATTCTTTCTCGTATTATTTGCAACGGTTATGTAATCATGTAAATACTAGACGAACCCGTGCGACAATTTCATACACAAATCCGTTTGAATGTGTTTTCGCGGGTACCGAAGGTTTATTTCACGTGGGAGTACCTCATTGACGGAACACAAACTCTACGAGTGGAGGTTTCTAACCGGCAAGAATTTTTACCTGGGCAGGGATTTCAGCGTGGCAATCACAAAACCGCAGTGATTCAACAGATCAGACTGCAGATCAATATAAAAAAATCACCTTTATTTTTTCAAAATTAATTTTCATTAACTTTTGACATTTATACTAAATAATGAGAAAAAAATCTTATCTTTTCGAAACGTTTGAAGAAAAATGTAAACCGTTTTTTTAATGAAATTTTTTGAATAACATATATACAGTGGATTCTACGTCTTGGTTCTTAGCAGCCCTACAAGTATTGTTCAATTCTGTGCAATTACAGAAATTATGACATTGTACAAAATCATTAAACAATTAACTTAACAACATTCATCAAAGTTAAAATCAAAATGTTGAGAAGTGATTCTTTACAATTATACTAAATGTTAAACAAGAACATTTGTAAAGCCATCAATTTACTAAATTGATGACTTTACGGATGTTCTTGTCATACTATCTTGATTGATGAATGTAAAATGTCACGACTGGTTTGAACCCGAATAACTCTTTAAAATTGTATCTTTTGTATCCTAGATACAAACATCAAAGATGAGATCGAGAACAAGTTTTAATTTGGAATGCACAGATCATATTCTGGAAAGGGCTACTTGTTCCCTACATCCAAATTTCTTCCTGGAAAAACTTATTGATGTACCTCAAGGAGACGCGAAAAAAAGTACAGCTTCCCCACAGTATATGAAATGATTACGAAGATATTGAAGAATAAGTTCCGTTAAGAAAAATCTCACGATTCAATTTTGAATGTAACACAATTGAATGTAAGACTCAACAATATTGTAAAAAAAATTAACTTTCGCAATTTTTTGAAATTTTAGAAGTCTTAATTAAAATCGACCTGTACCACATTTGCAAGCGAACTTTGTTATATTCGAATAATAATTATGAAGAAGAAAACTTGAGCTATTTAAGAAAATTTTGAAAATATCTAATAAGTTTCATACAGAGTCGTCCCCCTCAAAAAGAAACAAAATTATTTCAAAACCTTAGGACCTTTAGATCAGTCATCGATCGGGCAATACTACTTTTCGGAAAAATTCTGATTATGGTTTAGGTGTTTGTGTTAATAGATGAATGGATGGATAGAAGGAAGAAAACACAGTTTCAATATCCGAGTCCTCCAAAATGTATACTCGTATTCCAGTCAAAGACTCGACATTGATTTTTTGCAGCATTTCACAACTTTCTGTAAACTATGAGGAATTATAGTTAAGAGTATTTCGTTATATTTTAAATAGTAAAAATATGACAATTCGTGTAGATTCGAGAGCATACGCACAACAGTCGTATACTTCTAGTCACGACGACTTCCTCCAAAATGAAAAATCTTATTCTGGTCATCCAATCTTTCTACGGAGGAGTATACAGTAATAATTATCCGACAACGAAAATAGAGAAATTTTATATACGAAACGTGAGGCAAAATTTTATTTTAATTTTTTTTTTTTAATTTAACGTTCCACATGAACGCGTGCCGGTTAACCAGGCTGCAGTGCTGGTCTCTGACGGCCATCAAGCTCTTCACGGCGGCCCTTTCGCTTCGTGAAAACCAGCGGCCGAGCGTGTCACCGGCAGCAGAATTAACGGTACTCACGTGTTAGCAGCTCACGTGACGAAGCGCGGTTCCCGGGTTACGGTATGTTAATAGCGCTCGCAAATGAGGAGGGCGCCGCCCTAACACGAACGAGTGCGGCGGATTCCCGCAGCAGCGGTCCGCCCCGCGCCGCGCCGCCGAACACGAAAGTGAACGCCAGAGGCGAATTTATGCGCCGGCAGATCCCTCACTCAGCGCCGCGCCACCGCTTCGACAGGCCGCCGCTGCAGGCCTGCTAAAGAGGTGAAGGACACGAGGAATCCCCCCCTCCGATCCCATCCGGGCAATAAACCTAAATTTAGAAACAGAGATGGAGGTGTGGAATAGCTTGTGAAGGAAGTCGTACTGCAGATTACCGACTTGTTAATGTAGTTCGAACTGTGAAAGTAAACTATTTTGATATTGACGACAGAGTGACCCTATGCTCACTTCCACTTCATTTACAGGACAAGTATTTGTCAATATTGTATGGAAATTGAGACAAAAAATTTTCATAATTCAGATAACGTCTAGAATGGGTGGGTAAGTATACATGTGTACTTCTTAAACTTCGTAATTTATTCCATTTTTTTTGTAGCTATTAATTTCTGTATCCAATATTATCATGTACGTATTTCAGACTTTTTTACACCTACCTTTACATTGCACCCTATATTACGTTTTACACAGCACAATAAGAGAAACAATGAAGTTATCTTTCATCAGCATGATTTAGAAGAACTCTAATAAATGAGTTCTGCAAGTTAAAAGTGAGAGAAATGCAAGTTAAAAGTAACAGCCTTGTTTCTTTTAAATTGCATTTCCTCCTCAAAGGGCAAAAACCTCTCCAACAGTTTGATTTCTCTCCAAAATTCTCGTATAATCAATCTTCCATTACATTATTCATACAAAACCACAACGCCGAGGCGAAACATTTCACATTTAACAACCGTTCCAAAAATTACAATAATATTTAAATAATTCAGGACAACATGCACGATCCCGCTGCGGAATGTAAAAAATGGCCTTATTTGCTACGTAACGTTGCAAGAGCATTTCTCCGCGCGAACTACTCTTGTTCCTCTCGCCCGTCACCCCCGTAACAGCCTCCACTCCGCCGC
>JAHLJT010009419.1:161575812-161612195 GCA_031308135.1 Acheta domesticus
CTGCTGAAAAGAGACCAGGGCTATCTCGGAATTTATTGGTACTAACATGGGTTTCGATGCCCATAAACTCTTCTGAACTTTATTGCGCTAGGCACACAAAATCATTTTAAAAAAAAGCTGAGAAATTATTTTAGCAATTAAATCCCTATGAAACTATGTTCCAATTGTATGTAGCAAATTAATTATAATTCCATGTACCAACGAATGTATTTTTATGTTATACACTAATAAATAGGATGGCTGACAATCATCACGGTTTATTATTTGTTGATGACCTAAACTATGCTTTAAATCTAAGTACGATTAATTTGCGTCCTTTCAAATGACGGTGATAGCCTGAATAATAAATAAATTCCAATGACTATACGAAACTGTCAAACTTCTTTAGTATAAACACACAACCAACACTTCATTCCTGTAGCAGCAAAGCAGCAAATAAAAACAAACAAAAAACAATTCATTGGTCTCGCGCTAATCATGAAAGACTTGTACGTAAATAACATAACTGATCTTCTCTAATTTTGCTCATAAAACTGATTCAGGAAGTCAATACTGTTACTTACTATTTTTCGTACGAACCTCCTTTTCAAAACTACACGTTCTAAAAGAGCTAGAGAGCAAGAAAAATTCTAGACTTTGGGTGAATATTTGTTAATTAATAATACGATTCTGTTTAAAATATTTCAGAAAGATACATGTATACAACTTCTGAAAACGTTCAAGCTTCTCAAGATTAAACGCTTAGTGAAATCTATTTGCAAGACGAGGAAGAGGGCACACGCCCACAAAAATGGGGAATTTCAATTTCAAATCTAAAGCAAACCCTTGTGGAACACCTCGCCGGCAAAGAGACGCTCCACTTTGAGCATCATGCAAAGTCTTAACCCAGTTGGCGGGCAGCGGAGCGCGCAGGCACAAGGCGACACCGCCACGGCACAGCGCGGGGGCCTTTGCGTTCCGCGCCGGCGCGCCCGGCGACGCGACGCGACGTGGCGGACGGCCAAGGCGACCCGCGCCGCGACGCCCCGCGCGGCACTGGGCCCAAACGCTACGGATGGAGCGCAAAGAAAAGAAATAAGAAGAACTATCTAACGAACTTTAAACAAACAACAATACCTGTAAATAACTAGGCTAGGCCCAAAGAGGCTAGCCATGTAATAGTTTTTAAGTTAGGAATAAGTTTAGTTTTAATTAGTTTATTTAAGTTATAGCCCACCCCGATCTCCATAAGCCTAATCGGCTGGAAAACAATGTAACCCCGAACATGAATAAATCCCGTCACCTCCAGAGTAACTGGAGAGGGGAAAATTGGAAGAAAGAAAGAAGGCGCGCAAAGCGAGCCCACGAAAGGAAACTGAGTACAACCATCTGCTGCAGGATGGATTAATGCACAAGCAGGATAAGCACGTACGCCTCCGTTGGAGAGGGGCGTCCAATATTTTGTTAAAACATTTTACATTAATTTGTATTTTTAAAAAGATGAAAAAATACTACGAACTTTAGATTAAAAAGGAGAATGCTCTTGTTAAGAATATTGCGGTAAAATGCGAACGAAAGTTCATTGAAATTACATTTAACGCAGAGTTCTTTTATTTATTATTTAATATTAACTATGTAAATCGCGAAGGTTATAGTTTTGTTTTCGATGTAATATTGATTACTTGTGATCAATTAGGAGGCGTCAGACTGTTACATACTTAGGGCCCCCTTACGATATTAATCAGGCTCTAAATATCTCCAAAGATGTCGCGCTGCCTCTGGCAGAAATTCCACCTCATTAGCTTACATTTCTAAGCATTTTAAGTTTTATTGCATGGAGGTTCTGTTTTCTTTGCCTTTTCCATCATCGATCCATAATCTTCTATTTAATCATTCTCTGAATCGAATATTTATCAAATCATTCACCACCCTTCGGTTAATTAGAGCTTGTTTACAGTCGTAAAAAATAGTAACTAATAAGAATACCAGTAACTATTTCAAGATACGGAGACGAGAAAATACTTTACAGATGAGTCTTTATTATTGAACCTAACTTTTTCATTATTTACTCCAAATTTATACAATCTTAATTATTCAAGTTCTACAGTATTATTTCTTAACTGCTTTCAATTCATGCTCATGGAATTATTACGTAACGGTAATGACAATAGTCTCCAAAAGTGAGTTCTTCACAAAACACTTCAAAGGGATGGATTTCTTAGTAAAACAGCATTTTTTAAAAAGGGAAAAAGGAAAAGGGAAAGTAGTAAAAGGGAACATAATGCTCGGACGTCTTTCATTATTAAATAAATTTCGAAGTAACCGAACTAAAAAGAAACAAATCATATATATTTATTGTTCTGAAGTTCGTGAATGCATGTTCCTTTTTTGTTGTTGTTGTTGTTCAAATCCTGCTTGGAAACAATGGAGACAGAGGCGGATCATTTTGGAGGGGGTCATCGTAGGTTTTTGTTAAATAATAAACTTTTTTCACTCTTGTACCAGGTGTACACCAGGTTTTAATCTGCTTAGGGTAGAGAGGATGTTAGGAATCCTTTCCGTTTAGCCTTCATCGGTTACTACCCACTTCCATGGCCCTCTGTACAATGTAATGGGTATTTCCACACAGTCTACAGATGACATTGGAAGTGGAGTGACGATGGCGTGGTAAGCTTCAAGTTTCTGACGGATACTTTATCCAAATATTTACTGTTAATAAACATATGTTATTATATTGTATACAATTTTTGTAGTGTATATGATATTATACAACATTTTTAAATAACATAATTTTAACATGAACAAATATTTATATCAATTTTGTCAAATAAAAGAAGGTAACCAACGAAAAGTCTAGGTCACTAGTGTCAATGTCTGCTACTGGTGGCAGTGGCACGCCTCGCGGCACCGTGCCATGCCACGAGTTTCTCTGCGTCACTAGCGTCGGGAGAGAAAACTATTAGTAACCCCGCCGTTTTACAACAGTGATGGTATTGTCTCTGGTGGTGGGCTGATGAACTGCGTGGAGGAGCGATTTCGTCGTGGTACTCGTGCCACGGACTCCCGCTCGTGGCATCGCCCTTGACAACACTGCGCTAGGCTTTCGGAGGCATTTCGGTCTGGCAGGCGGCAGCGCGCACCTCGCAGCGGCGGGCGACAGGAGTCGAGATGAGGCAAAAAACGGGCGCAGGATGTGGAAGTCTTTGTTCTCCTGCCTGCAGCTCCTTCAAGTTAGATTCCTCTTTCATCCGCCAACTCCTCGCTCGCTGCGAAGGCGGAAGAACATCTGTTGGCTTTGCGCGCGGAGGGAACTAGTGCTTTGCGCAAACAATGAGCGACGCCTGCCGCAGCGGCGGCGGAAAGGCTCAAAGCGGAGACGAGCCATTTGCGCAAAAAAAGGTGGAAGGAAAGATTTTAAGGAGCGGAAAGGCCTTCCGAGCCTGAAAAATAACTTGGAACTGTATTTTCCTTGTGCGTTTTATGGGTAGCTTTCTATCCTCTGCCATTCTATTGTAACGTTGCTAGTCCCTGCGGGAAATTATGTGGTTATTTCTTTTTTTCGCGCAGTTTTCACGCCGCTTTCTAGCTTGAAAAATGGTTTACTAATATTTTTTACTTATTTCCTAAGCATAAACAATCTGATACGAGAGCTAAGACAAAATATGCCTTTAACAACTATTGTTCTTCAGCTTCTGGCCCAATAACCTCCCATCTCGATAAGATTTTTCATCCAGTTTCCCTGATCCTTTGAGCGAATCCTGAGATCGACCATTGTTTTTCTTCAGGACATAAATATAATTTCACTATCTGGTCACGTGCTCGCGAGCTCAACGGGGAATATAGTTATTAAATCAATCACTCCCTGTATTCTCGCGGGAGGAAGACTATTCCTTCACGTAGGGGCACTAATAAGAATAATAGCCAAAATCTGTAGCACGTTTGCCTTAGTTTTATTAGACAGAAGTGAATGTTTTCTTATAATTCTTGCGAAAAAAGGTCTTGCAGTCGGTATTCCTACTTCAACTTCATATACATATACTATGCAGGTAGGGATGGGAGGGCTCAAGAAAGCATGCAGAGATTGCATTACTCATAGTAAGTCACGCAGTTTTCAACCACCCTTTTCGTGGAGTAAACAAAATAAGTGCTTTGGAAATTATTCAAGATTCTACCAATAGTGGCAGGGATACTCGATTTATTTGGGAATTTCCGAAATAGTTAATCCTATCCCATAAAAGTAATAAATAATTTAAAAAATACAGGATTTCAATAATGCAATCTTAAGTAGGTACCTTTATTGCTTAAATTTAATGTGTTGGACATGTTGGGGTTGGACCAGGCGACCGGCTTTCTCTGGGCCACAACTGTTGCCCCTGAAGTGACAATGTCCGCGACGTTCTAGGGCTCGACTCATGATGATGGTTGATTTTCGATACTAACTGTGTAGGGTAATTAGGTCGAATTCAGCTGGTGGCCGGCTGCTCCGATCAACACCAAGCAATTGCCCGACCAAAGCCCTAACAAACGGGCCTCTGACCGCACGCGATCTTCCTTCCTCACACTTGACCCCTCATTTCCCCTTGCCCACACACACACACACACCACACACACACACACACACACACACACAAATTACGTGCATTCATTACCAAACACAGGCAGGGAGTCGAGTTGGGAGCTTAGAGCTTGTTCCGGTTAGTGGCTCGCTGGCTGGTATACCTCGAGAGGGCAACTCCTGCAAGACGAAGTGTACGTCGACGCATGATCTCACGTTCAAGCGGGTTAGGAACACCGTCACCACCCGGGATGTAACATTCACCACACCTGCGGGGCTAATGGCCATAGCAGTTGACCACGCGGTAGGAAATACAAAATTATCAATCATTGACCAGGCTCCAATAAGAAAATGGGGGGGGGGATTTGTCTGTTTAGTTCTAATAAGGAAAATTCATGTCATAAGTTAAATCGTTATTGCGTTCTAATGCTTGTTGGTTGGTGAATCAGCTTTGGGAAAATTATATAAAGACAGATAGATATATCAAAACAAAGCGAGAACAAACTAGTGTGAAACGAACGTTTGTTTCCACAACTCATGGTTTTCATATGGGGTAATAATTTTGTATTTGCAAAAATACTTCATGTTGAGTTCTATGGTTTTGAAGACATCATGTTCACAGATGAAAGGCACAAGAAGAGTCCCTGTTGCACAAATGTTTCCTTAGGAAACATTTTCAGTACGAAGTATTAACATCCAGGAAGGTACTCTTCAGAACAGAAAGCCTTAAAAGTGTATTGACCCGTTTTCGTTTTTTGCTTCGTCGGTGAATGTGGCCATGAACAAAGATGTGTATATTTTGGATAATTTGTATATTTTGGATATCCTTGTTGTCTATGATCCACATTGTTTTTCGAGGTTGATTTCTTTGAATTAATCTCATAATGAAGTACGAGTTACAAGTGAATAGAAAAGAAGGTAGCAGAGATGCTCCAGATGCTATTTTGCTAATGGGATGTTTTTCACAAATGAATTGTAAGTAATGTGTATAAGCAACCACGAAACGTCGCGATGTTTTTGTTGAACATACTCGTATGAAATAAAATCTTCAATAATTACCTGATATTCCTAACTAGCCCTGTATGATCATGATTAATACAATTTTTATTATTATTTCAATTGATAAGAAACCATCGCCATAAATCCCTTAATATGTAACTTCTGGATAAGTAACCCTTCAGTAACACACCCTCCTCAGTCCTGCAACAAACAGGACCGAGACGAGAAACACGGGAAGTTCGCAGATTAGGTCATAGGTATTACTCGTTCACTTTACATTTGCAGACGGAGCGCTGCGATCTGTTTACATGAAGTCACCGCCGACTGAATGAGAAACGCGCGTCTGCAGTAGGTACTGACCGTTTAATATGATATAGATGGCGGTGAGCAGCACACAGAACCCCAGCGGGGCAAGAACATAACCATTAAGCAGTAGATAAGTGCAAAGAAATAAAAATATTGTACGTGAATGTTGTGAAAAGCGTGTGGTGTGATCTATTTTATTGTATATTACCTTAATCATTATAGGGCGCGACTCCAGCTTACTGTCAGAAAGGCATAATTCGTCAGCTGTGTCCGTAGCGCTTGTGCTGCCTTCGGAGACAGCTGATTGGTTAGATGCTGATTGACATCGGGGCCGTTCGTGTATTCTCGGTTGTGTTCGGGCCTTCACTTTCAAAACAACATTAGTTCCTAATTCTGCCGTCTGCAAGTGTAAAGTGAACGAGTAATAGGCAATTAGGCTCACGTTCAGACCACAATGAGCCGCAACACGTTTTCCCATCGTCCATATCTCTGAAACGATTCGTCACAAAGCCATAAAACCAGGATTTCGTGTCGTTATGTTTTCTATTCCCAAAAATCCTAAATGAAACCGGTTTAGACGATCTATTAGATTTTTGAAAGGTTCCTTCACCCCTTCCCTTCCTTGAGGTAACACGCTTTGTCAGAAACGCTGGAAATTTGCTTCCAGTGGGAAGTAAAATGGCCAAATTTTAGAAAATGACCAAATTGCCGGAAAGTTGCATCTTGCTTAAAACACCGACAACAAATTCTAGAAAAAGAAATAGGATCACTTCTTTTAAGTGACATCTAACGGAGGGCAGTCGTAATAAACTGAAAGATATCTTTGCATGTCTAGATTGGTAAGTCCGATGTCAGCGTGATTTACATCCGGACATGACGCAGCAACCTCCATTTTTCAACGGTTTATAGCGGCTTTTACACCTGAAATCATTCCACCGTGAAGGCGGTGACAATAACTTATACGGCAGTGTGCCCAACTCAAAATCGACAAAACAATGCATTTAGCGGCTTTCGCATCTCATTTTTCATTTATAACTCTCACCACACCAGGCACATGTCAAGTTAAGCTTGTCAGTGGCCTGCGTATTTTAAAAGGCAATGTATTTCATTGTCTCAAGTCCTCTTTAATAATTACACTAAACCATAATAGCGATGAAAATGAATCACTGGTATCAACGGCATCAACAATAATAGTGACAACTGCCGGTCGAAAGAGACGATGGCCTCACGCAATTGTAAACTAATGACGATCCGGAATGCCAAGGCCCACCAGATGTGCGGACGAGAAGTCATGCGGCCAGGCAAGATGAGCCTGTTTTTATCCCGCTGGCGACTCGCAAGTTGGTGTTAGTGACTATGCATTAGATCATCACAAGGCTGCGCCACAGACAGATTGAGGTTACAGCATTCATCGAGGTTGCCTTAGCAACTTGTCACCATTATAACAAAACGAATTTATGCAATTGTGTTTCTCGAAAATCAATAATTCGAAAATACACTTTATATTTGTTTTACTGTCTTCCTATAAACTAATGAGTAGATAGCATATTTCGTTGTTGCTCAAAAAAGTGACACCTTAAAAAATGGCTTGTATATGAAAATATTTTTTCACTGAGGAATTATGTTCATTCTTTATTATGGTAGAAGTGCATAGAGCCTTGTAGACATAGCGGGAATGATTTTGATGATTATGTGGAAAGAATGAGGACGCAATGGTAGAATGAAAGGCAAGGGAAACCGAAGAACTACTCAGTTTTCAGATGTGTCGCTTTCCTTCGGCATCGACAATATGCATGGTAAATATTTTGAGATATCCGTATACACGGTCCTAAATAAAACTAAATTATTAATCACTTTTACTTCTTGATTTTTCTCACATTGGTAAAACCCACGAATCATTAATTAAACTATGTTTTGTCGCGTACACACTTTACTAATTACATATCAAAATTATCATGTGTAGCAATCATGTAGTAGGAATGTAAGTTTAATGAAGATAAACGAAGTGAAGCAAGTTGAGTGTAATTAAGTACTTTTTCTTGTAAAAATATGTTTTGATGTTAAAGACATTGGCTTAAATATTATTGTCATTTTAGATTTGTTCCACAAAATACCTTGAAACGAAGTTACAACTAAACACTGTTCCACAAACTTCAACACTTCTGCAAAAAAATAGTACAGAAAACATTTGAAGGACTGTAATTCAGTGGGATGGAAAGATAAGATATATTGTGTCCAACGTCACTGTTTTGACTTCCAAACTGAAGCAATTTGACTTACACCTCATCGAAAGTCCTTCAAGTCATTGAGGCAATCTAGTGACTAATATACGGAGGAACGTAAGCGCCAGCTCCAGTCACCGTATTTCTTTGAATTCCTTCGTCTCTGCTAGGGAGAGCTGCTCCGCGCTCTGAATTCCGGGTCGATCTATCTCGCCATCGAACGCGCCCCAGCCTTCAGGGCCGGTCGCGCCAATCTTGGGCCCCGCCCGCGCCGTCTTCCATTCATCGCACGGGTGAAGGAGCTACAATGGTCTGCCAACAACAGCGCGCGCTCCAATATCGCCCCGACTCTTCCGCTCTCTTTCCAGCGCGACCTCTGCCACCCTCGCCACGCCACTCCCGCCCCCACCCCTTCCCCTTCATGCCCCGCCCCGCCCCGCCACTCCCGCCCTTCCCCTCCCGCCCCAACCCTTCCCCTTCATGCCCCGCCACGCCCCCCGCCACGCCGCGCCCCCCCGCCACGCCACGCCCCCCGCCACGCCACGCCCCCCGCCACGCCACGCCCCCCGCCACGCCACGCCCCCCCCGCCACGCCACGCCCCCCCGCCACGCCACGCCCCCCCGCCACGCCACGCCCCCCGCCACGCCACGCCCCCCCGCCACGCCACGCCCCCCCGCCACGCCACGCCCCCCCGCCACGCCACGCTCCCCCGCCACGCCACGCCCCCCGCCACGCCACGCCCCCCCCGCCACGCCACGCCCCCCCCCGCCACGCCACGCCCCCCCCGCCACGCCACGCCCCCCCCCGCCACGCCCCCCCGCCACGCCACGCCCCCCCCGCCACGCCACGCCACGCCCCCAATCGCCCGCTCGCGAGCCTTCGACGCTCTCGACGCACGCTCGCGATAGTGGTGCAGACATCCACACCCATGCCATTTCCTCGGTTCCTCACCCCACTTCATACGCACCCGTGGAGCTGTTCAGTTCCTTCCCGTCCTCGCACCCTATCCATCCGTGCCCTTCCCCAAAATTACAGTACAATCACCGTACCTTCCTTTCCAGAAATCTGGAAAATATAGAGTCCTATTTTGTTTTCATTCCGGGCGACCAATGCTAGCACATGATTGTGGTGAGTCACATAACTGCTTGTGAAATTATTCTTCCGTTGTTTTTGTACAATACTGTACATGCGTATTTACAAGTGACGGTGAACCATGTTTTTTATTGCCAGTTGGTAATTTTGTTCGGTACATGAAAGCTCTGAACAGAATAGAAAAATAATCAGTCGACTTTTAGTACGGATTAAATGTACAATTGACGACCTTGGGGCAATAACATGTTATGCCACATTTCTGATTAAACTGATATATTAGTGTTTTTCGATGCCCTATAGACATCGACATCTACATGTTGGGTTTTTATTATGAAGATTCGCCGCAAGATGACAGTGTAATTCATAAATTAATGTTCTTTATCCCAATGCGTAGAATACAATGTCTAAATTTTTACTCTCCTTTTTCTCGAAACTTACGTATTGTGGCAGAGCATTTTACTGTCCCGAGGTCTTCAATTATACACAAGTTTGAATATGGAACATGAGTACGAAACAAGTTTGAATAATTCCACTAAAAGGAAGCAGATGAAAATAAAATTAAAAATAAAAGAGAAAATTTCATTAAATGTTTTAAAATATTGTTGTTACTGTTGCATGAAGAATCACCATGTGCTCTTGGCTGGCTCACCTTATTGTATTTAGAAGAAGCCTTTTTCTTGCCACCCAGAACTTACAGCCAACCTTTCCATCGTCATTCCTTCATTTCAGACGAACACAGTTATCAGATCGTGCCTTAGCAAATTAGCGGTTCATGTTCATCATTATGTGGTAGTGGAGCGCAGATCAAAAACGCCAAGGACACCCTGATCATCGACGATATCCATTTCTTAAAACTGGAGTGCCTGAATCCGAATGGATATCGCCATTCAGTCGATGTTTCGAAGCCTTTATATTCCTTCCATCTACTTTCTTCTTTCCAGGTCTCGGACCTGCTTCTGTTCCTAGATCATCCCCCTTCCACAGTCCCCCAAATATTACCTAACCGGCCCTAGTTTTCCGCCCCCGGTTACACTGCAGTCCTCTCGCCAAGCAGAACATCTGTATCTCCTCTCATCGCCCCGCGTCGCCACCGGCCCCGCCCCCACTACCTCCGCCGACGCCGCCTGCACCTGCAGCGTCATGCGTCGCTTTCGCCCGCCCGCCTCGCTGACGTCACCCGCGAGCCCGAGTGGCCGCGGGAAGGGGCGGGGGAGTTCCGCAGGGCCCGCTGCTTCCTGGAGAGGAGATGACTCCGGCGCGTGAGTAGGTGCGCTGGAACGCGGGCAGGGCCTCCGGTGCGACGCCGATGGCCGCTGGCGCGCCGCTGCGCTTCAACGTACACACACGCTGCACGGGAGCATCATAAATACGGAGGCCTCGCTACAGGCTCGTGGACCTGTCACAGCAGTGGCGGCTCATGCTTATGTTACACGGGTTACACGGTTGCACAACCCCCAGATAATCAAAAAAGACCTGATAATATGTTAGGTGTGGTATCCCCCCAATCAGAGGAGGAGCTTAGGGTGACGCTCCACCGCTCCGCTAGTGGAGGGGCACAACCCCTTCCCTTCCCCTCACCAGGCGGCGAGGGGATAAAACCCCGAATCGGCAGCGACGCGTCCTGTCACGAATGAACTCTCTACCCAGCGCGACATACGTGTACGAGTGCCGAGGAGGATCGACCCGGGAGACACGGCTCCTGGACGGAACGCGGGTTCGCAGGCGGTACCTCCCGCAGGACATTGCTCCCGTCTGTCAACGGTTCCGCGGCTGCTCCTACAGCAGCCACGACGCACCACTGCAACCGCCCGAGATAACAGCCGTTATCAGCAAGTCAGTCGGCTGCCTGTGCCGCCGGCTTATCAAGTTTAGCATCGGGGCAAGGACGCTGCCCTGAGAACAATTTGGTTGTGTTTCTTTTTGTTGAGATGTGAAGTGAAACATTAAAAGTATTTTTAGACTTATGTGTTTGACTAAACCTGATCCCGCAATCACTACATTAGGAACTTACGTTTTCTTTTTAATGGCATTCAAATGGGGTTTTCTTCCCTCAGTAATAATCTCAAGAAAACTTACGAACATTATTATACTCCTGGAGGAAACTAATTGCCTAAAATCTCATTCTAATATGATTAATATTGATTTGGTGAATCAAGTATAATAGTAATATGAAGATTAACCAAGTCATTTACTTAATGTTCAACACACCGCTTATCTATCTTAAGGTGAAGGAGATAGGCACTATTTAAATTACTTTTTAGGACATATCGCTTGAAAATGACCCTCATTATTTTCATAGTGTACGTAAGGAGGCTCTGGTATTGCACATTTCCTTTGATGTCATATTTTGTTTCCTCCTTTTAAAAGGATGTTGACATATCTCTCGAAATGGCGATGTCGTGGCTTCCAGGTGAGTCAGATGAAATCACGTTCTCCAAACAGGTGACTGTGAAAGCCAATGATTCGGGGATCAAACAAAGAAGGTTGGCAATAGCTTCCTCTAACGTCCAAAATATCGTGCACACGGCGATGTTGTGCTAAAGTACAAAAGCTAGATGTATAATAACTATAGATATTTTTGAAATGCGCACCTCTGATTCAAACAAACGCGCGCACCTCTGATTCAAACAAACGCGCGCACCTCTGATTCAAACAAACGCGCGCACCTCTGATTCAAACAAACGCGCGCACCTCTGATTCAAACAAACGCGCGCACCTCTGATTCAAACAAACGCGCGCACCTCTGATTCAAACAAACGCGCGCACCTCTGATTCAAACAAACGCGCGCACCTCTGATTCAAACAAACGCACACCTCTGATTCAAACCACCAAAAATCAGCCAAAGGACACGTTCATTTAACTTCTAAAAAAAATCGTATTTTCGTATATCGCCCACTCCCTAATACACTACTTTTCCCTTTAAAAACAACCTTAGGTTGTCATAACGAAATTTAAAGTGTGGACTGCGGAACCTCATGCAAGGCGCGAGTGAACGCAGAAGATCCTCGCACCACTCAGCAGTAAGTTGGATCCGCGCACCACTGTGGCCACAATGCGCTGGTTTTAAACTTGCTTGGCTACAAAATTATTTTCACTGCTGAAAACACGGTGCTAATAAGACCACGTTTGTGTTTCCAAAACGCAAATGAAGCATCAATATTGTTGTATACGTCTGCCGAAGTCAGTTTGGATAATATACACCTTCGCAAGGGGATGTCTATTGTTCAGCATTCCGTTGATAATTATGGCAGCGGTATACATTCATTATTACGTACCCATCTACTTTGACTACAAAACATGCACAACATTTTTAAGATATGTTCCAGCAGGAACGTTTTCTTCAGTGCATGAATTATGGCCACTAACTATGTGAACTTAATATTATATTTTCTCATCAACGAAAAAAGTTAGGGGGAATGTTTTTGAGTTAATTTTACATGTTGACTTATTGCTAGCAACCATTTGCTGAAGAGATTCGGGTTGACCGAATAGACAATAGGAGTTTTCTAATACCTAGAATCATGTTCGGTAGTCGGATTTCATTTTACGATTACATTAGGCAATTTCCATCTGTGAAACAAGAATAGCCTTTCAAAATTCAACTGTACACTGTGATTTCGTGAAGTCTTCGCGGTACAGTTCGAAGTCTTTACAATACAGTCACTTTTTCCCACGTCGTAAATCGTGAACGTGTTTGTAACGTTGGTGGTTGTTAACGCGATGAACAAAAGGATCATTACCCTCTTCCGGGATTCTGGCCGCCGCCGCGTCGTCAGCCGTTCCGGCGAATGCCTAAACACTCCTCGCCCGCCGCGCCACGCCACGCCACGCCACGCGCCGCACATGCGGCTGGGGGCCGTCCGTCGTCATTAGCAAAGAGCAGCAGGCGGCGGCGGCGGCGGCGCCTTTTTCAAGCAGCGGGTTTAAAAACGCGTTGGTGGCGTCCTAACGGGTCTGGTGGTCTGTTTTCCCGCCTGCGCCCGCCCAGCCATTTAACTGGCCTACGCTCGCGCACCCACGCGCAGTCCTCGCGATTTCATGCAATCCTACATTGTCGGAAATGTCATTAAATTCAATGTAGATTAATGTGTTGTGCATGAAAATTCATATAATTTTGTACATTAAAATAGCTTCATATATTTACATTAAATTTAACATAAGTTAAAATTAGTGTAGTTTTAATGTAGAGGTTCTCCCGTTTCCCCTGCCTCTCATCACTCATCTCGTATATTTATAATAATCAGTCCATCAAGATCATTCATTCGTAATCCATTCATTCATTCATTATTCATTCATTCATTCATCATTCATCATTCATTCATTCATTCTAGATACGAATGTATCGTGTGACCATTGAGCTTTGTCTCTTGCATCCTAATGTACACGTGTACATTACATTTAATGAGCGTTACTTTAAATTACTTTAAAGTACAATTCGTTAAAGTAATGCAGAAATTTCTGACAGTGTAGGCTTCCGCGGCCATAAAAATGTGAAGACTCTCAGCTGTTCGGATGGCGCCAAGACGAGAGCAGCGATGCCAATGTTTCGACCATCCTATCGTAGTCATCTTCAGGGTTGGAAATGGCCTGATTGGCCGCATAACCAGCCAACCACAATCTGATCCCTACACAGCCTTACGGTATAAAAATCCTGGCTCACTCCAGCCCCACTCCAGTCACGATATGATGGTCCAAACGTCTGTGTCAATGCCCTCACGCTGTGTCACCCGTACAGCCGAGGGTCTCCTCTCGCGATTTCATGTCCTCGCGCTCGCTCAGTGCTGCACTGTCTCCTACTGATGAACGTTTTGTAGATTTACACTTTCAAACAAAATTCACGGTCATTTTAATGGCCTTGATCTATTCTTTAATGGAATTAAAAAATACAATTGAAATTTCACCCACTTGAAATACCAACACTAAGATGGCTAGTTATTTTTCGCATTGCATGTTTCCATGATACTGTGTGAAATGGTCAGGAAACTTACATCATTCATTCTCATTTCCAGGAAGCAAACGGGGAAATGAATAAAGGTTCTTTGAAATCGAGTGAAGATTGATTCTTTATCTTCGAATTTGTTAGCTACGTCGCGAGATCCGTGAACGAAAGCGAACGAGTGGTGAGGAAGAAGGGATTCTCCTTACTTAGTTGGAACGGCAACTGGAAATTATAAATTCACGGATGATTTATGCTAATCGCGAATGACGAAGCCTCATCGTGTCGGTGTAGACACGTAATAAAGCGCCACTGCGTCTTTAATGTTTGAGGTTGTCAATACGTGCCTTTCCACTCATTCTGGCGCGGGGCGGTGGTTTTGTCATTCGCCATATTTTCGCGGAGGTGAGACTAGTCTCATTCGTTCCTTTAGAACTTGCAGTGATACACGTAGTGAGTAGTTCACAGACCACATACACACCACAGTGTGTTGTTCACAGACCACATACACACCACAGTGTGTTGTTCACAGACCACATACACACCACAGTGTGTTGTTCACAGACCACATACACACCACAGTGTGTTGTTCACAGACCACATACACACCACAGTGTGTTGTTCACAGACCACATACACACCACAGTGTGTTGTTCACAGACCACATACAACACAGTGTATTGTTCATAAACCACATTAACGCTGACATGAAAGCTGGAAGGCTTGTAGCTTAACAACTTTCACGGTTGCCTGTCATTTTTATTTTCACGTGAACTTTCATGGTCAACGATTTGATTTGTTCCTCTTAATAGCATGTTACTTCATTTTGGGGTTTGCGGTACGGCTATGAGTGACTTTCATTGCGAGCAAACCTTCGTTCCCCCCACGTCCGCCGCCTCGCCCAGCAGGATGCGCTCGCGTTTGCCACTGGAGCGCCTCAAAAGGCCCGCGCGCCCACGACGGCTGCCCGAATGCGAGTGACATCACAGCTCGCGAAATCCGGATGCTGCGCTGCCGCCCAGCACGCGGGTACGCGTTCGCGACACGAAGACGGCCCTTGTATCAAGCTGCGACTGTGTGGGACATGGAGTATTCGACCGCGGCATTTTTAGCTTTTTCGTTCCAGAGCTTTTCTGAAGAATTACCAACTTTTGCCGATTACTTAGACTTTTTTTTTGTTATTTAAGTTCGTATCCACTTCTAGGCCATTAGCGACCACTATTGGAGGTAACGTTATGGTATGAGGATGAAACGATATGGTGATGATATGGGGTGAAAGGACAAATACATACAACCATGCCCGGTGCGGGACTCGAACTCGCGACCCTTCGGTCCGAGATCGCTACAGCACCACTGGCTTAGCGATCTCGGCCTCCGGGCCGCCTGAGACCGATATTCTTTGCTAAATATTTCTAGAAAGACACGCTAAGTGATTGAAAATACAAATATTGATAACGGAAAGCCACTTGTAATAATAAATGAGCATTAGAATAATCAATTTCAACAAGAGGACTATTGGGGCTTGATAAATATTTATCCGTCTCTAATTTCAGTAGATACGAATAAAGAGTTTCCTACTAACAAAATTCTTAGTCCCGCGAGTATCTGGTCCCTACTTCGTAGATAATTAGTGGCGAAATCCTGGAGCTTCGTACAATGCTTAATTATAATAAATTTAATTTGATTGGTTGATTGATTGTAGTTGCAACAATATTCCAGTAAGTTGATGGTGTCCAAATTCAATACAATTTTACCACACACAAATAAACCTCTAGGATTCGTGGGAAGCTTCAGTTGAAGAGACCAGTCACTTTTCTTGTATCGTTCACATCTATCCTTTTCTTTCAGAACACCCTCTACAAATTTTCTAGTGGGTGTACTTTGTTACTATATTTCGCATTGATTTAGTTTAGTACTTTTCTTTCAAAATATATGTACCCATCCTTTTTCATGTTTTTTGCCTGCTCCAAGACTTTTCTTAAACGGACATGTATTTTCTGAAGTAGATGTGGTAAAAACGTGGTTTGTTGTTTAAAAATGGATTAATAATTTGATTTCACATGACATGTTCTACGAGTAATTCCTCGAGTTACCCCAAACTTGTTGCATGAAATGTCAAATTTAATTTTTTAATCGCAAAAGCACTTTTAAAATCTATTGAAAGTTTAATTTGGCAACAAATTTTGTGATATTATGAATGATCATTGCGTCGCATTATTTTCTTGTAGTGAAATGTTGACTATACACCACTTAGGTAGGGGCTTGGCCCCTAATGGACTATGTGTAATACTCGACATCACAAAAAGGGACCCTTTTAATGGTAATACGGTATAATCTTATTACGTTTTGGCAAATGGTATCATTTATCATGTTTGGCACACTAATCTATCTATAATTTCCCACATGAGTGCTGCAGAGAAGAAATATGAAGTACTGTATTACAAATTTTAATGTTAACGAAATAAGGCATTGATTTTTTTTGTCACACACGTCAACAGATGGTCTGTTCCATTTTAGTAGAAATCATCACATTCATTGCTAATATTTTTAATTTTGAATCAAGAAAAGTATTTTTAAAGTTCCAAATTTTAATTTGTGTGTTTGTGTATGTGAAATGAATGTATTTCAAAGATGTAGCTATTGTAAGTTGAAAGGATACCTGCGTAGGATCACTTAACAAAATCAATGTTCTTTGTTTTTGCACCATAAAGACTAGGTCACAACACAAAATTTAAAATGTTTATGGGCGGTTAGAAACATAAGTAAATTCAATGGGTTTAACTTTCTTCTCAAATTTTTGGCGTTCTCTCTCTCTCTCTCTCTCTCTCTCTCTCTCTCTCTCTCTCTCTCTCCTCCCAAGAAGAAATAACATATGTTATCAATATTTGCAAAAAGACGCAAGAAGACTCATTCATTATTTCTGTTACTGTAATAAATGCAGTTCCTGTACGCCCTGAAGTCTTCGGCAGATCGTATAATTTTGGGACCAAAATACGAACACTTAATAGAAATGAAAAGAAAAACTTTTATATTTATTTATTTATTTCAACATCGAACGGGATTTACCATTTACACGAAAATATATATCAAAGACATAGAATGTAACGCTTACTATGGCCAAATAATACACTAAATAGATTTTACAGATTTTTTTAAAGCTGTACAAAAATGAGTTGAAAAAAATAAAGTTTAGCACAGTATTCATTAGCAAATTTAAGAATATTTTTTTCTTTCGCACACTTCATTCCAAGCGTACGCCGCACGTGACCGAGAGGGAGGTCGCGTCGCGGACAAACAAGAAGAAACGGAAGCGCGCGCCACGTGCCTGAAGAGGGCAACCGCCTCCCGGCAACCTCCCCATCGGGCGGCTCATCGATTGCCCAAAACGGTGGCTGGGTGACGGCTCTAACAAGGAGCGGGCGATCTCGTGGCGGTTATCTGCCGTCGGATCGCATCACGATCGTCGGCTGAGCGCCCGCGGCCAGAGGAGTGCTCAGTCAATGGGGGTGCCATTACATGGCTGCCATCCCAACCCACGCCGCTCCTGTGGAATCGGAAGATAAGCGGGGCAAGGACACACGAGACCCTGTCTGCATACGCTCGAAGGATGTAAAGCGTTCGGAAAATAATGCCAGATTCACGAACTAAACACATTCAAAACACATTCTGTAAAAACTGTTTTACTTCTGGAACAAATAAACGTGATTTTGATAATAACCATGTTTTTGAAACTCAAGGACAATTTTTGACTATTCCTGAAATGCAGGGCCATAAATCAACAGGTAATTTTATAAAGTTTCTAGGATTATAGTTTATCAATGGTTTTGGAATTGGTGACAATACATCCCAAATCTATGAAGTAGACAGCTACTGTTTAATTCAAGATCCCCATTTTACACACACGATACTTACTTTTTGAGTGATAAATACACAAAAAAATATAAGCAATCTATTTCTCATTGAAGTGTACACGAACAAATTCAAACTCTGAAAGTGTGGATTACACTGGACTCCTTTATAAGATTCAAGAACACTTTCTAGTAATTCAAGCTGTTACTAGCTAAATCAAATATTCCAAAATTTCTACTATACAAGAATTAAATTTAGGATTAAAGTTTAAATCTGTGTTAAAGAAGGCGTTTCTTTGTTTGAGGACTAGGCTCCTATTCCTAAATAGCGATCCAAAAATAGCGCCTGAATGTAATTACAGTTAAGCAAGCAAAGGGTAAATTCACAAGATTCAGTGCGACTTCTTAGATAAGATAGCTGGGAATTTTCACAGAAGAATTTTGGAGAATTAAGTTTCATAATTATTTTTTTTATGTTGCAAAATTGAAGGCCGTTCATGCTTTGGGACAACATGCCTTAGGTGAGCGTATACCGACTGCATCCCGCGGTCAACATTTCCTAAGACTGAGCCAAGAATATCTATTTGCGTTACATATGAATGGAAACAACAAAAAATGCTACTCCTTTTGAAACACCGGATGAACGAAATGGGATGAAGCCGCGCTATACCTTCTCAGGTAAGGAAAACTAAAAGGGGATTAACTGCGAAGCTGGATAAAGGAAAACTGACCGCAGGATGGTGTCGGGCGATTCTCATCTAGGTAAGTCTCAGCCTATTCCAAGGGGCTCGATTACGATTGAACCGATTAGCGAGGGGACAGAATTGCAATAAGTCAGTGATGAGAGATGGATAAAAGTTTGTACATACCGGAAAGATAAACAACTTTTCGGACACAAGTTTCTCTCAGGAATGTCAATGGTTGCTCACAGGAATTTGAAGGCAGGGGCAAGTGTCTGAGGTCAATCACGTTGTCAAATCGTGAAATGCAAAATATTTCCACGTCAATTGGTCTGACTTTGGTAAAATGCAATAGTTCAGTCGCTACATGATAAATTCCGACGGCGAAACACAGTTGCTCACACTCATTAAACACCTGTGATAATATATGTGGCTTCGTGCAAGATGGGGCAAAGACAATATTGAATGTTTTACAGAATGGTTGAATTTCTTGCACCATCGAAAAGACAAAACAGTCGTATGTCAATGTGAAACTAGGAGATAGGATCGACTTTTGAGTTTCGCCTTCCTTGCACTGAAAGAAGAGGTTTTAAAAGCACCTATTGACCACACATACCCTAAATCACTAAAAACTGACATTGGCCCTTCTTGCACCAAGCCACAGATTCGATTTCGACAATGCAATATTTGAAAATACAATTGCGCAAAACAATTCGGGGGGAGGGAATTCAGTAGCACATGCCACTCCGGAAATCAAGGCTTGGCGGTTGTAATACGCGCTGAAAGAGCATCCACTTTGAGCCAGAGTCCACCACTGGCCTCCGCTTGTGGGCGCCGCTCGGTCGCGTCGCGGCGACTGCTAAAGCGCTCGACTCGGCGCCTCGAGAGCGGCGCGACGAGGCGTCGGGAAAAAAACGCCACCGCGGCGCCACGCGGCGCCTGCCTACCCCAGCGACCGCGCCTGCGGGGCCCCGCCCAGCCCGCCCAGACCGCCCTTTCACTCGCGGTGGCCGACTCAACCGCACTGCACGACGCCGCATTCCGGTTATTGGCGCTGCTTTGTTCGCAGCTGCATGCGGAAAGCCAGACAAGGGGGAGACTCCATGAAAGACTGCCACCTCTTTGAAATGAATGAAATGAACGACAGGAACAAAATGAAGGGAATGAACGAAATGAAGGGAATGAACGAAATGAAGGGAATGAACGAAATGAAGGGAATGAACGAAATGAAGGGAATGAACGAAATGAAGGGAATGAACGAAATGAAGGGACATGAACGAAAATGAAGGGAATGAACGAAATGAAGGGAATGAACGAAATGAGAAGGGAATGAACGAAATGAAGGGAATGAACGAAATGAAGGGAATGAACGAAATGAAGGGAATGAACGAAATGAAGGGAATTGAACGAAATGAAGGGGAATGAACGAAATGAAGGGAATGAACAAAATGAATTTTAAAACCATCTATCACCTCCATCATCTTGCGCTACATATGAAGGTAAACTTAACAAAAAAAATGTACTTCTTCCGAAACACCGGATGAACGAATCGGGGTGCTGTCAGGCTATGCCTTCTCAGACACCGAAAAGTAAAGGAGGATCAGCTACGAAGCGGGGGTGAGGAGAAAACTGACCGCGGAATGCAGTGGGGTAACTCTCAATGAATGCAACTGTTGAGAAACGAAGAAAAGTGTATGTAAATGATGAACTATTTCTATTAAAGCTTAACCATTCCTCAGTTTTTTCCGAAGAGGATTTTCCGAACTCCATAGTACTCATTGCTGACAGGAACGCACTCCGAGTAAGAGTTTTGAGTTTGAATCGAGAGCAAGTCACGGATATTTTTATTTAATTGTTCGCCGAGAAAAACAAATTTCATTCACTATGCAACTCATAAAAAGTAAACTAGCTTAAAGCATCTTTATGTGACCGTTAGGATCTAATAGGGGATAAGGCAGAAAAAGGAAAAGATGGGAGAACGTACAAGATTGGGATTTGGTTATGGAAATGGGAAACTTCGGATATTTATAAAAAGTGCACAGATCTGCGCCCTAAGGATCATATATAGCGTTCTAGCTTTCCGTGGTGGGATTCCCGGTCGGAGCAAAAATAGAGTAGTTTTTTTTTATAATGGTTAAGTTTCTGTTGGTGTGTATCGAAGAAAGGATCAGGTTGGCCCCCTCCCCCAAAGCGTGAGAATAAAATTACGAATGATGAACTATTTCTATTAAAGCTTAACCATTCCTCAGTTTTTTCCGAAGAGGATTTTCCGAACTCCATAGTACTCATTGCTGACAGGAACGCATGTAAATGATGCTCGTAAGCTGGCCACGGGAGACACCGTTAATTAGCAGGCAAAGTAGGAAATTCGTCTCCAAATGCCGAATGCATACATGCAGATTTACACGTCTTGACTATCCAACTTTACATTTTTCTCTACAACTCTTAGATTCTTGTACAATTACAACAAACATATTTAAAAGAATTACGGGTATTATTGTGGGGCTAAATTAAACGAAAAAGAGTATGCAAGAAAGAATTATCATATAAGAAATAATCAAATTAATTGACTTACGTAGGTAATAAAATTTAATATTTCTTCTCTTTACGCATTTTGTAAGGCGTCTCCCACTTCACTCGATTAATCATGAACATAAAGCAACAATTCAGCAATTCAGCAAGCAATTGCAGTCAAGGATTGCAATTGTCATATTACTCTCTCTTCAATGTTTTTAAAGTAGAGATGCAAAAGTAGGATTTGTTCGGGTGAAACGTTCGGGTGCCAATAGTGGACATTGTGTTAACCTATTAAGGTGCAAATAATCAACGACGATCAGTTGCGGAACGTAGCTACTATTACCTGTGTCCTCCGTCCTCGACCACAATCGAGACCACAACATTCCACCATGGCCGAGTCGAGCGTGCGCGCGCGCGTTCTCGGCTCGCCACTCGTTCCCAGAACGAGTCGTCCCCGCGCGCCCGCGTGACGTTCACGAAAGCTCCCGCTCTTTTTACGGAATTGCAGCTGAGCGTCCGGCCTTTGTTTTATTCCTAGAGCGGGAGCGATTAAGATGGAAATTAGTTCCGGAGGTGTTCGCAGTGGAGACGGAGGGTGGGGGTGGGGGCTCGCCAAGCGAGTCAAAGTTCTTTCCTC
Source organism: Acheta domesticus (assembly GCA_031308135.1). Taxonomy (NCBI): domain Eukaryota; kingdom Metazoa; phylum Arthropoda; class Insecta; order Orthoptera; family Gryllidae; genus Acheta; species Acheta domesticus. The sequence continues at coordinate 161,597,586 of JAHLJT010009419.1, forward strand.
CCCCGCGCGCGCCCCGGCCGACACAGCGTTCCTTTCTGTTAGCTGCTTGGCTGTTCAGGAGACGCCGCGTCCTAGACACAGGCGCCAGCGTTTCGGCCGCCGTTCGGCGACCTTTCTAAGGGCGAAATGTGTTTTGTGCATGTCGAGATTCCTTATTGAACGATTGGCGTTTGGTCATTTAATTGCCATGTCACGTACAATTCCAAGCTCATCAGCCTTATACGGATCGAATTGCACCACTGCGATATGGCGTTGCAACATCTGACAGCGCACAGGGGTCGTTCGCCGACCTTGCGGTGCTACCGCGACAGTGCGTCGCAACTCAAGTAAACAAGAGAACGAGACTTCCGCGACCGGAGTCGGTAGCTACTTGGCTGTCTGGGAAACGCATTTTGCTCTGAGGAAGGTTGCAGAATGGTGGCCGAAACGTCGGCAACCTGTGCCTTGGACGCGGCGTCTCCCGGATAGCCTAGTTCGTAGCGACTGCTCTGAAGCGCTCTCGTTCTCATCTGTTTACTTGCGTCGCGAAGCGCTGCCGCGGAAGCACCGCAAGATTGGCGAACGACCCCTGTTCGCTGTCAGATCTTGAAACGCCATATCGCAGTGGTGCAACCCGATCGGTATACGGCTGACGAGCGTGGATTTGTACGTGATATGGCAATCAATGAGCAATCGCCAACCGTTCAATATGGAAATTTGACATGCGTGAATTAACTCATTATTAATCTGAATACTGTACATTAATTATGTATAACAATCACAGTACAGAACTCAGGCGCATTTCAAATTATCAATACCGTGCAGGCAGGCAATTGGTTGACGTTACGTTTTACTCAGTGTAGCGTAGAGTTTAAATATGGCCACGGTTTACAAAATATGGGAATTTTTTCAACTCCTAGTGTTACCCCTAAATTACTGTTTCGATACCTACCGAACTCTCAGGAAAGAAACAGCAACCAGTTGCAAATACGTTGTTTTGCTCTCTCAAAGGAATATGTCTAAGGTCAGCAGTTTTACTTCTCCCGCTTGTGAAAACAAGCAAAAAGGATTGTTTACCAGCAAGGGCGTGAACTTGGAATAAGCTCCATTCTCCTCACCTCTCACGAGTCACAAACGCTCAATCTGTTTGTTATGCCGCTTTAATGGCACCAGTATTAGAGATTCATAAGCGTCTGCGAGAGAAACTTCAGACAAAGAGCGTTGCGGTCTCATCAATATTCATTAAGCACGGGGCCAGACTCCCTGCTAACACACCGCGGAAATTCCGAGTTCAGATCATTAATTTGAGGAGGACCTCACGAGGACTGCTGATGCGATAAAAGAAAGGTCCTAAGTTGTTACTGTCAGTAATCGACGGAGCGACGTCTAAGCAGAGCTCTCGAACAAGCGAGACGAGCTTCATTGTAAGGTTCGTCTGCTTAAACGAGCGAAAGATGTCGCCTGCTCACGGCAACCCTCTCTGAAAACACATTTCGTTTCATCAGACGGTACGTGATGATAACCATCGCGAGGGAGGGCGAGAACAAAAAAACTCCGAGCGCCCGTCGGGGGGGGGGGGAGCGTCGGGAAAGAGCGGGGAAGGTGGCGAGGGCGAGCGAGTAGACGACGCCGAGGACAGCAAAGGATTTGACTCGCGGGGGAGTGGAGATGTTGACGGCTAGAAGGTTAGCTCCAGGACAGTTCACAAATAGCGATGAAAGCGCGGAATAATAGCGCCAAAGGTATGTGGCACGGAATGGTTACAATGGCATAAATGATAGAAATGGTTGCTACGCTTGTCTAAATGGGAATGGGAACGTAGTGAATGTTCGCTTCTGCGAGTGTGTGTTGTCAAAAGGATGTTGGGAGAGGAGGTGCAGGCGCGACAATGGCAGAGGCGTCACCGCCGACGTCGTCGGGGTAGTGGAAGGGGGAACGCGAGTACAAGCCAAGAGGGAAGGGGCAGAGGAGCTGGGGAGCGGCAGGGGTGAGGTGGTGGTGAGGGAGGGGGGAGGAGCGACGCGAGCGTGAGAGAGGTCCATGCGGCGTCCACCACTATCAGGGCAATTTATCCATCTGGAGCGCGGCGCCGGAAACCGGTACCTGCCGCGCAAGGCTTCCCCCAGGAGCTTCCGAAGCGCCGTTGCCGGCCGGCGGGGCCCGGGACACGTGCCATGGCAGCCACCGCGCACTTCCACGCACATGGACTCTGCATCTCTAGGGCCCCAAGAGGACACTGCTACAACTTCCTCACGAATTCTCTTTGATTTATATTCGTTTGATATATAAAGGAATGTGCGTATGTGTGTCGCATATACTTCTCGACCGATTTCCCTGAAATTTTCACACATTGTTCTTATTAGTAATGGGATAGTTTAAAGAGTGGTTTGAATTAAATCTGGCAAGTGGGGGCGTTGCTGATGTCGATTTATTCGTTTATGACGACTCAAATGCCCCTGAGCTCTACCCGTTCCGCCCCATAGTCAACAGTTAAGTGCGTCTTCACTACATACAAATATTCTGCCCCTGCGACTGTGAAATATCGGCCGGAATTGTTACTTGAATCTCAGACAAGTAATTCAAATTTCTTCACGTTAGTGTCATAGCGAACGAATGCTCAACTTTGAGAGCGAACGTTTAAACAGTAGGTTACTTGACAACCATGTCCAAGACAGGACATAGAACAAACCCATACTTGAAAGTCATCTATTAACTTTTTTGTACAGCCTAGCATAAAACGTGATTAATAATCACGTGACCAGTAGTGTGTGATGTGTAATACACTGCAATTGCGAAGCATTGCCGGGTCCACTGATTATAAGAAGTAAATTTTCGAAAGCTGGAATTGTTAACGATCTAAAACCCATCACTACAAAATCAGTTTTAAGACGTAATGTCAAACCAATAGTATCATCCAAATCGTCGTTCATTCATTCATTCATTCATTCATTTTTTCAATTATTCCATAATTTCTCCGAAGAGTTAAGTCAGGACTCGAAGAAAAAAATTACGTCTCGCCTGGCTACACCATTCCAACATGTACACAAACCAGAATCTGTTTTTGTGGATAAATCTATTTACATATGCACTACAATAAGATTGCAATGTAAGTTAGTACTTAGCATGTACTGAATTCGTAATTGATACTATTACATATAAAAGAGCTAATTTAAATAATCTAACTTCAAATTAGAACTTCAGTAAGTCGCATAATCTAGTAACGAATATTACATTAAATTTTTTACTTCTTGAAAAATCTGAAAGACATTTATCAAATTCAACTTTTAAGAGGATCGACGTCTTTGCTTCAATTCATTCCCAGCTTATGTTCAGACCTGAAATAGCGCCTCCAGCAAAATGGATTGGTGATCCTCACTCACACCCGCCGCACGGCCCGCACGTGGCACTGCCTCGCCTTCCAGGGGCCTTGCGAGAGGCAGCATTCGATAGTATCGACGTACAACTGCCTAATTCTCCAACAAGGTTAAAAGGGATGTTCTAAAGATTGGTCTGTTACGTAACTAAACTGGGGGCAGCTACGATCTTTGATCCACATTCTTTAGACACGTTCCCTCACCAACCGTGTAACCATTATGAGTAATTTTCCACTCGCTTGTGGTGCATTAACACCGAAAGATGATGGATGTCGTTCTTATCACATCAGTTTCTCGTATCGAGGGCGTGAGTAAATTCTACCGCATGAGGAAACACACCTAAACAGACTGACTTGCATACCGTCGCTGTAATTAGCTAACCTCGTAACTTGAAAATACAAAGCTTTACAAGAGAGAAAAAAAACATGATTTTGAAATGTCAGGCCCAGTATGTGTTGAAATTTCAAAAATGTTTTAAAATGTAGGGAAACTTTTCAATACAATTTGGTTTCACTTCAGTTAATAAGTATTCGTGGAAATTTCAATGCTACACATTCCGACATATTACAGATTAATAAATCACACTAAATTGTAGAAAAAAAATTAATTTTCTTTAAAGGCGCACATATGGCCAAAATAATTCATACCTACACACCCACACGTACCTCCCCACAAAAACATTATCTCGACTTCAAGCCCGACAGATGCCGTTCAAGTTCAATTGGGTGATATCCCATACTGTCATGTGTTCGAACCTGCTGTCGACGAAGCCGAACACGTATTTTTCAGCGTCCACGTTTCAACCCGGAACAACGATTCATCGAGTTGCTTGGGATGTGCCAAATGACTCCAGAAAGCACAGTTGCAAGTATACTTGCTTCTGAGAGCAACTGGAGGGCGGTGTGTGATTTTGCACAGACAGTCCTACTAGAATTAAGACGTACTAACCACTAGAAGAATACATTAGTTATATCCCTTACTTAAAAGATCATTCCCACTTCAATTACACACATCAATCCATCTCTATTAAATAATTATACGACCTATATTATGTTATGCATCTTCATTCTGGGCGGCAAACATCCAAAACCAATATTCACAAAAACCAAACGTTCCAAAATATATAACTAAGAATAATCACAAAAGCACCCTGGTTTATTCTAAACTCTCAAATCCATCAAGAACTCTGTATCACTCCCATCTCTGTACATTTCTCATATCAGTAAAATTCTATAACAAAATATCTCTAATACGTTCAGCCACCCTTTTCAAACTAGATAAACAGAACCCTCATCAGAAACGTTTGAAAATTAAATTACCCAGATAATTTTTTTATCCGCCTTAAACAGATTGGAAACGATTATCCTTTCCATGTAATATAAAGTGCTCTTGAAATGAAATAACCACGATTAAAAATGTTTAATTCTGCTGTATAAAAAAATCAACTAGTGTCAATCCTTCACGGCTAGTCTGAGCAATTGGCGATGCAAGAATTTAAAAAAATTAAGATACCTGGGAACGAAGGGAGGGAAATATTTTGCTTCCACCCCAATATTACCAAGATACAACAGACCCAGCATGTGACCAAGTTACTATTCCACTCCCCGCGATGTGCGGTTTTGCGTGGAGGTTGGAGGAAAAGGGAGGTTCGGTTTTAGTGAATAGAATTTTCGCACTCTAGAGAGTACAAGCTATCTGGTGTCTTTCGAAAATGTCCACGTACTCGACGTTAAAAAAAGCCCGACAGGTACTGTAGTCTCTTTCCCTCCCGTCTGACGCTGGCTAGACGTCCAGGTATGGTGACCATTTCAATAACCGTGGTTCTCCCATTCCATTACATTGATATGGCCTGGGCGAGTATACTGGCAATGTTCCTTGCTGAACCTCACTAAAGCACCCCATGGCGCGGTCAGGGAGGGGAAGGGATTGTGGGGAGGCGGGGCGGTTGGGTCGTGACGGAACGGGGTTGCGTTGGATTGGAACGGGGATGGGATGAGACGGGGATGGGATGAGACGGGGATGGGATGAGACGGGGATGGGATGAGACGGGGATGGGATGAGACGGGGATGGGATGAGACGGGGATGGGATGAGACGGGGATGGGATGAGACGGGGATGGGATGAGACGGGGATGGGATGAGACGGGGATGGGATGAGACGGGGATGGGATGAGACGGGGATGGGATGAGACGGGGATGGGATGAGACGGGGATGGGATGAGACGGGGATGGGATGAGACGGGGATGGGATGAGACGGGGATGGGATGAGACGGGGATGGGATGAGACGGGGTTGGGATGAGACGGGGTTGGGATGAGACGGGGTTGGGATGAGACGGGGTTGGGATGAGACGGGGTTGGGATGAGACGGGGTTGGGATGAGACGGGGTTGGGATGAGACGGGGTTGGGATGAGACGGGGTTGGGATGAGACGGGGTTGGGAATGGGGATGGGGTCGGGGACGCAGCGCGCACCACCGTGATGCCACGACCTTCCGCGCTGGCGAGAGCGTCTTTACGGGCCCGATAGCGCCATGGGCTTTAATTCCCCCGCACAGCCCTTTACGGCGCGAGGTACTTTACGGTGCCGATATCGGCCGCCTCCGGGGGGCGCCCGCCCGGACGCTCCGGCAACAGGCGACGGGGGCCGCTAAAGAGGCACACGCGAGGCACTAGTTGCGATTGGGCATACAACGGCAGCAAGAAATGGTGCACGGAACACAATTCGAGGAAGGTACCGCAGAGAATGTAAACATGAGAGCATTTCGGACAAAAAAAATCTGCAGTGAAGGAAGGAATTTCATTGTGGAATGTGAAGCAGAGCCATTCAAACAAAGGACGCCAGAAAAGAGAGCAAGTGTGTAATTACGAGTACAAAATGCAAGTTAGTAATTGATTCTGAGTGCGGTCAATCACTTGGGTTATTATTCCCTCAAGTGAAGTGCAAGCATGGCAATGACCCTTTTCCGCAGGTACACGAGATCAGCGCCGATCTACGCGAACCAACTACACGACGGCTTGCTGCCTCCAGGTATCTCCTTCAGCGGCCTAAGCTGAAGCTCAGTCCCAAGCTCCCGTCTGCCGGCCCGACACGTGCAGTAGACTAGTGCGTGAAGTGTGAATATCGGTAAAGAGTAAGGATGAAGGAAAAACACATGCTATCCACGGCTCATTTGTTAGGATCCTGCTCCGCTTTCACCTGCTATTTGATTGACTCCGGAAAACTACCAGTCAGAAGAGCCTGCCATGAAAATTCTTCCGCAGACATTGAATTCAACCCAGTTACGAATTTAGTGCCGAAATTTTGCCGGGTCGATAAAACAAAAAGAGGGAAATTATGGAATCATTAAATCGAAAAAGGAAGAAAAATAAATTCAAGAGAGAAAACATGTGAAATTGTGTTAATAAAAGTCAAATGCCTATTGAAGAACGGTACACAATCATTTTTGAAACTAATATAGAATTACACAATATTACTAGTAGACAGGTGAATCTGGAAAACAAGGAGTGAATTATTGAACGGACAACCAGTGATAAATGGATCAGATTTATACAACCGCCGACATAGAGGAAGTCTGGAAACGCGGGGTGGGGATACACAGATCCACCCTGAAGCGGAAGCACTCGACGCCGCGACTGGCGAACGGACGAGGGAGAGGAAGGCCGCGAGAGCGCCGGAGGGGCGAGCGGCCGAGAGGAAAGCGATGGGTCGACCGCAGCGGTATCGGCCCGGCGAGTGCTCAGACTTCTGAAGGGCGACGCCGGGGCGGCATAAACAGATCGCGCTGCTTCGGTTTGCGTCCCGGCGCTCTCCGCGGGCGAGTTAATTGGCCGTGCGAGTGACGTCACGCCGGCGGTCGCTTTGTGCGCCGCGCGGGGCCCGGATTACGCCGCGCGAGATTGGAAGCGCAGCCCCGCGCCGCGCCCTTCTCAAGGCGACTTCGCACTCCCCGACGCGGCCAGCCCAGCGCACATCAAACGTGTATATAGTGATGTGCTGGGTGTATGAATATGAATGAATGAGTGAGTGAATGAGTTATGTAAATATAGCGTAAGAATGAATGCGAGCCGTGAATGATAAGAAGAAAAAGAAAAGAAGAAAACGAACAATAACAAGAACTTTTTACTGTAGTAGTTAGATTTAAGAAAGTTTTAAGTAGTTTGTTTACGTTAGGCCCGCTACCTGCTGCAAAACCCTAATCGGCTGCAGCTCCAATGTACCCCCAAATCTTGAATAAATTCCCGCCTCTCCAGGGTAACTGGAGGGAAGACAAAAAAAAAGCGCAAATCACCAAGCAAGCATCAAGGCGAGTGCATCACACTCGATGATTCTCTTGGAGGCGGGAACATTGATCGCCTTGCCGTCCTCATTGGTGGCGTGTAAAAAGAAAAAACTGACGTCACAAAGTTTGCAACAAAAAATTAAGTTGAAAAAGAAAAACACAAACTGGAAAAAGAAAAATCACGATTTGTATTTTTCTATGATGAACGTTAATTCGACATAGTTTTAATTAGCTGAAAAGAAGAAGAAATTCGATATTTGTATTTCAACACGAAATGGCAAAGCTTTACAGCTAGTCCTTTGACATACACAATTGGGACTGTGATTCGAATTGCCGACGATCCTTGTACAATATGTGGTGTACAAAGCGACTGGATATTTCAGAATTTTCCTTTTCCCTCTGACTCTCGTATAAGAATTACGCCTTCATTCACAAATAATCTTAAATCGCCAACGCATCACATCATTCCTCCATTGCACGAATGCGGCATTCCACATAGGCGTAGACACTAGCATAATAACAGGAAGACGAAGAAGCAAATAAAGATGAATCAAGCAGCTTGTCTGGATATTTCTTCTCTTTTTTCAGGAAAGACAATTTATGCCACAAATGATATCTTCCTTTTTTTTCATTAAAAATAATAAAAGATATTCCCTGTTTAAAGTGTATTGTACTCATGAGGTGTATCGAGGGATGCGTAGCAAGAAGAGGCAATCTGTGTTAAAGGTAGGAGAAGAAGAGAAGGAAAGAGACGACAGGAGAGAACAACAGATAGGACATGAACTAGAATAAGGAATTAATAGATAAACAAAGAATTTAGATTGGCACACGAAAAATGAACGGGATGAAAACGGAATCGCTGCAAAATACAGAAAGGTCTGTTGAACCACAAAACGTTCCGCAGTGAAGCAATATCGACGGTGATGACAAAGATAAGAATGTAGCAATCAGTGACGTACTATGAGACTTCCCTCACCCTGAAGCCAATGACACATCACAAAATAGTGTTTCTAATGCAAACTAAGTATCTACTCCAACGAAAATCATTAAATACATTATATTTCATGAAATACACATTTTAAATTCAGCATAAATGAAAAATTATTTAACAAAAAGTCAAGTCAGCTGGTCATAACGTGTAATGTCCGCCCTCTCTTAGTTAAATCCTAGTTGTGCCACTGATGTGCAATTACTCAATGAAAATCATTGAATACGTTATATATGGAGAAATGCACATTTTATAATTTAGCATAACTGAAAAATTTCAGAAAATGTGAAGTCAGCTGGTCGCAACATGGATGTCCGCCCCCTCATAGAAAAATCCTAGTTTGCGCCACTGATGCTGATGGTCGCAGAAAAAGGACGACCAGCAGCTGGAAAAAAAATGATAGGCAAGAGAAACTGCGGCAGCTGCTTCCTCCATGTCGTCGCGGGCCAGGCCGCGTCGCCCCCCCCCTCCCCACTTCCCGGCCACAGAGTTGCTTCGAGCGTCACGCGAGCGCGTTCCTGTCGCTCTCCCGCCGGACACGAGAGCTACCATCATTTTGTGGCGTCTTGGCCTGTGCCAAGAGAAGAAAATATTCCACAGATGCGAACGTTTGTAAATACCTATTTATTCCGTAAACTCCGACACCAGAATAATTATTTACATATTTACAATTGGGCGGAAGGACCGTCCCGTTCCAGAAGGAAATACTCCGGCCACCACGACCGCTAACTTATCCTCACGACACATGAGCGCCGGCCCCTTACCTCGTCCTACTCGAGCTATAACCCGCCGCGCACCCACACACGCACGACTCGCTGCGACCGGACCTGTGAGAAAATGGAGAACGAGACGCTTGCTCTCGTTGCTTATATACCCGCTGGGCTCGTCTGACGGAACTACGTCACATAGCCGCATCCGCCAGCCGAATTCTAACCCCAGCTTCCTTTCGGGGTTCTCAACTCTGGCGCCATGACAACGCGCGTCACAACCGCCACCCTAGGAATGTCTCACCCCCGACTTGCCTGCTGGATTTCCCCCGTCTTCCAAAAATACCCCTTTTGTTCTGCGAGGCGTCAGCTCGACGCGCCCGCCGTTTCCTTTCGTCCCTGTGTGCAATTCAGGTTCTCTGAAATGCACGCTGAATTTACTATTGGGCGTCTCATATGACGCCACAAACTCCTCTATACCCTCCCCTGGAATTTTCGTCGCAGTTGCAACCAACACAAAAGGAAAATTCCACAAGTGTGAAAATCCTAGGCCGTTCGGCTCACAGTATATACAACTGCGCCTAACCTAGCTAATACAGAATTAAATGAAACAAACAATAAAGGCCCCTACTAACCTACCCCATTAACGTTTTCCCCTATTCTATCTTGCACTAATAATATTGACAACTTTATATACCTTTATACCTATTTAAGAATTTTTTCCTACGGTGTGGTGACCTCCAATACCATATTTTGTTCCTTCTTTTAACTTACAATAAATCTGAATAATGTTTTTGATTATACACAATACCATCACCCCCCAAATAACACATACCATATCACCAAATACATTTAAAACAGATACAAAACATTTAAACTCATAACATATACATACCATATCACCAAATACAACATTTAAAACAGATACAAAACATTTAAACTGATAACATATACATTTCCGTACATTGAAACTGAAACATTGGATACAAAAGTTCAAGATATTTGCTTGAAGCTGTTCTTCTCGAAAATGTTTTGCTCCGTCTTGACACAACACAACAAACATCAAATACTCATGCTTCATTTTGTTGCACTATTGGTTTTTCACTGTTTTCGATGTTCTCGGCACACGCGTTTGGTTTCGCCGGGTGTAGTGTGCCCCTCTGCAACCTCGGACACTGTCTGGCGCTCATTCTCAAACACTCTACTAAGTACATCTGCATTTACATTTAATGCCCCCTTCCTATGTTTTATAACAATATTAAGGTGCTGAATCGCCAGAGACCACCGAAGTAACCTGGGATTGTTCCCTGCATTTTGCTGTAACCATACCAACGGGTTATGATCCGTTTCAATTTTAATAAAACATTTCCATCTAAATAATAACGTAACTTTCCTAAACCCCAAATTATAGCAGCACACTCTTTCTCAATGGTACTCCATTTTAATTCCCCATCAGAAAACTTTTTGCTAAGAAAGAGAATCGGATTCTCATTCCCTTCCTGATCTAATTGTGATAACACAATTGCAGCTCCCCTAAGTGCCGCATCACATTGCAATAAAAATGGCTTGCTAAAATCAGGTGCATGATTAACTGCCCCCTGACACAGTGCGTCGCGAAGCTGTATAAAAGAATTTTCACAGTCTTCCGACCACCGAATTTTCCCTGCCTGTTCGTGCCCCGCAATAAATCAGTGAGAGCAGCTGATTTCTCAGAAAAATTCCTAACGAATCTTTTATAATAAGATATTAGGCCCAAGAATTTCCGGATTTCCTTTTTTGTGGTAGGCCGGGGATATTCTTTTATTATTTGGACTTTGGCTTCATTTGGTCTCATCAGACCACTGCCAATCTCGTATCCCAGAAAGGTAACGGATTTCCTGGCAAAACTTACATTTAGCCGGTTGCACATGTAAATTGGCCTCACGTAATTTCTGAAAGACAATGCGGAGATGTTTACAATGGTCATCCCAATTATCGCTGAAAATCGCAATATCGTCCATGTATGGCACAGCGAACTCCGCGCAATCTTTTAATAATGCCTCCATGAGCTTGCAACAGACATATGGCGGCATTTTTTATGCCGAATGGCATCCTGAGGGGTTTATAAGACCCAAATTTTGTTGTGAAGGTGGCATACCGTTGAGCTCTTTCACTCATCTGAACTTGCCAAAATCCTTTACATAAATCCGTAGTAGTTATTATTTTGGCCCTCGCAACGTTTCAATACGCTCGGCTAAACTCGGAAGCGGAAAATATTCAGTTCGAATAGCCTGGTTTAACTTCCGGTAATCTATGCAACAGCGAGGTTTCTTGCCCGGAGCTTCCACTAAGATTATAGGAGATGTGAAATCAGAATCTGAAGGCTCAATGATACCATCCTTAACATTTTCATGATTTCATCCTGGAGGATTTTTGTTTGGCGAGGCGACGTGCGATACGGCGCACTCCTAACCCTAACATTTTCATCCAGCAGCTCAATGTCCATTTGAACAGCTTGAGTGAGCCCTGGCTTATCCGAAAAGATATCCCTAAACTCTATCACTATTTCTCTCAGCCGTTCACATCCTTCCGGTTCCATTTCCGTGCCTGAGAGCATGGCATCAACATCAAACTCCTCCGGTCCTAAACCTTAGGCATATTTCTCTATTCCGTCCTCCATACAATCCCCTAATTGCTCCTGATCAATAATAAAATTCACATACTCAGTTCTCTGTACATATGCCTTAATCATATTTACATGATACACTTTGCCCGTACTTTTATTCGGCAATTGAATAACATAATTGGTGTCCGACACCTTCTCAACAATCTCTCCCGGTCCTATCCATTGTACCGATAGTTTCCGTGCTTTGTTCGGAGCAAACACTAGTAGTTTGTCTCCTACATTAAAGGTGCGTCTCACAGCCTTCTTATCGTACCAGGTTTTCTTTTCACCTGAAGTGCCGACAATCTCTCATGAGCAGAGTCTCGAATTTCCTTTAATCTATTTACTAGTTGAAAAACATACTCTGTCACTTCACTACCTTCAGTCTCGATACCAGAGATATTTTCATACATTAAAGTAATCGGCGTTCTAAATTTCTCCGAATACCAATTCCGCAGGCGAGAATCCAAAACTCTCATGGAAACTCGTTCTTAAAGCAAACAGTATGGCCGGAATCTGCTTCTCCCAGTCGGTTCCTGACTCTAGACATAAAACTTTAAATAATCTATTCATCGTGCTGTGCACACGCTCGACCGGATTGGTTTGCGGATGATATACAGAACTATGAATCAATTTAATTCCAAACTTAGTGGCAAATTCTGCCATCAACGTACTCCTAAAACACGGGCCTTGATCAGTTTGTATTTCCCTGGGAAAACCGGTTCTGCTGAACAATTGGCAGAAGCGCGTCTATGGACTGTAGGCGTGTTGCAAGTCTGGGATCGGTATCGCTTCAGGGTACCTCGAGGCCACACAAATAGCCGTAAGCCACGTGGACGTTGCCGGTACTACTCCTCTGAAACGGGCCGATCGTGTCTAAGTTCAAACGAGAGAAAAACCTCTCGTATAGTGGGGACCAACACTAAAGGCGCCCTTCTTCGGTCGCCACTATGACCTACTCGCTGGCAGCTGTCGCAGGAACGCACAAATTGTTCCATTTCCTGAAACAATTAGGCCAGAAAAAAGTGCTTAGATAAAGTGTTTTTTGATTTGGTTATGCCTAAATGTGCACTAACCATTTCCATGACAAATTCTAAGAATAGCTCCGCGGAATATACAGGGTACAACCTAACATTTCATAAACTTCGCCCCCTTTTGCTTTTCCGCTTTTTAAACAATAAAGAATTCCTAACAAAATACGCATCTCTTTTCCGATGCAGCATTTACATCCTTTAAATCTCTCTAATAAACCCTTTAAACTCAAATCTTCCCTTTTGCGCGCGCTGAATTGCTCCGTATTTACTTTCAACATTTCAGCAACAGGCCCCGGCAGTTCTCTGCCCTCCCCGTCCGCTAGTAACCTCAGTTCCCGCGAACTCGCTCGACGGCTCATGCTCGTCCTCCTCCGGGTCTACTGTGCCGGCGGGCGCAGGTCGCTCGTCGCCTCCTGCGATTCTACCTGGACGTCGCCGTACCGCCTCCGCCCTTGACCTACTATTCCTCAGCCGCCTTACTGCGCGTTCGTAACCATGTTTACAATTTGTTCCTCCACTAAGCCTTGTTTAACATCTTGCAGCAATTGAAATGTTCTGTTACTTAATAAATAATAAGGAAGCCTATTTTCTTTGGGCACTACAGCTGCCCTCCCGGTAACTACATTGCCAAGTTCTGATCCAGGCGAATTTCCGCACCGGCAAATTAATTGCGGCTGAATTAAGCGGCGCTGTTTAATCCAGACCGATTCGCCTGTATAGTCCTGATCCGTGACTAAATCAGCAGACACTAAATCAAAACTAGCCCCAGAATCTTTCAAGATATTCGAGGTTACTTTGTTTACAGTACCCGATATATATGAGGCTTCAAGAGTTCCGATGCCTCGGGCTCACACACGGATTCACTTGATTTCCTTGCTTCCGCGGACAGTTTCTAACCAAGTGCGATGTTGACAATGGCACTCATAACACTTGCGCACATAAGGTGCCTCAAACGCTTTCTTGGTGTTCTGTTTTCCCTCCTCACTTGCTATCGTTTTGGGTGCCACGAGAGGAGCAACAGATGCCCTGTTGTTTCTTGTTCTTTCGGTTTGAAAAACCGCGGCTTTTTCCACCCTTTGCCGTGCGTTCTCATACGCGTCTAATTTCTTCGCGAATTCCAGCGGATTAGAGAATTCGGCCCATTTATCCACAAAGTGTTCCCGCATTCACCAGGAACCTTGCGCTTCATTGATCTGCCACCATTAAATTTAATAATCCTCAAAAGTGCTGATAATCAAACCCGCTATCCATTCTCTAGCATAATTTAATAATTCTCTCGCGAAAATGCTCCACGTCGATCCGTTAGTTTTCGTATGCTTCGAACAACACATTGCCGGATTTTCCTCAGCATCCCAACGCCGGTATAGTTCTACAGTTTGGATTTTATATGCGAGTAATCTAACGCTTCTTCCTGCTCATCTAACGTTAGCCACGTGTTGACATTATGCGGAAGCAAGCCTATTAGATTTACAACCCAATCTTCCTCTCGCAAATTACTCAGCTGCCTGCACTGGCTCTCGAATGCACTTAGATAGGAACGTGATATCGTCCTGATCTCCTTGAACCTGCCGAGTTATTTGTCCTAATCTAACGCATCTCTCGCG
>JAHLJT010009419.1:161622522-161674426 GCA_031308135.1 Acheta domesticus
GAGGGGGAGAAAAAATCTTAAATAGCCAAAACGACTTTAATCACTCGTAGGTCAAATAGGCGTAATTTTTTCTGGAGAATCCAAATCTGCAATAAAAATGGGGGTTCCTATTTAGGATTTTTCTCCCGCTCCCCCACCTCCAGGGGGTGTGGGTAGAGTTTGGTATCATTGGATGTCCCCCGTCGAAACAAGCAGCTTTTGTTACCAATTTTTTTATCCGATGTGTGGTTTTTGCGATATTTGCTCCGATAGATTAAAATGGCCCACACTGTACACTCATTACTGTTTCTTTGGCGAGATCCAAATTTTGTTTATTTAACGACGAATTTCTTGTTAAGCGAGTTCGTGCTAACGATGGTTGACTAATCACAATTTTTCTCGGAAAACCGTTTGCAAAAATTATTATTTCAAAAGCAAACTGCTACTTAACTGGTATTTATTCTTAAAATAAAGAGTCGAGGTAATGCAGTATTTTCTATAATTTGCGAGCGAATTGAAAAATATTCACCATTTCTTGTTGCTGCAGTGTTTGAGAGAGCTTTAGCCATTCATTAAAAGGAGTCGAAATACACAAAAATCACCTGGCGCTTTTACATTCATTTTGCTCCTTGTAAGCATACTACAAACATTTCTTTTCAAATTGGTATATACTACATCACGACGCTTTAATTTAATGGCCACTTTTCGTCACTGACAATCTATCACAATAGCACTGAATTAAAATCAGCACAATTAAAAAAGATAAATATTTAGGAGAACGGTTTTCTTCTTCCAATAACCTCATTCATTACTAAAACCGCCTATTTCAATCTCAAGAACAATCGACCATGAACTATGCTTGTGCCAAATATATAACCTTTCATAAAAAATCTGTAGCAAGTACTCCAGTCGATGTGACTCACCACATCTGCACACCAGCGTATGTTCGTAAATGTGAAGAAAAGGATACGTATATGCTGTCCCGGGAGTAGCGAGCTTGTAGGTTCCTGTTGATGCCCACTTCGTCGATGTCGGAGATGGCCGTCATGTCCGGCACCCCAGCATCGGGGCCCGCGCCTGCAACACACCAGAGCACACATGAGCACACACAGCCATCACATCAACGTGCACACACACAGGCACACATCACCCGCTCTTCGCTGCGCCGCGCCGCGCCGAACGGAAACAGCTCATTTATTTTATCCGCTTGATGCTGCGCTCGAGTATCCATAATTAACGTGAGATTAATGATTATAGCTGAGAGTTTATGACCGAAGACGGGTAATGGATCTGGGCATGCGGAAGGGCTACACATTCGATCATTTTTTGGAACGTATCTCAGAATATCAAAATCATCTCGAACATATGTTAAAGTGCTCAGAGAACAACCTGTGCACACATTAACCGACACGTAAGAATGATTTGTGATTCTTACGTTCCTTTGACAAATAAACTAGAAAACGAATAATAAAATTATAGTAAGTTGCATTTCAATGAAAATAAATCGGAAAGTAAAAATATTGCCTTAAACAGCAGATTTACAAACGCCGACCCAAAGCGTAGGGAGTTATGCCAATGCAACAATTGGGAGTTCGGATGTTCCCAGATTCAATTCCCGGCGGTTTTCAGAAATTTATTTGACGTGTTAAACATCAACGAGTTTGGCGCTCCTGACGGTATACGGTTTGCCGACAGCTTTTATCCATCGTTGTAGAGGCTTTTGTGATCGCTTCCAGGGGAATGCCGCAGAAGCACCCTAACAAAGGCCCACAGACCGCTCCTTCTTTCCCCATCCCACCTACTTCCAGCCGAGTGATAGGCTGATTCACAGCCTCAAACGAGATTTCAAGGAAAATCTCAGACAAGTGTTTGAGACAGTCGATGCAACTGACACGCCATGAGATCTCCGACGCACTATATTCAGTAGCGCATTATCCAAAAACTAAAAACTCTAGTAAGTTTTTTTTTCTTTAAATACCTTTCTTGCTCGGAGAAGCATGTAGTAAGTAATAGTAGGGAAGTTGTTCAGTGAAACACCAACGAAAGGCTTTGGGATATTATCCAGTAAACCCTCATTAACACGAATTTCAAGGGACCGAAATAAGTTCGTGTTATAAAAATTCGTGTTATCCGAGTATTATAAATGTCCGTATTACCGTAATCCCTTGCCGGGAAGGACGTTTTGTTCGTGTTACGTCGAAATTCGTGTTAAGAGAGTTCGTGTAAACGAGGGTTTACTGTAAATCACTATTGTATATCAATACTGAATATTACTATTTTCGGCGAGTTCCTATACGATGCTTTGCCGTCGTAACAATCGTACAAAAGTTCACACACAATTGTATTATGTAAAAGACGTTAGTATGACTAGGAATTGAAAAATCTTTTTAACGTTCACGTAGAAAGATTGTTCAGAAAATTGCGTCAATTTTAATAAGACATGACAAAGTACATGAAAAACTTCAAAAGTATTTTTGCTGAATACTTCTCAAATGGTTCCAAGAAGCTCGGAACCAGAGAAAAGTCCCAAAAGCATCGATGAAGAGTTTCTTAATAGTATGCATCTAGTTTATGTCAAGCTTCATAGCATGATTATATGTTTGAAAACGAGCGACGTAGGCCTGAATTTTCAAATTTGCACGAATGCCATAAAGGAACATTATAGGTGAGTTGCACACGCTATTTTTTATAACAGCATTATACATTTATAAGAGAATGTTAATTCTGGTAAACAACTGTATCGTGACGTTAACGTTTCAACATCTATGCGAAAAACCGGCGATCGGCTGCCCCGTTTACCGTTACGTCCCCACAATTCTCTCGCTGCGAATGGCTGAGTCCTTTTACAAAGGATTTCTTGTAACGAAAAAGGTCGTTTATAATGCTGGAATTAAAAAAAAAAATCAATTTTTAATTTTGGTAACAAGTTACAAGGAGCAGTACGGCCCACACCTAAATGATTTATTTATTGGCATTCAATTTAATATTGCTTTTCACGTTAACGACATATAAACGTCGGCTCGGAGCCACTAAAAACTTCTCCGTATTATAGGGAAGTTAGCGTATTAAGGGGTCAGTTTGATAAGGTGCAAACCAAAGTGATATTGGACGATGGCATTGCACGAAGATTTGTCGACAGCATTTAAGGCGATCCAACTGCAAAAGAACCCACTGACTAATTTAGCACACGCGCACAACCTGCACTTACGCTACAAGCGGTCCTTTCTTGTAATAATCTCAATGAATCAGTGGCGTAGCGTGGGTATTGGCCTACACAAGCTTCAACAACGCAGCAGATAGTCAAACATACATTTAAATAAATAAAAAACGTAAATAAAATATTTAATATATAATCGAATGTACACCTACATGAACGATACAAGTTTTCATTGAAGTTCAATAATTTAACAATCACTGTACGTACTTATGAGCACTAAATAACAGTTTGGAAAGCACATACATATATTCGATGAAGTTAATACGAATTGGACGACTCACTAATCATCAACGAAACTTTCTTCGAATTGTCAAAGCATCATTCATGGACTTCTCTTAAGGGACTTATCCGTACCGTACTACGCTACGCCACTGCTCTCCATACAAACAAGGCCACAATAAGGGGGGAAAAACGGGCAGCACGCCAGAGTTCAGGGCAGGATCACGAGCGCCGCCCTTCCCACCACCGCCGCGTCGCCCAGGAGCACTCGCAGGTAGTCGCGCGGCGTGGCGCGCTGGGACTTCCGGCGGCGTTGGGAGGCACGTAATGGCCGACTTCCTGCGCGCGCCTTATCGCCGCACCCCCGCACCATTACACGCCCCTCGCCCCTCCCCCCCCCCACGCCGCCGCTCCCGCGGGAGATTCCCGCGGGAGGAGAAACACCGGCGCTCCCAGAGCCCCCCAACCCCGCCCCCACCCCCTCCACCCACCTCCGCGGTCCGGCCATTGTCTCGGGCAGAACGCGCATACGTGCATGGGTACCCGCGCGACTAATGCGGTCATTTCAAGCCGCGCCCCCCGCCCCGCCCGTCCGCGGCTGCCATTGTGACAGAAATAACCAGATTGGAAGGCGATTGCGAACGGTAATCGGCCGCCGCCGAACAAAAGAGGCGCGGCGGCGTGGTGGGGCGCATCCATCACGGTTTTATGGAGGCGTCAATACACCCCAATTCCAATCTGTTTATATTTAAAACGGTAAACAAACATTGAAATTATAAACCTGTACCTTTCTGCATGCTAAACGTAGTTTCATGCTTAATTGTAAATAATATAATGCTGTTTGTTTTAATGGCACTAATCCTAATTCTTTGTGATACTTTAAAATCTTCAGTTCGTAAACTATCGTATACACTTACAAAGAAAAACTTTCGAATTTCATAGCATTACACTCTTCACTTCTCTTTTCACTTTTTTCTATAATAAATCTCGCATAATTATGGGGACTTTTTCACATTTAGATTTCTGAGGACTAGCAGTCCGTCCCCATATCCTAGCAAGTCCCATATCACGCCGCTGTAATATAGAAGTGGCAGTGGGATGAAAACATTGAAAGTCTTTGGCCGTGCGGTTTTTCACCGTCGTGCTTAACCTAGCAGAGCATATCCTTCAAGCAGTGCATATCTCAGCACATCTCACATCACGTCGCTGTAATATAGAAGTGACAGTGGAATGAAAACATTGAACGTCTTTGGCCGTGCGTTTTTTCACCGTCGTGCTTAACCTAGCAGTGCTTATCCTTCAAGCAGTACACATCCCAGCACATCTCATATCACGCCGCTACAGTGACAGTGGGAAGAAAATACTGAAGGTCCCGCAACTCTTAACAAGCAGTGCAAATCCTATTACGTCCCAAATCACATTTATCTCCCCTGTAAGGATCAGTCTTTGGCGGGCTGTCATCGAGGGAGGTGACGCCTGGCCGTACGAAGGCTGGGACGCGGCCACCGGGGCAGTCGCGTGCCCGGGATTCTCCAACCGGTTCCGGCGACGCGGCGCGGCGCGGCGCGGCGCGGCGCGGCGCGGCGCGGCGCGGCGCGACGTGCCCATGCCGTGAGTGGCCCCCGGCAAGGCCGCTGCGCCGCCCCCACCCTCGCCACCTTCGCCGCTGGCGACGCGCTCTGCAATCTTCGCCGCGCAGCCCACTCCGGATATCCCAGAGAACCATTCTCTGATGGCTTCGCCCTAACAAACCGGTTTCGTCAGGTTACGCCGAATAAGACTTGATTCATTACCTCATGGAAACTAACAGTTATGATGCACCAAGGGCGTTGTAAGAGATCTGATGATCGCGAGGCGACAAAAACCCCAAGGGCCTTTGAACCGAGGGCTTTTTGAGGCCTGTGATGCGTACCACAACATTTTATTGTTTACCTAAATTTAATGATTCAGATTTACTCGTTTACTAAATAACTAGATGTTAACTTCACTCGATTTGTCTTTTAAAAAATTTCCTCTCAAAATTCCCTTTCATAATTCCCTTCATAAGAGAAAATGAAACAGCAACTGTTTTTATATTTTCCTCCAAATCACGACCCTCTCGATCCAGGAAAGTTATGCAGTAAATATCGAGCTCCGTATCGAAGGCAATGACAAGCTACAACGTGTCAGTAAAAATAAATGTATTTATTGTATGAGTAGTTGATGGCTGGAAGAATATACATGCATATGATGGAATTTTAGTTCACTAGCCCAGGACTCCAAAACGCATACCCTTCGGACATGCTTTACTCAGGTGGCAGTCTTGATCCCGTAGGAGTGATCAAAGAGCAAGTAGTGTGTATGAGGGGTGTGAGAGTGGGTAGCTCCGCGCAGAAGAGAGCAGTCTGCTATTGCCTCGTAGATTACGTAGATAACGGCTCGTAGATCTTATACCCTGGCGTATAGCAGTTATCCATGATACAAAATTATTTAAATTACTACCCTTCCTCGCAGAAGATGTTATTTTATTAATTACTAACGTGCTTTTATGGCCTACTGTGTATCAAGGTATTTTTTTATCATTTGTTCCCTGACAACACTTGAAAATAAAGATCTCGTTTGTAGGCTAGTTATAACTTACTCCAAACAAATAAAAAATACTCTTTAGTTCATCCATATTGATAAAACGAACGTCAAATACAATCATGCAAAATAATAAATCGATACATTTTTCAAACAGAACTGAATTTGAGATTCGAGATATTTACTAAGATTTAAATTAATATACAACTTAAAAATAATATAAGCTGTATTTTGTAATCTTGTGTTTTCTCATATCCACCTTACAAAATTATCAGAACTGAAAGCAGAGAAAAAAGGCAAACACCAGTTTTTTCAGCCAAGGAGGAGAATATTTTCATTCAGTGAATCTTAAAAATGAACGAATCTAATTTTTCATTCACTTTTGATTTACGAGGGGGAAACTAGGGGAAAACTATAAGTCAGTTAAATAAACTGTCAGGTGCCCAGTGTCCTCGAAATTTAGTTAAGTCAACAAGGACTTGCCAATAAGGGAAATTACATTTTTGCAGTTTGGCATTATACCAGTGTTAAAATGCTCCCTTATCAGTGGATTAAATTTTTTGTGCAAATCTCTACCATAAGGATCCCCAAAATAGATCTTGAATTTTAAAATCCTAATAGTAACTAATTAAATATCCTAATTGTGTAGATAGTGGTTTATAATTTAACATAACTACGTTACAATAGACGGCTAAAACTTGGCAAAATAAAACTTTTTCATGTTACAAGCGATGGAAAATTACAGTTTACAACGTAATATATAGGTTCTATTTCCTACAATTACTACAATCACGTATAATCACCTATGTTAAATTATTGATAATCGCTACCGGAAATCGTTCCCACACCACAGGTTGAGCTTCAATGAAAGAGTTGAGTGAGAGCTATAGTAAATAGGACATATGTAGTGTTATTTGCAGTAACTGGTTTTTAAATTTCTACGTGTTTACTGTATAACTGGTACGATATATTTAGAATTCATGAAGCTTTGTTAAATATTGTGCTAAAACTCTGTCATTTAGATAATTTTAATTTTGTATTAAAATTTATTACGACCTGGGTATGATCGATTTTTATTCTAAGAATACTCAAACAATTTAAGAGCTTTCTACAAGAAACGACCATGGTCCAAAAACGACGATTTCGGGTTCCCTGTAGTATTCTACTGCTCTCCAGGGGTTTAATCTATACTAAATAGTGAAGGAAAATTAGCCATAGTCCGGGAAATATGAAACTTTGAAATATCACTAGTTTTGAAAAAACAACCAATGTCTACTCAGTTTTCGGCAAAAACAGCCGTTGTCCATTGACAAGAATGGACTACAGTTGATTTTTCCATTAAGGTTGGCTGTACTGTTGCGTGATGATTACGTTTCCGTGTCAATGGCAGGTGATTTAGACAATGGTAGGTGATGTTCCCGTTGAAAAAGATAAATTCTGCCGTTGAAAAGTTAGAATTCTTAAAATAATTCAAGACGAGCCTCATGGCGTTGTTACGTATGCATACCATGGTGCTTTGAGAAGATAAATATCAGAAGCAATAAACGGCTATCTGGTGAAATTACTTTTTAGACACTGTGCAAGAAACTACTTCTGCTGAAACCAAGAAACTTGCACATGTTCAGAGACGACTTTCTCAGTATTTCAGGATTCCTATTTAAAACAAACTCTTCTGTGACAAATTACTAGCAGGACAAGTCAGAAGTGAAAACACCAGTTGAAGAAAATGGGGAAATATGATAAAAATAGTAGTGGGGCATAATGGCTGTGAAGCCTTTTATTCAGTTCTAGAAATTGTTAGTAAAATAGCTACGAGAATAAACTTATTTTTCATATGGCATTTTAAAATTATTACCTTGTAGATGTGCAGATTTCATGAGAAGTACTGAGAATTTTTAGCAAAGAAACACAGAGGCTACACTCACTATTTTGAAAGCTCAATTTACGTAGTTTCTGCACAAGTAATAAAAGGTACTAACATTCAACAATCATTAATAAACTTCAATTTATCCGTGTTTCAAATTTCACACCATTTTTAATAATACTATTGAAGAGAAAGATAGTTTTTTGCTTCTCCTGAAAAGTTTGGGTTTTGAACTATGGTCGTTTTTGAGAAAAGCTCTTTAATTACTAACAAAATTACTCTAAATTTTAATGTCGCCATTTCAAGTTGTTGTTACCGATGCGTAATGGGACGAGCGTGGCGTGGCGTGGCGTGGCGAGGGGAGGTGAGGCGTGGCGAGGGGTGGCGGGGCGGGGCGGGGAGGGGCGGGGCGCGGGTGGCGAGGCGTGGCGGAGCGAAGCGGGGTGTGGCGGGGCGTGGCGGAGCGTGGCGTGGCGGGGCGTGGCGGAGCGGGGTGTGGCGGGGTGTGGCGGGGCGGGGCGGAGCGGAGCGGGGTGTGGCGGGGCGTGGCGGAGCGGAGCGGGGTGTGGCAGAGCGGAGCGGGGTGTGGCGGGGCGTGGCGGAGCGGAGCGGAGCGGGGTGTGGCGGGGCGTGGCGGAGCGGAGCGGAGCGAGGTGTGGCGGGGGGGCGGGGCGTGGCGGAGCGGGGTGTGGCGGGGCGTGGCGGAGCGGAGTGGGGTGTGCCGGGGCGTGGCGGGACGAGCGGGATGGGAAGAGAAGGGCGGGACGAGAAGGGGGGAGGTGTCGGGGAAGGCATCGGACGGCGCCACAAGCATTGCTCGGCGACCCGCGCTGCCACAAGATCCGCCGGAAGTGGCGCCGCTGAGGTTTCCGCGCCGCGGAAATGTGGGCCAGCGCCGAGATAACGTCCAGCCCGCTCAGCGACCGCACTTAGCATCGCCGTCGCCTGGCCTGGCGTTAACGACTCTGCTGTTTGAGGCCTTGCCTGACCTCGGATGATTGCCCTGTTTTTATGTATGAAGCCGGGAAAAGACGATTTCATTCTCAACTCCATGGACATACATTTTGTGGTGTGCAGAAATTTTATAACACACGGGTCTGTTCAAACTATTTCTATTTCGAAAGAAATGAGCTTTTCCTTGAACAGATTTCAATACTTCAATTCTGTCACATTGCATTGTAATCATCGTTCACGTCAATAAATTTTCCGATTCAATAAGTTCGATATTCTGTGGTTCTGTTCAAAAAGGGCTAATTGTGTGCATTTTAATTGCGTTTTTCGTCTTCTAAAAAATGTGCTATGTGGAATAAGCTTCATGTCAACTGAACTCTCCTTACAAGCTTCCTAACAAATTGCGTTAATTATTCGATGAATAATAATGATCAATTTTAGGTTAGGAATCATATTTACAAATTTGTAGGGTTTAGATTGAAACGGTATTTAATAAATTGGACGAAAATCAAATTGAACTTACATTGTTTGAACTGTTTTATAATCCACATTTGATACATAAACTTATTAAACAACATATAAAATTACATTTGGTATGTACATAAAATTATTGGTAAGGCTTTTTCATCACTAACTGTATGGCACTCAAGAAAAATATTAAATATAACAATTATTAAATATTACTAATAAATAAATTAATAAAAATAATAATAAATACTCTATTAACTGAGTATTCAACAGAAGAATTAAAATCTTTGCTAACACTGATTTTAAGTATTCACAACTTTATACCTTGAGCACCTTTTAATAGAAATATGGATGGAAATAGAATTGAGATTGAGAAAATGTGAAGGTACTTGCAGGCAAATGCTTAGTGGCACACCGAGTTCAATCTTTACAGTCTGAAATTAAAGTAATCAACAAGCCTCAAATTGTAATCAACTAATCCAATCTCAAACTCACCCAAACAGAGAATAAAGAATGCTTTCCTCTTGTATAAAGAAAACATTGGTTTCTAAAAAGTACCAAACCAAATACAAAGTTTCTTAGTCCTCACAGCATACATATCCTTACGAACCCACGCCCTCCAAGTACACAGTCCACTCTACACAGATATCCTCGGTACTCAAACCCTCCCCAAAGGCGGGCGGGGTCGCTCGAGCAGCCCTGCAGTCGTAAAATGTAACGGTCTGCAGGGGCGCGGCCTGTCCTAGCAGAGCTCCCAGCCACAAGAGCAGCTGTTGCTCTGCCCATCCTCCGACTTCATTTCCACGTTTCATTTCCATGTCTACAATGTACATTTCTGTTCTTCCTGATGTGACAAGCTGCATTGCATTTTGTCCTTCGTATACTTCTTTTACTTTATTTTATACCCATATTGCTTCTGCTAGTACACTTTGTCACTCTCTAGAATGTTCCCATGATCAGTCCGATTCCAGTTTATTAGATAATGTAACTGCTCTTTCTTGTCACTGTAATATACGTCACTTACCCTACCTACCTCGTGTTGGCTAATGTCGACTTCACACCGCTTAAGTCCTAAATATATTTCCAAACTATTCCTAGTACTTGTCGTTCGCTACCCAATTTGTGCAAGGTGAATACTAACAGGCAAATTTGAGAAGATTCGCACTGCATTCGTAACCTCCGCACTTTATCCAGGTACATTAGATTTAGAGCCTATGAGGAATGCGCCCTTCAGTCAGCACATTTTCCGTCTACCGGACGATAAATATTCAGAATAATTTGCTATCCCATTGTGACGTACTAGACAAGAATAACACAGACGACTGTTTCTGTTTGATATTTACAATATATTTACAATTATAATACAAAGATTATTATACAAAATTTAACCCCTTGGCAACCTTTCAATTCCCTTAGCCGCGAAACCCCGCGACCGTCCCTAGGCCTAGCCCAGTACCAAAGCTCGAGAGCAGGATAAAGCAACGCGAAGTGCGAAGCTGTCGGACATAGAGTCCCGTAACTACAGAAGTTACATTGCCTGACGCCAAAACCGATCTTCCACCTGAAGATCACGTGCAAGAGAGCACTGGAGATACCACCTGTCTTTCGACACTCTGCGTATCCCGCGAGGCGCGTGTCGGCGCGGCCTTAAGTATCCGACGGCTCGCCCCCACTCTACAAGCGGCGGGTGTCATTCGGCTCGCTGGCCAGTCCTCTCCAGGGCGCAACCGACAACACCCAGACTACGCGCCCGCGCGCGCCCTGTTGTCCAGGTTATTTTGGTGCCGGGATTTCCCTGCCCGGCGCGTGCCGGCGAGGCGCCGCCGCGTTCCACCCCCATCCCCCTTCCGGCTTAGGACTGGGCATTCGCGAAGCGGCCCCCCGAAGCGGCCCGCCGCAGTGGCGCGCTACTCCGCGACGCCACATCATACTAAACGAATACTGGAGTCTTTAGTAACTTTTGGAGGGAACTTCGCACTTAGCATTATAGAAATCTCGGTTAGTGATCTGAAGCTAATGATGCGGCCTCAAAGGGAGATAATTTCTGTCCTCTTACAGTGACCAGCTACGAATATCGATTTTTAATGTAAATCTCTCGTAGTAGAAACCTCAAAACTTAATTTATAATAAGCAGACGTTCAAAAAATGGTGGATGATCGGTTTTAAGTTTTCTCCGAATTAGTATTTTACTAATTAATTTCGAAACTAGAACGTTTTACAAAAAAATTATTTCATGGCAACAATTTAAAAGTGATTTAGTTGCAACTAAAATAGTGTACATTTTACTCGTGTATTTCGTTTCTCTTCATGAGCAAATCAGACTGCTATTTAACATAAATTTTGGAGTTTCCAAAACGAAAAATAGCCATTTTCTTTTCAGTACCTGTTATAAGCTTCATCAAAAAGTCTTATCGAGGGCGAGTGTTTAACGCATCATGGTAAGTGGGTCTAGTTAAAAGAAAACCACCAGATACTCTGCCGAGAGGTATGTTAAGTTCCATTGCCCTTATTAAGGTATACCACCTGTGCCCTGTACTCCCTCTGCTTTCTTTTGGGAAAAGCGCCGTGAGGCGAGGGTCACTGCCAGCGACTTCATGCGCCGTCAACTTTTCCTGCAAGACATTTACCTACCTTCCCAATACGGCATAGCCCGACTGCATCTCATTCCGTTTTCGTTTTTAGTGTAAGGATTGATGTCGGCGTTTATGCTTAGTATTATATTGATCCTCTTCTGCCTGTTTTCAAGAAGCATTTGTCCATCGTTTTCGAACACTGCCGCCAACATTGAAAACCACACTTAAAAGTTTGTGGAAACAAACCTTGAAACC
The DNA here is from genome assembly GCA_031308135.1 of Acheta domesticus. Classification (NCBI taxonomy): domain Eukaryota; kingdom Metazoa; phylum Arthropoda; class Insecta; order Orthoptera; family Gryllidae; genus Acheta; species Acheta domesticus. The sequence goes on from JAHLJT010009419.1 coordinate 161,634,611, forward strand.
TATGACAAGCATCTTCTTACCCCGCTGACTTAACATGCACAATTCCGAAGATTCTGCCCTGTTTACCTGCGTTCGATTTCTTTTTTCTGGACTGTTACGAGAACATCTATTCGCGCTACTTAGAGTGGAAACTTAACAAAATTTTTACCTCTTCCAAAACACCGGATGAACGAATCGGGATGCAGTCGGGCTACGCCTTCTCAGAAAACGAAAAGCGAAAAGGATTAGCGAGGGCGAGAGTAAACAACGCGGGATGCAGTCTGCCGATTCCCACCCGCACGCAGTCTGCCTCGTCAGAATCTCAAGCGGCCACAGCCCCACCGCAGAAGGCGTTGCGCGGCTCAGGAGAGACTGCCACGCCCCCGCCGGCGCGGCTGCTAATGCTCCTGCGGGTGGAGGCAGCGAGGGTCGCGCGCAGGTGGACGATAATCCGACAGGCTTCGCGCGGACGCACGGGAGCGCGAGGGCAGCGAGAGAAGAGGGCACTGTACCAGAGATGAATTTCAGCTATTCTCATTTAATCTAGTATATATATATAAAAGTGGATGTTGGTGTGCGTGTGTGTGTAATAAATATATAAAAATAAGTATATAAAAGAACTAAACTCCGACACCGTGACATCAATCTCCATGAAAGTTGGCACTTCTACGGTTTTTTTTGTTTTGTTTTTTGTTGTTGTTTTTTTTTCACCGAGAAGCAGGGGTGTAGCATCCATGGATGTGGGTGATGTGTTACATGCCCTGACAATATCCATTATTTTTTACTTTAAAATGATTGTAAATTGTCCATTTGTTATTTTCATTTGTATTACACAATATTTCTTTATATTTCAAACTTCACGCCGTTGAAGATTCGATTCTTCACGTGGTTGATTCTTCACTCGGAAATGCAGCCTCGCCTGCGCTGTGAATCAGATGCACAGACAACCATTACATCCAGCGAGCCAATTAAATAAATCTTACATGTACGAAATTTCATGGTTTTCTTCGGTGTTTGTAAGAGAACAAGGTTAATTAATTAGCGTAGTAATTTTATTTGTTTCATTATCTTATTTTAACGCATTTAGTACATATATATTTGTAGCCAACTTAGGTTATGGATTGTGGTGGTTGAATGCACAAGGGTATGTGACCGTGCAATCCACATCCGTGCCGAGGAATGGCGAGTACAACGCGATCCAAGTAAGAGCATATAATTATGAAATAGTATTTTGCCATGCACATAATTATGGAATTGTCTTGTGCCGTGGACAAATTCAAAAACTAGAAATATGCAGACTAACATTTTATGAAAAGGAAAATATAATTAAAGCATTCTGCCAAAAACTCTCAGTATTAATTCGAACATTACAAAATGTCAGCGACATTTTAATAATAAAATTTCTAATAATGAATCATGGATATGCGGACGTAAAGTCTTAAAACACTATGTTACTGATCTTCTTTATATTCTCAAAAGAAAAAAAGGTGGGATTAGTGTTTACGCAGATTTGAATAATATTTACAATGCTATCAAGACACATAAGTACTCGTACACTCATATAGCACGTGAGAAAACCGTTAAAAATCGGGAAATCTAAGAGGATAAAAATTTATTAAATAGCCAACACATGCTTTGTTGAGCAATACAATAGTGATAAGGAAAAACAGGGAAATTTTATCACACTTCATTCGAGTTGTATACTTTTTTGGGAGACAAGGGCTTGCACTTCGTGGCCATGATAATAGGGGACCATCAAATACAAAAAAATTCATAGAATATATAAATGAAATATAGAAACAGGATTAAACTCTCACGAATGATATGGAAAATTCCACCGTTTCATGCAACCTCACCAGAATTTCAGAACGATTAGATTTCAAGTGTGAGTATGGTAATGTCTCGTGAATGAAATTTCTAAAGACTTTTGTCTCATCGACACTGGATGAAGTTCTTGATGTAAGTAGCAGAGAACTACTGTCAACTGTTTTTCTTTACGTGACAGTAAATTAATTGATATTCTCTTTTCTATTGTTTTTTACTATACAAGTTGAAGATCATTGCTTCCCATTTTACAAATTACGCTCATTCTAATGGGTCCGAAATGAAATGGGGCAATTTTTTGAAATAGGGAATAAGGAACATTTACGAGTTTTAAATTATTTTCTCATTTCTCGAGTTACATACCCTACGCCAAAAATCAGGCTACGCCACTGCCGAGAAGGTTTATGTGCTGTTAAATCTGTTGTAACTCCACTACATGGCGCTGTAGAACAAAACTAAATATTTACGTCAAATGCAATCCGCAACACACTCGACAGCATTTTGAATCTACATCGTTAAATAACTCCTAAACGATGCGTTCTATGGCCATAAAAACTAAAACTTCGAGGCCGAAGGTCTCAAAGAAACGTTTCTCACACCGTAGGTCTACAGGATGAAAACTTTTTAAACATTCTATTACATTTTTGCTGGTCCGGCGCTTCCCGATAATACCTCACCTGCTCAGAAATGTGCAGAATCTGCAATTAAATGTGAATGAGAAGGACAGAGAGCGGCAGAGACAGACAGACAGAGACAGGGTAAGGGAGGGAGAGACAGAGGATGATGGGAGGGAAAAGAGGGAGATGAAAGGCAGAACAACGTCTGCCGGTTTTTCCTAGTAGTCTATAAATGAGGATGGCTAACATAAAAATACATCCATTGGTATAAGAATTGTAATTGAATATCAGAATTAATGCATTTTGTTTCACAAGGATTTAATTGCCAAGATGTTTTCTCAACGTTTTTGAAATGATTCTGGATGGCTCGAGCAATAAATTTCAGAAGAGTTTATGGGACACGACAGCTATGGTAGTACCAATAACTTCCAAGGACAACAGTATAAGAGAACCTATTAGTGAAGATGTTTCTAATTAACTGACGCGGAATGCATGGCGAAAAGACTTCACGTTCGAAATTCAAAAGTAGTTATCGATTTTGCAAATTTTTCACGCTGTGTTTTAGGCAGCTCATATCTAATAAATGTATTCATGGATAGTAGATTTGGCCACATGAAAAAACTTAAAACTTCATACCTCCACAAAAGATTTTCATACACTGCAATGTCATACACTGACCATTTTCTCAAATCAGGCAATAACTGGAGCTATGTAGAAAGGTTTCACATACTTCTGCACGTCACCTAATCTAATTACTTTCAATGCAATTTATAAAGGTCAATTCCATTTCAAAGGTTCCGTTTCAATACTGGTTACTAGAATCAATCACTGACTTCTTTGATTTAGCTCTGGTGATCCGCAATCTCATTCACCCCGTCGTAGTATTTTTAGTACACAGAATTCTCAACCTTTCGGTTCATACCGTGTTTATCGCGCATTAATTGGTTTTTGTTACATTACAAAATAATATATTTATATTTTGTTTACACGTATATTGCAAAAGTATTCAAATTCACAACATGATCTGGATACCTCTGAGACAAACAATAATGACTTGAAAGAAGATACTGTAAGACAGTTTAGTTTTATTTCAAAACAAAAATATACATAAAAGTACAATTACAATTATTCATTTTTGAACATCCAAGTACTTATATTTATCCGAAAAGTTCTACTTTGAATTTGTCCGATTAAGGTTATTTACAAACAATATTTAATTTGGATTTTGAAGAAATACATATTGAAAATATTCATAAAATGCAGTTAATAAATCATAATGTAATTGCTTTTACTCCTGCTTAGTATCACCGCGTATACCCATATGTTCGAAGTTTAATTTGCTCTCCTCCACGAAACTCAAATGGTAGAGTGAGCAACGCAGATCTCTGGAGCGTGCGAATCTGAGCGAGGCGGCGAAGGCAGTTGGTGGCTGCGTTACCTCGCCCCACGCAGCGGACGCGCGTCCCAACATCGATCCAACGACTCTCCTCCATTACGAGCAGCTCCTGCGGTGGCGACGACGGCGACGGCGGTATTGACGACGACCCAGGCGGGGTGACAGACTTCAGCGGAGGCAGCTGGAGCGGCTATCTTCACGTACACTTTTTTTATATAACATGTAAGATTTTTACTCTCGTTACCTCCCAATCGATCTATCCTGTGGCCGCACCTTCAAGGCTGCATGCCGTGCGTACACCACAAAATTGTTTGAACCTCAGGATCGATTACTCCCAAAATTTTTTCTAGAATACTTTTGAGCGGATGAGAAAAAACCGGTGGAAGCTGCAATACAAAAAGTTCCCGCTAAATTTGTGCGTGTCTGTTTTATAAAATGTAGCAGTGCATCTACTAGGAGGGTGGGCGTTGCCTGGCGGGGTCGGGAGAACAGGGCGGAACATGACGGCCCGAGCGGGGCTGCTCCACGGATGATTGTGATAAACAAAAACCTAGGGCAACGCCGATAAATCAGCAAGTCACTAACGTCGGTGACTTAGAGGAGGGAGCAAAATGGCGGAGAAGGTAGCTGTAGCGGCGTGTTTTCAAGGGGAGCACTTAGAAAAGTGGGACGAGGTCGCAGCTCGACTCCCGGGTCGGCCTCTGCACGGCGCAGAGCACGCAAAGTGCACTGCGCGCCGTCGGTCACGGTGACGTTGGGGCTCGAGAGCTTCGCAGACTCGCTGGAGTGTGCTGCAGAGGGTAGGTCAGCTACAACAGAACCCATGAGTTCTGAGGGAATTATTTCCATCATGACGGCTGGCGTCAAAGTAAAACTTTGCATTTCAAATTAGCGTTTATTTCCTAAAGGATCTACGATCCAAAAACATTTAATGGACGAGCAACGGATGGCAAATAACAAAAAGATTTAATGGACAAGCTGCTGAAAAGAGACCCAGGGCTATCTCGGAATTTATTGGTACTAACATGGGTTTCGATGCCCATAAACTCTTCTGAAATTTATTGCGCTAGGCACACAAAATCATTTTAAAAAAAAGCTGAGAAATTATTTTAGCAATTAAATCCCTATGAAAACTATGTTCCAATTGTATAGTAGCAAATTAATTATAATTCATGTACCAACGAATGTATTTTTATGTTATACACTAATAAATTAGGATGGCTGACAATCATCACGGTTTATTATTTGTTGATGACCTAAACTATGCTTTAAATCTAAGTACGATTAATTTGCGTCCTTTCAAATGACGGTGATAGCCTGAATAATAAATAAATTCCGAATGACTATACGAAACTGTCAAACTTCTTTAGTATAAACACACAACCAACACTTCATTCCTGTAGCAGCAAAGCAGCAAATAAAAACAAAACAAAAAACAATTCATTGGTCTTCGTGCTAATCATGAAAGACTTGTACGTAAATAACATAACTGATCTTTCTCTAATTTTGCTCATAAAACTGATTCAGGAAAGTCAATACTGTTACTTACTATTTTTCGTACGAACCTCCTTTTCAAAACTACACGTTCTAAAAGAGCTAGAGAGCAAGAAAATTCTAGACTTTGGGTGAATATTTGTTAATTAATAATACGATTCTGTTAAAATATTTCAGAAAGATACATGTATACAACTTCTGAAACGTTCAAGCTTCTCAAGATTAAACGCTTAGTGAAATCTATTTGCAAGACGAGGAAGAGGGCACACGCCCACAAAAATGGGGAATTTCAATTTCAAATCTAAAGCAAACCCTTGTGGAACACCTCGCCGGCAAAGAGACGCTCCACTTTGAGCATCATGCAAAGTCTTAACCCAGTTGGCGGGCAGCGGAGCGCGCAGGCACAAGGCGACACCGCCACGGCACAGCGCGGGGAGCCTTTGCGTTCCGCGCCGGCGCGCCCGGCGACGCGACGCGACGCGACGCGGCGACGGCCAAGGCGACCCGCGCCGACGCCCCCGCGCGGCACTGGGCCCAAACGCCACGGATGGAGCGCAAAGAAAAGAAATAAGAAGAACTATCTAACGAACTTTAAACAAACAACAATACCTGTAAATAAACTAGGCTAGGCCCAAAGAGGCTAGCCATGTAATAGTTTTAAGTTAGGAATAAGTTTAGTTTTAATTAGTTTATTTAAGTTATAGCCCACCCCGATCTCCATAAGCCTAATCGGCTGGAAAACAATGTAACCCCGAACATGAATAAATCCCGGCACCTCCAGAGTAACTGGAGAGGGGAAAATTGAAGAAAGAAAGAAAAGGCGCGCAAAGCGAGCCCACGAAAGGAAACTGAGTACAACCATCTGCTGCAGGATGGATTAATGCACAAGCAGGATAAGCACGTACGCCTCCGTTGGAGAGGGGCGTCCAATATTTTGTTAAAACATTTTACATTAATTTGTATTTTTAAAAAGATGAAAAAATACGAACTTTAGATTAAAAAGGAGAATGCTCTTGTTAAGAATATTGCGGTAAAATGCGAACGAAAGTTCATTGAAATTACATTTTAACGCAGTTCTTTTATTTATTATTTAATATTAAGTATGTAAATCGCGAAGGTTATAGTTTTGTTTTCGATGTAATATTGATTACTTGTGATCAATTAGGAGGCGTCAGACTGTTACATACTTAGGTCCCCCTTACGATATTAATCAGGCTCTAAATATCTCCAAAGATGTCGCGCTGCCTCTGGCAGAAATTCCACCTCATTAGCATACATTTCTAAGCATTTTAAGTTTTATTGCATGGAGGTTCTGTTTTCTTTGCCTTTTCCATCATCGATCCATAATCTTCTATTTAATCATTCTCTGAATCGAATATTTATCAAATCATTCACCACCCTTCGGTTAATTAGAGCTTGTTTACAGTCGTAAAAAATAGTAACTAATAAGAATACCAGTAACTATTTCAAGATACGGAGACGAGAAAAACACTTTACAGATGAGTCTTTATTATTGAACCTAACTTTTTCATTATTTACTCCAAATTTATACAATCTTAATTATTCAAGTTCTACAGTATTATTTCTTAACTGCTTTCAATTCATGCTCATGGAATTATTACGTAACGGTAATGACAATAGTCTCCAAAAGTGAGTTCTTCACAAAACACTTCAAAGGGATGGATTTCTTAGTAAAACAGCATTTTTTAAAAAGGGAAAAAGGAAAAGGGAAAGTAGTAAAAGGGAACATAATGCTCGGACGTCTTTCATTATTAAATAAATTTCGAAGTAACCGAACTAAAAAGAAACAAATCATATATATTTATTGTTCTGAAGTTCGTGAATGCATGTTCCTTTTTTGTTGTTGTTGTTGTTGTTGTTGTTGTTCAAATCCTGCTTGGAAACAATGGAGACAGAGGCGGATCATTTTGGAGGGGGTCATCGTAGGTTTTTGTTAAATAATAAACTTTTTTCACTCTTGTACCAGGTGTACACCAGGTTTTAATCTGCTTAGGGTAGAGAGGATGTTAGGAATCCTTTCCATTTAGCCTTCATCGGTTACTACCCACTTCCATGGCCCTCTGTACTACAATGTAACGGGTATTTCCACACAGTCTACAGATGACATTGGAAGTGGAGTGACGATGGCGTGGTAAGCTTCAAGTTTCTGACGGATACTTTATCCAAATATTTACTGTTAATAAACATATGTTATTATATTGTATACAATTTTTGTAGTGTATATGATATTATACAACATTTTTAAATAACATAATTTTAACATGAACAAATATTTATATCAATTTTGTCAAATAAAAGAAGGTAACCAACGAAAAGTCTAGATCACTAGTGTCAATGTCTGCTACTGGTGGCAGTGGCACGCCTCGCGGCACCGTGCCATGCCACGAGTTTCTCTGCGTCACTAGCGTCGGGAGAGGAAACTATTAGTAACCCCGCCGTTTTACAACAGTGGATGGTATTGTCTCTGGTGGTGGGCTGATGAACTGCGTGGAGGAGCGATTTCGTCGTGGCACTCGTGCCACGGACTCCCGCTCGTGGCATCGCCCTTGACAACACTGCGCTAGGCTTTCGGAGGCATTTCGGTCTGGCAGGCGGTAGCGCGCACCTCGCAGCGGCGGGCGACAGGAGTCGAGATGAGGCAAAAACGGGCGCAGGATGTGGAAGTCTTTGTTCTCCTGCCTGCAGCTCCTTCAAGTTAGATTCCTCTTTCATCCGCCAACTCCTCGCTCGCTGCGAAGGCGGAAGAACATCTGTTGGCTTTGCGCGCGGCGGGAACTAGTGCTTTGCGCAAACAATGAGCGACGCCTGCCGCAGCGGCGGCGGAAAGGCTCAAAGCGGAGACGAGCCATTTGCGCAAAAAAAAAGGTGGAAGGAAAGATTTTAAGGAGCGGAAAGGCCTTCCGAGCCTGAAAAATAACTTGGAACTGTATTTTCCTTGTGCGTTTTATGGGTAGCTTACTATCCTCTGCCATTCTATTGTAACGTTGCTAGTCCCTGCGGGAAATTATGTGGTTATTTCTTTTTTTCGCGCAGTTTCACGCCGCTTTCTAGCTTGAAAAATGGTTTACTAATATTTTTTACTTATTTCCTAAACATAAACAATCTGATACGAGAGCTAAGGCAAAATATGCCTTTAACAACTACTATTGTTCTTCAGCTTCTGGCCCAATAACCTCCCATCTCGATAAGATTTTTCATCCAGTTTCCCTGATCCTTTGAGCGAATCCTGAGATCGACCATTGTTTTTCTTCAGGACATTAATATAATTTCACTATCTGGTCACGTGCTCGCGAGCTCAACGGGGAATATAGTTATTAAATCAATCACTCCCTGTATTCTCGCGGGAGGAAGACTATTCCTTCACGTAGGGGCACTAATAAGAATAATAGCCAAAATCTGTAGCACGTTTGCCTTAGTTTTATTAGACAGAAGTGAATGTTTTCTTATAATTCTTGCGAAAAAAAGGTCTTGCAGTCGGTATTCCTACTTCAACTTCATATACATATACTATGCAGGTAGGGATGGGAGGGCTCAAGAAAACATGCAGAGATTGCATTACTCATAGTAAGTCACGCAGTTTTCAATCGCCCTTTTCGTGGAGTAAACAAAATAAGTGCTTTGGAAATTATTCAAGATTCTACCAATAGTGGCAGGGATACTCGATTTATTTGGGAATTTCCGAAATAGTTAATCCTATCCCATAAAAGTAATAAATAATTTAAAAAATACAGGATTTCAATAATGCAATCTTAAGTAGGTACCTTTATTGCTTAAATTTAATGTGTTGGACATGTTGGGGTTGGACCAGGCGACCGGCTTTCTCTGGGCCACAACTGTTGCCCCTGAAGTGACAATGTCCGCGACGTTCTAGGGCTCGACTCATGATGATGGTTGATTTTCGATACTAACTGTGTAGGGTAATTAGGTCGAATTCAGCTGGTGGCCGGCTGCTCCGATCAACACCAAGCAATTGCCCGACCAAAGCCCTAACAAACTGACCGCACGCGATCTTCCCTTCCTCACACTTGACCCCTCATTTCCCCTTGCCCACACACACACACACACATTTACGTGCATTCATTACCAAACACAGGCAGGGAGTCGAGTTGGGAGCTTAGAGCTTGTTCCGGCTAGTGGCTCGCTGGCTGGTATACCTCGAGAGGGCAACTCCTGCAAGACGAAGTGTACGTCGACGCATGATCTCACGTTCAAGCGGGTTAGGAACACCGCCACCACCCGGGATGTAACATTCACCACACCTGCGGGGCTAATGGCCATAGCAGTTGACCATGCGGTTGGAAATACAAAATTATCAATCATTGACCAGGCTCCAATAAGAAAATGGGGGGGGGGGATTTGTCTCTTTAGTCCTAATAAGGCAAATTCATGTCATAAGTTAAATAGTTATTGCGTTCTAATGTTTGTTGGTTGGTGAATCAGCTTTGGGAAAATTATATAAAGACAGATAGATATATGAAAACAAAGCGAGCACAAACTAGTGTGAAACGAACGTTTGTTTCCACAACTCATGGTTTTCATATGGGGTAATAATTTTGTATTTGCAAAAATACTTCATGTTGAGTTCTATGGTTTTGAAGACATCATGTTCACAGATGAAAGGCACAAGAAGAGTCCCTGTTGCACAAATGCTTCCTTAGGAAACATTTTCAGTACGAAGTATTAACATCCAGGAAGGAACTCTTCAGAAAGCCTTAAAAGTATATTGACCCGTTTTCGTTTTTTGCGTCGTCGGTGAATGTGGTCATGAAACAAAGATGTGTATATTTTGGATAATTTGTATATTTTGGATATCCTTGTTGTCTATGACCCACATTGTTTTTCGAGGTTGATTTCTTTGAATTAATCTCATAATGAAGTACGCTTTACAAGTGAATAGAAAAGAAGGTAGCAGAGATGCTCCAGATGCTATTTTGCTAGTGGGATGTTTTTCACAAATGAATTGTAAGTAATGTGTATAAGCAACCACGAAACGTCGCGATGTTTTTGTTGAACATACTCGTATGAAAATAAAATCTTCAATAATTACCTGATATTCCTAACTAGCCCTGTATGATCATGATTAATACAATTTTTATTATTATTTCAATTGATAAGAAACCATCGCCATAAATCCCTTAATATGTAACTTCTGGATAAGTAACCCTTCAGTAACACACCCTCCTCAGTCCTGCAACAAACAGGACCGAGACGAGAAACACGGGAAGTTCGCAGATTAGGTCATAGGTATTACTCGTTCACTTTACATTTGCAAACGGAGCGCTGCGATCTGTTTACATGAAGTCACCGCTGACTGAATGAGAAACGCGCGTCTGCAGTAGGTACTGACCGTTTAATATGGTATAGATGGCGGTGAGCAGCACACAGAACCCCGGCGGGGCAAGAACATAACCATTAAGCAGTAGATAAGTGCAAAGAAATAAAAATATTGTACGTGAATGTTGTGAAAAGCGTGTGGTGTGATCTATTTTATTGTATATTACCTTAATCATTAAAGGGCGCGACTCCAGCTTACTGCCAGAAAGGCATAATTCGTCAGCTGTGTCCGTAGCGCTTGTGCTGCCTTCGGAGACAGCTGATTGGTCAGATGCTGATTGACATCGGGGCCGTTCGTGTATTCTCGGTTGTGTTCGGGCATTCACTTTAAAAACAACATTAGTTCCTAATTCTGCCGTCTGCAAGTGTAAAGTGAACGAGTAATAGGCAATTAGGCGCACGTTCAGCCCACAATGAGCCGCAACACGTTTTCCCATCGTCCGTATCTCTGAAACGATTCGTCACAAAGCCATAAAACCAGGATTTCGTGTCGTTATGTTTTCTATTCCCAAGAATCCTAAATGAAACCGGTTTAGACGATCTATTAGATTTTTGAAAGGTTCCTTCACCCCTTCCCTTCCTTGAGGTAACACGCTTTGTCAGAAACGCTGGAAATTTGCTTCCAGTGGGAAGTAAAATGGCCAAATTTTAGAAAATGACCAAATTGCCGGAAAGTTGCATCTTGCTTAAAACACCGACAACAAATTCTAGAAAAAGAAATAGGATCATTTCTTTTAAGTGACATCTACCGGAGGGCAGTCGTAATAAACTGAATGGTATCTTTGCATGTCTAGATAGGTAAGTCTGATGTCAGCGTGATTTACATCCGGACATGACGCAGCAACCTCCATTTTTCAACGGTTTATAGCGGCTTTTACACCTGAAATCATTCCACCGTGAAGGCGGTGAAAATAACCTATACGGCAGTGTGCCCAACTCAAAATCGACAAAACAATGCATTTAGCGGCCTTTGCATCTCATTTTTCATTTATAACTCCCACCACACCAGGCACATGTCAAGTTAAGCTTGTCAGTGGCCTGTGTATTTTAAAAGGCAATGTATTTCATTGTCTCAAGTCCTTCTCTTTAATAATTACACTAAACCATAATAGCGATGAAAATGAATCACTGGTATCAACGGCATCAACAATAATACTGACAACTGCCGGTCGAAAGAGACGATGGCCTCACGCAATTGTAAACTAATGACGATCCGGAATGCCAAGGCCCACCAGATGTGCGGACGAGAAGTCATGCGGCCAGGCAAGATGAGCCTGTTTTTATCCCGCTGGCGACTCGCAAGTTGGTGTTGGTGACTATGCATTAGATCATCACAAGGCTGCGCCACAGACAGATTGAGGTTACAGCATCCATCGAGGTTGCCTTAGCAACTTGTCACAATTATAACAAAACGAATTTATGGAATTGTGTTTCTCGAAAATCAATATTTCGAAAATACACTTTATATTTGTTTTACTGTCTTCCTATAAACTAATGAGTAGATAGCATATTTCGTTGTTGCTCAAAAAAGTGACTCCTTAAAAAATGGCTTGTATATGAAAATATTTTTTCACTGAGGAATTATGTTCATTCTTTATTATGGTAGAAGTGCATAGAGCCTTGTAGACATTGCGGGAATGATTTTGATGATTATGTGGAAAGAATGAGGACGCAATGGTAGAATGAAAGGCAAGGGAAACCGAAGAACTACTCAGTTTTCAGATGTGTCGCTTTCCTTCGGCATCGACAATATGCATGGTAAATATTTTGAGATATCCGTATACACGGTCCTAAATAAAACTAAATTATTAATCACTTTTACTTCTTGATTTTTCTCACATTGGTAAAACCCACGAATCATTAATTAAACTATGTTTTGTCGCGTATACACTTTACTAATTACATATCAAAATTATCATGTGTAGCAATCATGTAGTAGGAATGTAGGTTTAATGAAAGATAAACGAAGTGAAGCAAGTTGAGTGTAATTAAGTACTTTTTCTTGTAAAAATATGTTTTGATGTTAAAGACATTGGCTTAAATATTATTGTCATTTTAGATTTGGTCCACAAAATACCTTGAAACGAAGTTACAACTAAACACTGTTCCACAAACTTCAACACTTCTGCAAAAAAATAGTACAGAAAACATTTGAAAGACTGTAATTCAGTGGGATGGAAAGATAAGATATATTGTGTCCAACGTCACTGTTTTGACTTCCAAACTGAAGCAATTTGACTTACACCTCATCGAAAGTCCTTCAAGTCATTGAGGCAATCTAGTGACTAATATACGGAGGAACGTAAGCGCCAGCTCCAGTCACCGTATTTCTTTGAATTCCTTCGTCTCTGCTAGGGAGAGCTGCTCCGCGCTCTGAATTCCGGGTCGATCTATCTCGCCATCGAACGCGCCCCAGCCTTCAGGGCCGGTCGCGCCAATCTTGGGCCCCGCCCGCGCCGTCTTCCATTCATCGCACGGGTGAAGGAGCTACAATGGTCTGCCAACAACAGCGCGCGCTCCAATATCGCCCCGACTCTTCCGCTCTCTTTCCACCGCGGCCTCTGCCACCCTCGCCACGCCACTCCCGCCCCACCCCTTCCCCTCCCGCCCCAACCCTTCCCCTTCATGCCCCGCCCCGCCCCGCCACTCCCGCCCCACCCCTTCCCCTCCCGCCCCAACCCTTCCCCTTCCCCTTCATGCCCCGCCACGCCCCCCGCCACGCCACGCCCCCCCGCCACGCCACGCCCCCCCGCCACGCCACGCCCCCCCGCCACGCCACGCCCCCCCGCCACGCCACGCCCCCCCCGCCACGCCACGCCCCCCCGCCACGCCACGCCCCCCCCGCCACGCCACGCCCCCCCGCCACGCCACGCGCCCCCCGCCACGCCACGCCCCCCCGCCACGCCACGCCCCCCCGCCACGTCACGCCCCCCCGCCACGCCACGCCGCCCCCCGCCACGCCACGCCCCCCCCGCCACGCCACGCCCCCCCCCGCCACGCCCCCCCGCCACGCCACGCCCCCCCCGCCACGCCACGCCCCCCCCGCCACGCCACGCCCCCCCCGCCACGCCACGCCCCCCCGCCACGCCACGCCCCCCCCGCCACGCCACGCCCCCAATCGCCCGCTCGCGAGCCTTCGACGCTCTCGACGCATGCTCGCGATAGTGGTGCAGACATCCACACCCATGCCATTTCCTCGGTTCCTCACCCCACTTCATACGCACCCGTGGAGCTGTTCAGTTCCTTCCCGTCCTCGCACCCTATCCATCCGTGCCCTTCCCCAAAATTACAGTACAATCACCGTACCTTCCTTTCCAGAAATCCGGAAAATATAGAGTCCTATTTTGTTTTCATTCCGGGCGACCAATGCTAGCACATGATTGTGGTGAGTCACATAACTGCTTGTGAAATTATTCTTCCGTTGTTTTTGTACAATACTGTACATGCGTATTTACAAGTGACGGTGAACCATGTTTTTTATTGCCAGTTGGTAATTTTGTTCGGTACATGAAAGCTCTGAACAGAATAGAAAAATAATCAGTCGACTTTTAGTACGGATTAAATGTACAATTGACGACCTTGGGGCAATAACATGTTATGCCACATTTCTGATGAAACTGCTTTATTAGTGTTTTTCGATGCCCTATAGACATCGACATCTACATGTTGGGTTTTTATTATGAAGATTCGCCGCAAGATGACAGTGTAATTCATAAATTAATGTTCTTTATCCCAATGCGTAGAATACAATGTCTAAACTTTTACTCTCCTTTTTCTCGAAACTTACGTATTGTGGCAGAGCATTTTACTGTCCCGAGGTCTTCAATTATACACAAGTTTGAATATGGAACATGAGTATGAAACAAGTTTGAATAATTCCACTAAAAGGAAGCAGATGAAAATAAATTAAAAATAAAAGAGAAAATTTCATTAAATGTTTTAAAATATTGTTGTTAGTGTGGCATGAAGAATCACCATCTGCTCTTGGCTGGCTCACCTTATTGTATTTAGAAGAAGCCTTTTTCTTGCCACCCAGAACTTATAGTCAACCTTTCCATCGTCATTCCTTCATTTCAGACGAACACAGTTATCAGATCGTGCCTTAGCAAATTAGCGGATCATGTTCATCATTATGTGGTAGTGGAGCGCAGATCAAACACGCCAAGGACACCCTGATTATCAACGATATCCATTTCTTAAAACTGGAGTGCCTGAACCCGAATGGATATCGCCATTCAGTCGAAGTTTCGAAGCCTTTATATTCCTTCCATCTACTTTCTTCTTTCCAGGTCTCGGACCTGTTTCTGTTCCTAGATCATTCCCCTTCCACAGTCCCCCAAATATTACCTAACCGGCCCTCGTTTTCCGCCCCCGGTTACACTGCAGTCCTCTCGCCAAGCAGAACATCTGTATCTCGTCTCATCGCCCCGCGTCGCCACCGGCCCCGCCCCCACTACCTCCGCCGACGCCGCCTGCACCTGCAGCGTCATGCGTCGCTTTCGCCCGCCCGCCTCGCTGACGTCACCCGCGAGCCCGAGTGGCCGCGGGAAGGGGCGGGGGAGTTCCGCAGGGCCCGCTGCTTCCTGGAGAGGAGGACTCCGGCGCGTGAGTAGGTGCGCTGGAACGCGGGCAGGGCCTACGGTGCGACGCCGATGGCCGCTGGCGCGCCGCTGCGCTTCAACGTACACACACGCTGCACGGGTGCATCATAAATACGGAGGCCACGCTACTGGCTTGTGGACCTGTCACAGCAGTGGCGGCTCATGCTTATGTTACACGGGTTACACGGTTGCATAACCCCCAGATAATCAAAAAGACCTGATAATATGTTAGGAACTTACGTTTTCTTTTTAATGGCATTCAAATGGGGTTTTCTTCCCTCAATAATAATCTCAAGAAAACTTACGAACATTATCATTATTCCTGGAGGAAACTAATTGCCTAAAATCTCATTCTAATATGATTAATATTGATTTGGTGAATCAAGTATAATAGTAATATGAAGATTAACCAAGTCATTTACTTAATGTTTAACACACCGCTTATCTATCTTAAGGTGAAGGATATAGGCACTATTTAAATTACTTTTTAGGACATATCGCTTGAAAATGACCCTCATTATTTTCATAGTGTACGTAAGGAGGTTCTGGTATTGCACGTTTCCTTTGATGTCATATTTTGTTTCCTCCTTTTAAAAGGATGTTGACATATCTCTCGAAATGGCGATGTCGTGGCTTCCAGGTGAGTCAGGTGAAATCACGTTCTCCAAACAGGTGACTGTGAAAGCCAATGATTCGGGGATCCAACAAAGAATGTTGGCAATAGCTTCCTCTAACGTCCAAAATATCGTGCACACGGCGATGTTGTGCTAAAGTACAAAAGCTAGATGTATAATAACTATAGATATTTTTGAAATGCGCACCTCTGATTCAAACAAACGTGCGCACCTCTGATTCAAACAAACGCGCGCACCTCTGATTCAAACAAACGCGCGCACCTCTGATTCAAACAAACGCGCGCACCTCTGATTCAAACAAACGCGCGCACCTCTGATTCAAACAAACGCGCGCACCTCTGATTCAAACCACCAAAAATCAGCCAAAGGACACGTTCATTTAACTTCTAAAAAAATCGTATTTGTTTCCAACCCATTTCACGCAATTTATCCTATTGGACCACACATTTAGTAAATGTAATGACAGTGGACAGGTTTGGGCCCACCCCCTAATACACTACTTTTCCCTTTAAATTTCATTATGACACCCTAAGGTTGTTTTTAAAGTGTGGACTGCGGAACCTCATGCAAGGCGCGAGTGAACGCAGAAGATCCTCGCACCACTCAGCAGTAAGTTGGATCCGCGCACCACTGTGGCCACAATGCGCTGGTTTTAAACTTGCTTGGCTACAAAATTATTTTCACTGCTGAAAACACGGTTCTAATAAGACCACGTTTGTGTTTCCAAAACGCAAATGAAGCATCAATATTGTTGTATACGTCTGCCGAAGTCAGTTTGGATAATATACACCTTCGCAAGGGGATGTCTATTATTCAGCATTCCGTTGATAATTATGGCAGCGGTATACATTCATTATTACGTACCCATCTACTTTGACTACAAAACATGCACAACATTTTTAAGATATGTTCCAGCAGGAACGTTTTCTTCAGTGCATGAATTATGGCCACTAACTATGTGAACTTAATATTATATTTTCTCATCAACGAAAAAAGTTAGTGGGAATGTTTTTGAGTTAATTTTACATGTTTACTTACTGCTAGCAATCATTTTCTGAAGAGATTCGGGTTGACCGAATAGACAATAGGAGTTTTCTAATACCTAGAATCATGTTCGGTAGTCGGATTTCATTTTACGATTACATTAGGCAATTTCCATCTGTGAAACAAGAATAGCCTTTCAAAATTCAACTGTACACTGTGATTTCGTGAAGTCTTCGCGGTACAGTTCGAAGTCTTTATAATACAGTCACTTTTTCCCACGTCGTAAATCGTGAACGTGTTTGTAACGTTGGTGGTTGTTAACGCGATGAACAAAAGGATCATTACCCTCTTCCGGGATTCTGGCCGCCGCCGCGTCGTCAGCCGTTCCGGCGAATGCCTAAACACTCCTCGCCCGCCGCGCCGCGCCACGCGTCGCACATGCGGCTGGGGGCCGTCCGTCGTCATTAGCAAAGAGCAGCAGGCGGCGGCGGCGGCGCCTTTTTCAAGCAGCGGATTTAAAAACGCGTTGGTGGCGTCCTAACGCCTAGTGGTCTGTTTTCCCGCCTGCGCCCGCCCAGCCATTTAACTGGCCTACGCTCGCGCACCCACGCGCAGTCCTCGCGATTTCATGCAATCCTACATTGTCGGAAATGTCATTAAATTCAATGTAGATTAATGTGTTGTACATGAAAATTCATATAATTTTGTACATTAAAATAGCTTCATATATTTTACATTAAATTTAACATAAGTTAAAATTAGTGTAGTTTTAATGTAGAGGTTCTCCCTTTCCCCTGCCTCTCATCACTCATCTCGTATATTTATAATAATCAGTCCATCAAGATCATTCATTCTTAATCCATTCATTCATTCTAGATACGAATGTATCGTGTGACCATTAAGCTTTGTCTCTTGCATCCTAATGTACATGTGTACATTACATTTAATGAGCGTTACTTTAAATTACTTTAAAGTACAATTCGTTAAAGTAATGCAGAAATTTCTGACAGTATAGGCTTCCGCGGCCATAAAAATGTGAAGACTCTCAGCTGTTCGGATGGCGCCAAGACGAGAGCAGCGATGCCAATGTTTCAACCATCCTATCGTAGTCATCTTCAGGGTTGGAAATGGCCTGATTGGCCGCATAACCAGCCAACCACAATCTGATCCCTACACAGCCACACGGTATAAAAATTCGAGCGCCCACCATCCTGGCTCACTCCAGCCCCACTCCAGTCACGATATGATGGTCCAAACGTCTGTGTCACCCGTACAGCCGAGGGTCTCCTCTCGCGATTTCATGTCCTCGCGCTCGCTCAGTGCTGCACTGTCTCCTACTGATGAACGTTTTGTAGATTTACACTTTCAAACAAAATTCACGGTCATTTTAATGGCCTTGATCTATTCTTTAATGGAATTAAAAAATACAATTGAAATTTCACCCACTTGAAATACCAACACTAAGATGGCTAGTTATTTTTCGCATTGCATGTTTACATGGTACTGTGTGAAATGGTCAGGAAACTTACATCATTCATTCTCATTTCCAGGAAGCAAACTGGGAAATGAATAAAGGTTCTTTGAAATCGAGTGAAGATTAATTTTTTATCTTCGAATTTGTTAGCTACGTCGCGAGATCCGTGAACGAAAGCGAACGAGTGGTGAGGAAGAAGGGATTCTCCTTACTTAGTTGGAACGGAAACTAGAAATTATAAATTCACGGATGATTTAT
Source organism: Acheta domesticus (assembly GCA_031308135.1). NCBI lineage: Eukaryota > Metazoa > Arthropoda > Insecta > Orthoptera > Gryllidae > Acheta > Acheta domesticus. Next base: position 161,653,228 of record JAHLJT010009419.1, read on the forward strand.
GCTAATCGCGAATGACGAAGCTTCATCGTGTCGGTGAAGACACGTAATAAAGCGCCACTGCGTCTTTAATGTTTGAGATTGTCAATGCGTGCCTTTCCACTCATTCTGGCGCGGGGCAGTGGTTTTGTCATTCGCCATATTTCGCGGAGGTGAAACTAGTCTCATTCGTTCCTTTAGAACTTGCAGTGATACACGTAGTGAGTAGTTCACAGACCACATACACACCACAGTGTGTTGTTCACAGACCACATACACACCACAGTGTGTTGTTCACAGACCACATACACACCACAGTGTGTTGTTCACAGGCCACATACACACCACAGTGTGTTGTTCACAGGCCACATACACACCACAGTGTGTTGTTCACAGGCCACATACACACCACAGTGTGTTGTTCACAGGCCACATACACACCACAGTGTGTTGTTCACAGACCACATACACACCACAGTGTGTTGTTCACAGACCACATACAACACAGTGTATTGTTCATAAACTACATTAACGCTGACATGAAAGCTGGAAGGCTTGTAGCTTAACAACTTTCACGGTTGCCTGTCATTTTTATTTTCACGTGAACTTTCATGGTCAACGATTTGATTTGTTCCTCTTAATAGCATGTTACTTCATTTTGGGGTTTGCGGTACGGCTATGAGTGACTTTCATTGCGAGCAAACCTTCGTTCCCCCCACGTCCGCCGCCTCGCCCAGCAGGATGCGCTCGCGTTTGCCACTGGAGCGCCTCAAAAGGCCCGCGCGCCCACGACGGCTGCCCAAATGCGAGTGACATCACAGCTCGCGAAATCCGGATGCTGCGCTGCCGCCCAGCACGCGGGTACGCGTTCGCGACACGAAGACGGCCCTTGTCTCAAGCTGCGACTGTGTGGGACATGGAGTATTCGACCGCGGCATTTTTAACTTTTCCGTTCCAGAACTTTTCTGAAGAATTACCAACTTTTGCCGATTACTTAGACTTTTTTTTTGTTATTTAAGTTCATATCCACTTCTAGGTCATTAGCGACCACTATTGGAGGTAACGTTATGGTATGAGGATGAAACGATATGGTGATGATATGGGGTGAAAGGACGAACACATACAACCATGCCCGGTGCGGGACTCGAACTCGCGACCCTTCGGTCCGAGATCGCTACAGCACCACTGGCTTAGCGATCTCGGCATCCGGGCCGCCTGAGACCGATATTCTTTGCTAAATATTTCTAGAAAGACACGCTAAGTGATTGAAAATACAAATATTGATAACGGAAAGCCACTTGTAATAATAAATGAGCATTAGAATAATCAATTTCAACAAGAGGACTATTGGGGCTTGATAAATATTTATCCGTCTCTAATTTCAGTAGATACGAATAAAGAGTTTCCTACTAACAAAATTCTTAGTCCCGCGAGTATCTGGTCCCTACTTCGTAGATAATTAGTGGCGAAATCCTGGAGCTTCGTACAATGCTTAATTATAATAAATTTAATTTGATTGGTTGATTGATTGTAGTTGCAACAATATTCCAGTAAGTTGATGGTGTCCAAATTCAATACAATTTTACCACACACAAATAAACCTCTAGGATTCGTGGGAAGCTTCAGTTGAAGAGATCAGTCACTTTTCTTGTATCGTTCACATCTATCTTTTTCTTTCAGAACACCCTCTACAAATTTTCTAGTGGGTGTACTTTGTTATTATATTTCGCATTGATTTAATTTAGTACTTTTCTTTCAAAATATATGTACCCATCCTTTTTCATGTTTTTTGCCTGCTCCAAGACTTTTCTTAAAATGGACATGTATTTTCTGAAGTAGATGTGGTAAAAACGTGGTTTGTTGTTTAAAAATGGATTAATAATTTGATTTCACATGACATGTTCTACGAGTAATTCCTCGAGTTACCCCAAACTTGTTGCATGAAATGTCAAATTTAATTTTTTTAATCGCAAAAGCACTTTTAAAATCTATTGAAAGTTTAATTTGGCAACAAATTTTGTGATATTATGAATGATCATTGCGTCGCATTATTTTCTTGTAGTGAAATGTTGACTATACACTAGGGTGTCCCTTATATTGCCCCAAAAATTATTTTTGCAAATTTTTTTGGGCTCACCCCCTAAATATTTTCTATTGGGTCCAATTTACTCAAAAATAAAATTTCATCTCAATAGGTTGATATTAACCCGTGCCGACTTGAGCGCGAAATTTGAATGTTAGGTATCATTGGTTTTGCTGGGTTAAGTCAATGGAAAACTATTGATACATTTTTAATATATAATTTTATATTATAATTTAATTCATTTTCACACTTAAGACTTTGTTTTGGTTTTAACTTTTACTATGGGTACTTGTTTTCAGTGTTTCTTTCTTGCAATATGATTACAGTGAACGTTGTTCTTGAACAACTCAACAAAAATTGCTTTTGCTCCTCATCTACATTCAGTAGTCCATGAAAATCTTGCATTGATTCAACAAGTCTTTTCGCGCAGTCATTCACAGATTTTCATCTTGATAAATAACCTTTTAGCTTCTAAATATGAAGTTGCTTTTCCAGGTTAAAGGGCAGTTTTGAATAAAACTAATACCCATCTTCAGGCAAGAGAACAGGTATCTGCTATTGATTGATACAGAGTCGGCTTGTTTTCATTGAAATGATTAAATTGAATAAGATGTATTGTTTATTAACGAATTAATAATTAAAGAACGGTCATCAGTGTACAATTGCGCTTGCCATGTTATTCTTCATCCAATTCTTTTCAAAAAGGAATTCTCTTCCATGTGTAGATTTTCTCAGTCTAAACTTGCTACCACTTTGATTTTTATTTGTACGTCTGCTTCATCAGAGAGTACGACAGACAATTCTTCTAATAAATACTACATATGTTGTCTAAATTGTTTTAAACTTGCATTTGAAATTGTGGAATCTATCTTTTCATGCAATTTTAGAAGTTTTTATAAAGTATCCTGATAAGGAACTTTTACAGCTGCACTGCCCTAAAGCCACAGTTTGACATAAAGTTACGATCAAGAGAGAGACATTATTTAAGGAATTTTTAACTACACAAGATAGTTTAGAATCTGATCTGAGCAGAAACATTTTAAATATTAAATATCTCTTGCCATCTATGTTAAGTTCGATGCAATGCCCGGGAAGATGTATCTTTAGTTTGTTACTTTCATAAAAGTTCAACATTTCTTTAGAATCGGACTCATTAAAGAATATTCCCATATTGTCTTTGCGACTTTGAAAATTAATGGCCTTATATCTTTTTTAACTTCTTTTAAAATGCTAAAAAAGTGGTGTTAGGATTGCTACATTATGTATTTTACATTCAAATACACATTATAAAATAGGTTTTTATATATGTAATGACGGCACGGAAAGAATGATGCTCTGTCCAAATTTTCTTCATGAAAGACGTATACTCCTTCAAGACGTCAAGAGTTTGATGCAGTTGAATCACATCAAAGAATTTGTAATCTTTTTTCTTCTTGTAATGTTCTTTGTCTCGCCCTTTCTTCTTTATCCGCAAAATGTTCGTCCAGCCCTTCAAGATAACTTTTACATCCTGGCTCTCTCTGCCGAAATAAAAACATCCTTTCGTCTTCCAAAATAATCATTTGTAACGCATTCGGATGTGCAATATCAAATAGATTGTTCAATTTATTTCTAAACTCATCTTCACGATGCTTAAAAATATCTTCACACTTGTTTGCGTTTTTTGTAATTTTCTTCACTCCGAATAGTACAAGTTAATAAGTTTTTGCGAACAATGCTGATTAGCTCTTATTGAAATTCTTGCTTTCTCGCAAAATATCATTCTCTCACCAACCACAAGTTTAGCGCTTGTCCTAACTATTCATTTTACTTCCCATATGTTGTGGAATAAAACATCAAGCACTTAACGGATGCTCAATTGTGTCCGTTTATTTGGTGTTTTATATTAATAGTTAATATTATCTCTTAATAAAAACACACGTTCTTCGGCACTGCATATGACAGTAACATATGACACTGTTAGATTAGCAACCTGTGAACACGAGTAATACGATCGATTAAAATTCATGCTCTGGACATGTCCGTCATGCGAATTCGCGCTCAAGTCGGCACGGGTTAGAATACTCCGATCTCAAAAAAAATTTGTATAGGCATGTTTCAAGTGCATTGGAACAAAATTGGAGGGTGAGCGGTCAAAAATTTGAAAGTCGGAAAATAAGGGACACCCTACTATACACCGCTTAGGTAGGGGCTTGGCCCCTAATGGACTATGTGTAATACTCGACATCACAAAAAGGGACCCTTTTAATGGTAATACGGTATAATCTTATTACGTTTTGGCAAATGGTATCATTTATCATGTTTGGCACACTAACCTATCTATAATTTCCCACATGAGTGCTGCAGAGAAGAAATATCAAGTACTGTATTACAAATTTTAATGTTAACGAAATAAGGCATTGATTTTTTTTGTCACACACGTCAACAGATGGTCTGTTCCATTTTAGTAGAAATCATCACATTCATTGTTAATATTTTTAATTTTGAATCAAGAAAAGTATTTTTAAAGTTCCAAATTTTAATTTGGGTGTTTGTATATGTGAAATGAATGTATTTCAAAGATGTAGCTATTGTAAGTTGAAAGGATACCTGCGTAGGATCACTTAACAAAATCAATGTTCTTTGTTTTTGCACCATAAAGACTAGGTCACAACCCAAAATTTAAAATGTTTATGGGCGGTTAGAAACATAAGTAAATTCAATGGGTTTAACTTTCTTCTCAAATTTTTGGCGTTCTCTCTCTCTCCTCCCAAGAAGAAATAACATATGTTATCAATATTTGCAAAAAGACGCAAGAAGACTCATTCATTATTTCTGTTACAGTAATAAATGCAGTTCCTGTATGCCCTGAAGTTACGGCAGATCGTATAATTTTGGGACCAAATACGAACACTTAATAGAAATGAAAAGAAAAACTTTTATACGTATTTATTTTTTTATTTAAACATCGAACGGGATTTATCATATACACGAAAATATATATCAAAGACATAGAATGTAACGCTTACTATGGCCAAATAATACACTAAATAGATTTTACAGATTTTTTAAAGCTGTACAAAAATGAGTTGAAAAAAATAAAGTTTAGCACAGTATTCATTAGCAAATTTAAGAATATTTTTTTCTTTCGCACACTTCATTCTAAGCCTACGCCGCACGTGACCGAGAGGGAGGTCGCGTCCCGGACAAACAAGAAGAAGAAACGGAAGCGCGCGCCACGTGCCCTGAAGAGGGCACCCGTCCCCCGGCAACCTCCCCATCGGGCGGCTCATCGATTGCCGAAAACGGTGGCTGGGTGACGGCTCTAACAAGGAGCGGGCGATCTCGTGGCGGTTATCTGCCGTCGGATCGCATCACGATCGTCGGCTGAACGCCCGCGGCCAGAGGAGCGCTCAGTCAATGGGGGTGCCATTACATGGCTGCCATCCCAACCCACGCCGCTCCCGTGGAATCGGAAGATAAGCGGGGCAAGGACACACGAGACCCTGTCTGCATACGCTCGAAGGATGTAAAGCGTTCGGAAAATAATGCCAGATTCACGAACTAAACCCATTCAAAACACATTCTGTAAAAACTGTTTTACTTCTGGAACAAATAAACGTGATTTTGATAATAACCATGTTTTTGAAACTCAAGGACAATTTGACTATTCCTGAAATGCAGGGCCATAAATCAATAGGTAATTTTATAAAGTTTCTAGGTTTATAGTTTATCAATTGTTTTGGAATTGGTGACAATACATCCCAAATCTATTATGAAGTAGACAGCTGCTGTTTAATTCAAGATCCCCATTTTACACACACGATACTTACTTTTTGAGTGATAAATACTCAAAAAAATATAATCAATCTATTTCTCATTGAAGTGTACACGAACAAATTCAAACTTTGAAAGTGTGGATTACACTGGACTTCTTTAAAAGATTCAAGAACACTTTCTAGTAATTCAAGTTGTTACTAGCTAAATCAAATATTCCAAAATTTCTACTATACAAGAATTAAATTTAGGATTAAAGTTTAAATCTGTGTGAAAGAAGGCGTTTCTTTGTTTGAGGACTAGGCTCCTATTCCTAAATAGCGATCCAAAAATAGCGCCTGAATGTAATTACAGTTAAGCAAGCAAAGGTTAAATTCACAAGATTCAGTGCGACTTCTTAGATAAGATAGCTGGGAATTTTCACAGAAGAATTTTGGAGAATTAAGTTTCATAATTATTTTTTATGTTGCAAAATTGAAGGCCGTTCATGCCTTGGGACAACATGCCTTAGGTGAGCGTATACCGACTGCATCCCGCGGTCAACATTTCCTAAGACTGAGCCAAGAATATCTATTTGCGTTACATATGAATGGAAACAACAAAAAATGCTACTCCTTTTGAAACACCGGATGAACGAAATGGGATATGGCCGCGCTATACCTTCTCAGGTAAGGAAAACTAAAAGGGGATTAACTGCGAAGCTGGGATAAAGGAAAACTGACCGCAGGATGGTGTTCTCATCTAGGTAAGTCTCAGCCTATTCCAAGGGGCTCGATTACGATTCAACCGATTAGCGAGGGGACAGAATTGCAATAAGTCAATGATGAGAGATGGATAAAAGTTTGTACATACCAGAAAGATAAACAACTTTTCGGACACAAAGTTCCTCTCAGGAATGTCACAATGGTTGCTCACAGGAATTTGAAGGCAGGGGCGAGTGTCTGAGGTCAATCACGTTGTCAAATCGTGAAATGCAAAATATTTCCACGTCAATTGGTCTGACTTTGGTAAATTGCAATAGTTCAGTCGCTACATGATCAATTCCTACGGCGAAACACAGTTGCTCACACTCATTAAACACATGTGATAATATCTGTGGCTTCGTGCAAGAAGGGCCAATGACAATATTGAATGTTTTACAGAATGGATGAATTTCTTGCACCATCGAAAAGACAAAACAGTCGTAGGTCAATGTGAAATTAGGAGATAGGATCGACTTTTGAGTTTCGCCTTCCTTGCACTGAAAGAAGAGGTTTTAAAGCACCTATTGACCCCACATACCCTAAATCACTAAAAACTGATATTGGCCCTTCTTGCGCCAAGCCACAGATTCGATTTTGACAATGCAATATTTGAAAATACAATTGCGCAAAACAATTCGGGGGGAGGGAATTCAGTAGCACATGCCACTCCGGAAATCAAGGCTTGGCGGTTGTAATACGCGCTGAAGAGCATCCACTTTGAGCCAGAGTCCACCACTGGCCTCCGCTTGTGGGCGCCGCTCGGTCGCGTCGCGGCGACTGCTAAAGCGCTCGACTCGGCGCCTCGAGAGCGGCGCGACGAGGCGTCGGGAAAAAACGCCACCGCGGCGCCACGCGGCGCCTGCCTACCCCAGCGACCGCGCCTGCGGGGCCCCGCCCAGCCCGCCCAGACCGCCCTTTCACTCGCGGTGGCCGACTCAACCGCACTGCACGACGCCGCATTCCGGTTATTGGCGCTGCTTTGTTCGCAGCTGCATGCGGAAGCCAGACAAGGGGGAGACTCCATGAAAGACTGCCTCCTCTTTGAAATGAATGAAATGAACGACATGAACGAAATGAAGGGAATGAACGAAATGAAGGGAATGAACGAAATAAAGAGAATGAACGAAATGAAGGGAATGAACGAAATGAAGGGAATGAACGAAATGAAGGGAATGAACGAAATGAAGGGAATGAACGAAATGAAGGGAATGAACGAAATGAAGGGAATGAACGAAATGAAGGGAATGAACGAAATGAAGGGAATGAACGAAATGAAGGGAATGAACGAAATGAAGGGAATGAACGAAATGAAGGGAATGAACGAAATGAAGGGAATGAACGAAATGAAGGGAATGAACGAAATGAAGGGAATGAACGAAATGAAGGGAATGAACGAAATGAAGGGAATGAACGAAATGAAGGGAATGAACGAAATGAAGGGAATGAACGAAATGAAGGGAATGAACGAAATGAAGGGAATGAACGAAATGAAGGGAATGAACGAAATGAAGGGAATGAACGAAATGAAGGGAATGAACGAAATGAAGGGAATGAACGAAATGAACAAAATGAATTTTAAAACCATCTATCACCTGCATCATCTTGCGCTACATATGAACTTAACAAAAAAATGTACTTCTTCCGAAACACCGGATGAACGAATCGGGGTGCTGTCAGGCTATGCCTTCTCAGACACCGAAAAGTAAAGGGAGATCAGCTAGGAAGCGGGGGTGAGGAGAAAACTGACCGCGGAATGCAGTGGGGTAACTCTCAATGAATGCAACTGTTGAGAAACGAAGAAAAGTGTATGTAAATGATGAACTATTTCTATTAAAGCTCAACCATTCATCAGTTTTTTCAGAAGAGGATTTTCCGAACTCCATAGTACTCATTGCTGACAGGAACGCAGTCCGAATAAGAGTTTTGAGTTTGAATCGAGAGCAAGTCACGGATATTTTTATTTAATTGTTCGCCGAGAAAAACAAATTTCATTCACTATGGAACTGATAAAAACTAAACTAGCTTAAAGCATCTTTATGTGACCGTTAGGATCTAATTAGGGATAAGGCAGAAAAAGGAAAAGATGGAAGAACGTACAAGATTGGGATTTGGTTATGGAAATGGGGAACTTCGGATATTTATAAAAAGTGCACAGATCTGCGCCATAAGGATCATAAATAGCGTTCTAGCTTTCCGTGGTGCGATTCCCGGTCGCAGCAAAAATAGAGTAGTAGCTTTTCTTTATAATGGTTAAGTTTCTGTAGGCGTGTGTCGAAGAAAGGATCAGGTTGGCCCCCTCCCCCAAAGCGTGAGAATAAATTAAGCTGGCCACGGGAGACACCGTTAATTAGCAGGCAAAGTAAGAAATTCGTCTCCAAATGCCGAATGCATACATGCAGATCAGCACATCTTGACTATCCAACATTACATTTTTCAACAACTCTTAGATTCTTGTACAATTACAAAAACATATTTAAAAGAATTACGGGTATTATTGTGGGGCTAAATTAAACGAAAAAAGATTATGCAAGGAAGAATTATCATATAAGAAATAATCAAATTAATTGACTTACGTAGGTAATAAAATTTAATATTTCTTCTCTTTACGCATTTTGTAAGGCGTCTCCCACTTCACTCGATTAATCATGAACATAAAGCAACAATTCAGCAAGCAATTGCAGTCAAGGATTGCAATTGTCATATTACTCTCTCTTCAATGTTTTTAAAGTAGAGATGCAAAAGTAGGATTTGGTCGGGTGAAATGTTCGGGTGCCAATAGTGGACATTGTGTTAACCTATTAAGGCGCAAATAATCAACGACGATCAGTTGCGGAACGTAGCTACTATTACCTGTGTCCTCCGTCCTCGACCACAATCGAGACCACACATTCCACCATGGCCGAGTCGAGCGTACGCGCGCGCGCGTTCTCGGCTCGCCACTCGTTCCCAGAACGAGTCGTCCCCCGCACGCCCGCGTGACGTTCACGAAAGCTCCCGCTCTTTTTACGGAATTGCAGCTGAGCGTCCGGCCTTTGTTTTATTCCTAGAGCGGGAGCGATTAAGATGGAAATTAGTTCCGGAGGTGTTCGCAGTGGAGACGGAGGGTGGGGGTGGGGGCTCGCCAAGCGAGTCAAAGTTCCTTCCTCCCCCGCGCGCGCCCCGGCCGACACAGCGTTCCCTTCTGTTAGCTGCTTGGCTGTTCAGGAGACGCCGCGTCCTAGACACAGGCGCCAGCGTTTCGGCCGCCGTTCGGCGACCTTTCTAAGGGCGAAATGTGTTTTGTGCATGTCGAGATTCCTTATTGAACGATTGGCGTTTGGTCATTTAATTGCTATGTCACGTACAATTCCAAGCTCATCAGCCTTATACCGATCGATATGCACCACTGCGGTATGGCGTTGCAAGATCTGACAGCGCACAGGGGTCGTTCGCCGACCTTGCGGTGCTACAGCGACAGTGCGTCGCAACGCAAGTAAACAAGAGAATGAGAGCGTAGACTTCCGCGGCCGGAGTCTGTAGCTACTTGGCTGTCCGGGAAACGCATTTCGCTCTGAGGAAGGTTGCAGAATGGTGGCCGAAACGTTGGCACCTGTGCCTTGGACGCGGCGTCTCCCGGAGCCTAGTTCGTAGCGACTGCTCTGAAGCGCTCTCGTTTCATCTGTTTACTTCCGTCGCGAAGCGCTGCCGCGGAAGCACCGCAAGATTGGCGAACGACCCCTGTGCGCTGTCAGATCTTGAAACGCCATATCGCAGTGGTGCAACCCGATCGGTATACGGCTGACGAGCGTGGATTTGTACGTGATATGGCAATCAATGAGCAATCGCCAACCGTTCAATATGGAAATTTGACATGCGTGAATTAACTCATTATTAATCTGAATACTGTACATTAATTATGTATAACAATCAAAGTACAGAACTCAGGCGCGTTTAAAATTATCCATACCGTGCAGGCAGGCAATTGGTTGACGTTACGTTTTACTCAGACAGTGTAGCGTAAGAGTTTAAATATGGCCACGGTTTACAAAATATGGGAATTTTTTCAACTCCTAGTGTTACCCCTAAATTACTGTTTCGATACCTACCGAACTCTCAGGAAAGAAACAGCAACCGGTTGCAAATACGTTGTTTTGCTCTCTCAAAGGAATATGTCTAAGGTCAACAGTTTTACTTCTCCCGCTTGTGAAAACAAGCAAAAAGGATTGTTTACCAGCAAGGGCGTGAACTTGGAATAAGCTCCATTCTCTCACCTCTCACGAGTCACAACGCTCAATCTGTTTGTTATGCCGCTTTAATGGCACCAGTATTAGAGATTCATAAGCGTCTGCGAGAGAAACTTCAGACAAAGAGCGTTGCGGTCTCATCAATATTCATTAAGCACGGGGCCAGACTCCCTGCTAACACACCGCGGAAATTCCGAGTTCAGATCATTAATTTGAGGAGGACCTCATGAGACTGCTGAGCGATAAAAGAAAGGTCCTAAGTTGTTACTGTCAGTAATCGACGGAGCGACGTCTAAGCAGAGCTCTCGAAACAAGCGAGACGAGCTTCATTGTAAGGTTCGTCTGCTTAAACGAGCGAAAGATGTCGCCTGCTCACGGCAACCCTCTCTGAAAACACATTTCGTTTCATCAGACGGTACGTGAGATAACCATCGCGAGGGAGGGCGAGAACAAAAAACTCCGAGCGCCCGTCGGGGGGGGGGGAGCGTCGGGAAAGAGCGGGGAAGGTGGCGAGGGCGAGCGAGTAGACGACGCCGAGGACAGCAAAGGATTTGACTCGCGGGGGAGTGGAGATGTTGACGGCTAGAAGGTTAGCGCCAGGACAGTCCACAAATAGCGATGAAAGTGCGGAATAATAGCGCCAAAGGTATGTGGTACGGAATGGTGACAATGGCATAAATGATAGAAATGGTTACTACGCTTGTCTAAATGGGAATGGAAACGTAGTGAATGTTCGCTCTGTGAGTGTGTGTTGTCAAAAGGATGTTGGGAGAGGAGGTGCAGGCGCGACAATGGCAGAGGCGTCACCGCCGACGTCGCACGGTGGTCTGAACGGGGTCGATACGCGCGCATAGGATATTAAGTTAAATAACTATTTAATTAGCGTTTTTAAAACGGTTTTGGGGATGCGAAACTAAAGAAGCATGTTCTAGGAACAAAATAATAATACCCCATTTAATTTTTATTGTTTATTTATTTATATTACTAACAATTCTGGTCTGTATCTTATATTAATAAAGGTGAATAAAAGCTTTATTTACTTGTTCATAAACAAAGCAAAGGATCGTATAAGCACCTTGTCAGTTTACTAGGTTATCTAGTGGTGCTGCAACAGCACATACTTTCTCGCATCATTTTTATTTTTTTATTTTTTTCGAAAATTCAGCCAGTTCAATGAAAGTGAGGTCTGTGCCATTTTTTGTAGAATTACTATCATTGACAAGAAACTTAAAACAAGATTTTGAGCGGTTTTTGAGAATATTGTTTAATAAATTGCATAAATTTAAGCGCAAATTGAGCAAAACTTACTTTAAAAAAGTGCATGACCTATTTTAAAGAGCTGATTTCTTAGAAAAGACTTTGTTTATGGGAAATATATTAATCTTCAATTCAGAATTTTTTGTGTTAAAATTTTGATATTTTCGACAACACAGAGTTCGTCGAAAATGAGACTAGCCCCCAAGGCTATATAGGTAGATGGTTTACTAATGCATATCAATATTTTGAAAAAATACCCACTGCCCATTACCCATTACTACCCAGAATGATTCTGTTCGCATAGCGCTCGCCCATTGTTGCGTGTTCGTGCCGGCACAGGAGCCGTTGCAGACCTCTGGTAGCAACGTTTTTTTAGTACTTTTAGTGCTATTTAATTCTTATGTTGCTAAATTATACTACTAGAGCGCTCCTAAAGCGCCACGCAAGTGTGATTAGTTGTATTTTTATAAATACCAATCAAAAATGGCGCGTTCTTTCCAACTCGCCATTGAGAATATAAACGCTTGCCGTATTGAAATAGGCCATTGGGGGCGGATGATTCAAACAAAAGACTATTTATCCACCTCCACTTAATGAAGTATATTAATTTCACGGAGTGATTGTTAGTTGTTAGTAGGTATTGCTTCCGATTATCACGTAGCTCACGGAAATGGCAGGTTCTTTCTGTTTCTTTCACCGTGTTTACTTGGAGCGATCGCCTTTGGAAATATTCGGTCCGAGGCGGATGTTGTCAACAAAGAATTGTTAAAAAATGTTTACTTAATAAAAAGCATTGATTTTACAGATGTATGATTATTTGGTTTTTAATTTTATCGCTTGTTAAAGATTACTTAATGCAAGTTTTAATTCTGCAAATCGCCATTTTATATCTATGAATTTTCTGATAAACAATTGAATATGACATAAAGAATCATAAATATCATTTATAATAATATTAAAAGTTATATGCAATGAATTATAATTGCAAATGTTAAGCAGATAACACGTTTTCTACGAATAAACCTGCTAGGTGTTGAGTCGCCTGGTAAGGTACTCTCTTTTCAAACGATCTTTGTAACTTTAAAACGGTCACCATTTTGAAAGGGGCGGGCAGGGGCGGCTGATCTCAACGGGAAAACGATTAATAATGTTCATTTTATAACATATATCAATATTGAGGATGTGTTTTTTGGTGTTTTTTTGTAATCTCTATTGAAAGTTTACTTAGTTTAAACAATATTAAGTTTTTGCATACTTTCATTCAATATGGCGTAATTACGTGAAAAAGAAAAATAAGTGACATTTCAAAACGTGTAATGTATTTAGAAAGGTGTTTGTAATCACATATAATTTACGGAATTTGAAAAGTTAATTAGGAAAGAAGTTATTGGCAATGAAATGTGGGAATATTTTCACTGCAAAAGTGAATGAATTTTTCCTCGGCTGAGTCGCTGGACTTTGAGGATGTCTTATGGATGCAGTAATTGTTATAAAGTAATAATTCTTTTATTTTCTAGTAATTTGAAGTATTTGGAATTCATATCGATCAATAAAAAATTGTTTTTCACAAATTTTCTTTTTTTGCTTATGCGCGCGTTTCGGCCCTGTTCAGACCACCGTGCGTCGTCGGGGTAGTGGAGAGGGGAAGGCGAGTACAAGCCAAGAGGGAAGGGGCAGAGGAGCTGGGAGCGGCAGGGGTGGGGGTGGGGGTGAGGGAGGGGGGAGGAGCGACGCGAGCGTGAGAGAGGTCCATGCGGCGTCCACCACTATCAGGGCAATTTATCCATCTGGAGCGCGGCGCCGGAAACCGGTACCTGCCGCGCAAGGCTTCCCCCAGGAGCTTCCGAAGCGCCGTGCCGGCCGGCGGGGCCCGGGACACGTGCCATGGCAGCCACCGCGCACTTCCACGCACGTGGACTCTGCATCTCTAGGGCCCCAAGAGGACACTGCTACAACTTCCTCACGAATTCTCTTTGATTTATATTCGTTTGATATATAAGGGAATGTGCGTATGTGTGTCGCATATACTTCTCGACCGATTTCCCTGAAATTTTCACACATTATTCTTATTAGTAATGGGATAGTTTAAAGAGTGGTTTGAATTAAATCTGGCAAGTGGGGGCGTTGCTGATGTCGATTTATTCGTTTATGACGACTCAAATGCCCCTGAACTCTACCCGTTCCGCCCCATAGTCAAGAGTTAAGTGCGTCTTCACTACATACAAATATTCTGCCCCTGCGACTGTGAAATATCGGCCGGAATTGTTACTTGAATCTCAGACAAGTAATTCAAATTTCTTCACGTTAGTGTCATAGCGAACGAATGCTCAACTTTGAGAGCGAACATTTTAACAGTAGGTTACTTGACAACCATGTCCAAGACAGGACATAGAACAAACCCATACTTGAAAGTCATCTATTAACTTTTTGTACAGCCTAGCGTAAAACGTGATTAATAATCACGTGACCAGTAGTGTGTGATGTGTAATACACTGCAATTGCGAAGCATTGCCGGGTCTACTGATTATCTATAAGAAGTACATTTTCGAAAGCTGGAATTGTTAACGATCTAAAACCCATCACTACAAAATCAGTTTTAAGACGTAATGTCAAACCAATAGTATCATCCAAATCGTCGTTCATTCATTCATTTTTTCAATTATTCCATAATTTCTCCGAAGAGTTAAGTCAGGACTCGAAGAAAAAATGACGTCTCGCCGGGCTACACCATTCCAACATGTACACAAACCAGAATCTGTTTTTGTGGATAAATCTATTTACATATGCACTACAATAAGATTGCAATGTAAGTTAGTACTTAGCATGTAGTGAATTCGTAATTGATACTATTACATATAAAAGAGCTAATTTAAATAATCTAACTTCAAATTAGAACTTCAATAAGTCGCATAATCTAGTAACGAATATTACATTAAATTTTTACTTTTTGAAAAATCTGAAAGACATTTATCAAATTCAACTTTTAAGAGGATCGACGTCTTTGCTTCAATTCATTCCAGCTTATGTTCAGACCTGAAATAGCGCCTCCAGCAAAATGGATTGGTGATCCTCACTCACACCCGCCGCACGGCCCGCACGTGGCACTGCCTCGCCTTCCAGGGGCCCTGCGAGAGGCAGCATTCGATAGTATCGACGTACAACTGCCTAATTCTCCAACAAGGTTAAAAGGGATGTTCTAAAGATTGGTCTGTTACGTAACTAAACTGGGGGCAGCTACGATCTTTGATCCACATTCTTTAGATACGTTCCCTCACCAACCGTGTAACCATTATGAGTAATTTTCCACTCGCTTGTGGTGCATTAACACCGAAAGATGAATGTCGTTCTTATCGCATCAGTTTCTCGTATCGAGGGCGTGAGTAAATTCTACCGCATGAGGAAACACACCTAGACAGACTGACTTGCATACCGTCGCTGTAATTAGCTAACCTCGTAACTTCAAAATACAAAGCTTTACAAGAGAGAAAAAAAACATGATTTTGAAATGTCAGGCCCAGTATGTGTTGAAATTTCAAAAATGTTTTAAAATGTAGGGAAACTTTTCATAAAATTTGGTTTCACTTCAGTTAATAAGTATTCGTGGAAATTTCAATGCTACACATTCTGACATATTACAGATTAATAATCACACTAAATTGTAGAAAAAATTTAGTTTTCTTTAAAGGCGCACATATGGCCAAAATAATTCATATCTACACACCCACACGTACCTCCCCACAAGAACATTATCTCGACTTCAAGCCCGACAGATGCCGTTCAAGTTCAATCGGGTGATATCCCATACTGTCGTGTGTTCGAACCTGCTGTCGACGAAGCCGAACACGTATTTTTCAGCGCCCACGTTTCAACCCGGAACAACGATTCATCGAGATGCTTGGGATGTGCCAAATGACTCCAGAAAGCACAGTTGCAAGTATACTTGCTTCTGAGAGCAACTGGAGGGCGGTGTGTGATTTTGCACAGACAGTCCTACTAGAATTAAGACGTACTAACCACTAGAAGAATACATTAGTTATATCCCTTACTTAAAAGATCATTCTCACTTCAATTACACACATCCATCCATCTCTATTAAATAATTATACGACCTATATTATGTTATGCATCTTCAGTCTGGGTTGCAAACATCCAAAACCAATATTCACAAAAACCAAACGTTCCAAAATATATAACTAAGAATAATCACAAAAGCACCCTGGTTTATTCTAAACTCTAAAATCCATCAAGAATTCTGTATCACTCCCATCTCTGTACATTTCTCATATCAGTAAAATTCTATAACAAAATATCTCTAATACGTTCAGCCGCCCTTTTCAAACTAGATAAACAGATCCCTCATCAGAAACGTTTGAAAATTAAATTACCCAGATAATTTTTTTATCCGCCTTAAACAGATTGGAAACGATTATCCTTTCCATGTAATATAAAGTGCTCTTGAAATGAAATAACCACGATTAAAATGTGTAATTCTGCTGTATAAAAAAATCAACTAGTGTCAATCCTTCACGGCTAGTCAGAGCAATTGGCGATGCAAGAATTAAAAAAAAAATTAAGACACCTGGGAACGAAGGGAGGGAAATATTCTGCTTCCACCCCAATATTTCCAAGATACAATAGACCCAGCATGTGACCGAGTTACTATTCCACTCCCCGCGACGTGCGGTTTTGCGTGGAGGTTGGAGGAAAAGGGAGGTTCGGTTTTAGTGAATAGAATTTTCGCACTCTTGAGAGTACAAGCTATCTGGTGTCTTTCGAAAATGTCCACGTACTCGACGTTAAAAAAAGCCCGACAGGTACTGTAGTCGCTTTCTCTCCCGTCTGACGCTGGCTAGACGTCCAGGTATGGTGACCATTTCAATAACCGTGGTTCTCCCATTCCATTACATTGATATGGCCTGGGCGAGTATACTGGCAATGTTCCTTGCTGAACCTCACTAAAGCACCCCATGGCGCGGTCAGGGAGGGGAAGGGATTGTGGGGAGGCGGGGCGGTTGGGTCGTGACGGAACGGGGTTGCGTTGGATTGGAACGGCGATGGGAAGAGACGGGGATGGGATGGGATGAGACGGGGATGGGATGGGATGGGATGAGACGGGGATGGGATGGGATGGGATGAGACGGGGATGGGATGGGATGGGATGAGACGGGGATGGGATGGGATGGGATGAGACGGGGATGGGATGGGATGGGATGAGACGGGGATGGGATGGGATGGGATGAGACGGGGATGGGATGGGATGGGATGAGACGGGGATGGGATGGGATGGGATGAGACGGGTGATGGGATGGATGAGACGGGATGGGATGGGATGAGACGGGGATGGGATGGGATGAGACGGGGATGGGATGGGATGAGACGGGGATGGGATGGGATGAGACGGGGATGGGATGGGATGAGACGGGGATGGGATGGGATGAGACGGGGATGGGATGGGATGAGACGGGGATTGGATGGGATGAGGACGGCGATGGGATGGGATGAGACGGCGATGGGATGGGATGAGACGGGGATGGGATGGGATGAGACGGCGATGGGATGGGATGAGACGGGGATGGGATGGGATGAGACGGCGATGGGATGGGATGAGACGGCGATGGGATGGGATGAGACGGGGATGGGATGGGATGAGACGGGATGGGATGGGATGAGACGGGGATGTGATGGGATGAGACGGGGATGGGATGGGATGAGACGGGGATGGGATGGGATGAGACGGGGATGGGATGGGATGAGACTGGGATGGGATGAGACGGGATGGATGAGACGGGATGGGATTGAGACGGGGATGGGATGAGACGGGGATGGGATGAGACGGGGATGGGATGAGACGGGGATGGGATGAGACGGGGATGGGATGAGACCGGGGATGGGATGAGACGGGGATGGGATGAGACGGGGATGGGATGAGACGGGGATGGGATGAGACGGGGATGGGATGAGACGGGGATGGGATGAGACGGGGATGGGATGAGACGGGATGGGGATGGGGTCGGGGGACGCAGCGCGCACCACCGTGATGCCACGACCTTCCGCGCTGGCGAGAGCGTCTTTACGGGCCCGATAGCGCCATGGGCTTTAATTCCCCCGCACAGCCCTTTACGGCGCGAGGTACTTTACGGTGCCGATATCGGCCGCCTCCGGGGGGCGCCGGCCCGGACGCTCCGGCAACAGGCGACGGGGGGGCCGCTAAAGAGGCACACGCGAGGCACTAGTTGCGATTGGGGCATACAACGGCAGCAAGAAATGGTGCACGGAACACACATCACAATTCGAGGAAGGTACCGCAGAGAATGTAAAAATGAGAGCATTTCGGACAAAAAAAATCTGCAGTGAAGGAAGGATTTCATTGTGGAATGTGAAGCAGAGCCATTCAAACAAAGGACGCCAGAAAAGGGAGCAAGTGTGTAATTACGAGTACAAAATGCAAGTTAGTATTGATTCCGAATGCGTCAATCACTTGGGTAATTATTCCCTCAAGTGAAGTGCAAGCATGGCAATGACCCTCTTCCGCAGGTACACGAGATCAGCGCCGATCTACGCGAACCAACTACACGACGGCTTGCTGCCTCCAGGTATCTCCTTCAGCGGCCTAAGCTGAAGCTCAGTCCCAAGCTCCCGTCTGCCGGCCCGACACGTGCAGTAGACTAGTGCGTGAAGTGTGAATATCGGTAAAGAGTAAGGATGAAGGAAAAACACATGCTATCCACGGCTCATTTGTTAGGGTCCTGCTCCGCTTTCACCTGCTATTTGATTGACTGCGGAAAACTACCAGTCAGTAGAGCCTGCCATGAAAATTCTTCCGCAGACATTGAATTCAACCCAGTTACGAATTTAGTGCCGAAATTTTGCCGGGTCGATAAAACAAAAAAAGGGAAATTATGGAATCATTAAATCGAAAAAGGAAGAAAAATAAATTCAAGAGAGAAAACATGTGAAATTGAGTTAATAAAAGTCAAATGCCTATTGAAGAACGGTACACAATCATTTTTGAAACGAATATAGAATTACACAATATTACTAGTAGACAGGTGAATCTGGAAAACAAGGAGTGAATTATTGAATGGACAACCCGTGATAAAAATGGATCAGATTTATACAACCGCCGACATAGAGGAAGTCTGGAAACGCGGGGGTGGGGTACACAGATCCACCCTGAAGGAAGCACTCGACGCCGCGTCTGGCGAACGGGCGAGGGAGAGGAAGGCCGCGAGAGCGCCGGATGATCGAGCGGCCGAGAGGAAAGCGATGGGTCCGACCGCAGCGGTATCGCCCGGCGAGTGCTCAGGCTTCTGAAGGGCGACGCCGGGGCGGCAGAAACAGATCGCGCTGCTTCGTTTTGCGTCCCGGCGCTCTCCGCGGGGGTCGAGTTAATTGGCCGTGTGAGTGAACGTCACGCCGGCGGTCGCTTTGTGCGCCGCGCGGGGCCCGGATTACGCCGCGCGAGATTGGAAGCGCAGCGCCCGCCCGCGCCCTTCTCAGGAGACTTCGAGACTCCCCGACGCGGCCAACCCAGCGCACATCAACGTGTATATATGTGATGTGCTGGGTGTATGAATGTGAATGAGTGAGTGAATGAGTTATGTTAATATAGCGTAAGAATGAATGCGAGCGTGAATGATAAGAAGAAAAAGAAAAGAGAAAACGAACAATAACAAGACTTTTTACTGTATTAGTTAGATTTAAGAAAGTTTTAAGTCGTTTGTTTACGTTAGGCCCGCTACCTGCTGCAAAACCTAATCGGCTGCAGCTCAATGTACCCCAAATCTTGAATAATTCCCGCCCTCTCCAGGGTAACTGGAGGGAAGACAAAAAAAAAGCGCAAATCACCAAGCAAGCATCAAGGCGAGTGCATCACACTCGATGATTCTCTTGGAGGCGGGAACATTGATCGCCTTGCGTTCTCCTTGGGGTGCGTGTAAAAGAAAGAAAACTGACGTCACAAAGTTTGCAACAAAAATTAAGTTGAAAAAGAAAAACACAAACTGGAAAAAGAAAATTACGATTTGTATTTTTCTGTGATGAACGTTAATTCGACATAGTTTTAATTAGCTGAAAAGAAGAAGAAATCGATATTTGTATTTCTACACGAAATGGCAAAGCTTTACAGCTAGTCCTTTGACATACACAATTGGACTGTGATTCGAATTGCCGACGATCCTTGTACAATATTTGGTGTACAAAGCGAGCTGGTATTTCAGAAAATTTTCCTTTTCCCTCTGCTCTCGTATAAGAATTGCGCCTTCATTCACAAATAATCTTAAATCGCCAACGCCTCACATCATTCCTCCATTGCACGAATGCGGCATTCCACATAGGCGTAGACACTAGCATAATAACAGGAAGACGAAGAAGCAAATAAAGATGATCAAGCAGCTTGTCTGGATATTTCTTCTCTTTTTTCAGGAAGACAATTTATGCCACAAATGATATCTTTCCTTTTTTTTCATTAAAAATAATAAAAGATATTCCCTGTTTAAAGTGTATTGTACTCATGAAGTGTATCGAGGGATGCGTAGCAAGAAAGGCCATCTGTGTTAAAGTAAGAGAAGAAAGAAGGAAATAGACGACAGGGAGAACAACAGATAGGACATGAACTAGAATAAAGGAATTAATAGATAAACAAAGATTTAGATTGGCACACGAAAAATGAACGGGATGAAAACGGAATCGCTGCAAATACAGAAAGGTCTGTAGAACCACAAAACGTTCCGCAGTGAAGCAATATCGACGGTGATGAACAAAGATAGATGTTAGCAATCAGTGACGTACCTAGCGATCAGTGACGTACTATGAGACTTCCCTCACCCTGAAGCCAATGACCACATCACAAAATAGTGCTTCTAATGCAAACTAAGTAATCTACTCCAACGAAAATCATTAAATACATTATTTTTCATGAAATACACATTTTAAATTCAGCATAATGAAAAATTATTTAACAAAAAGGTCAAGTCAGCTGGTCATAACGTGTAATGTCCGCCCTCTCTTAGTTAAAATTCCTAGTTGTGCCACTGATGTGCAATTACTCAATGAAAATCATTGAATCGTTTATATATGGAGAAATGCACATTTTAAATTTAGCATAAATGAAAAATTTCAGAAAATGTGAAGTCAGCTGGTCGCAACATGGATGTCCGCCC
>JAHLJT010009419.1:161675426-161970426 GCA_031308135.1 Acheta domesticus
ATACCAAGCATATTGCAAAGCATGCAACAGCATGCAAAGAATATTGCAAGACAAATACATTGAAACAACATAAATCGTCTAAAATTTTCAGATTAGTACAGTGCGTATGCGTAGTCAGGATAGATGAGCAAGAACGGAAACACAACCGATCGTTTATGACAGGGTTGTCCAACAGGCGGTGCCGTTTATTGTGGCCCACGAAAGGTTATTAGTCAAATGTTAAAAAGTTCCTTGCATCCATGTAGAGCGAGAACATTGCTCGCCTAGTGCGCGCGCCCTGTTCAATTCAACGTCTTCTTAATGTAATCAAAAGGTTAAGTTAATACTTAATAATTTTTGTCTAGTAATTCATGAATTCAAAATCATCCCAATGTGTTTCCCTGCGTTATGAATGGTAGGTACGGCCTGATATCAGTCATGGTTCCAACCCCTCCTCCTTTTCACAGCAGTCGGGAAAACCGCCGAGGTCAACAATTTGGTGTCACGTGCGGATCATCAGAGTAATGAGAATATCACCCGCAACGATATTAAAGTTTAGTTGTGGCCCTTGAGCCCTTACAAGTTGGACACCCCTGGATCAAGAGTTCTGAGTAGCGAGTGTTTGCGAGTGAGTAGCGACCCAATACGTCAAGCTCTGGTGAAGCGATCACCACACATTTTCTCCATTTGTAACAGCCGTACAAGTCAGACGTTTGGTACAGATCTAAGACGTGGTGCCAAAGAGCGGCAATGCAATTCACCTCCTTTCAGGTGTCATAAAAGATTAAAAACGTTAATATAATATTGACTAACTTGATGTTATATTAACGCTGTATTATATTATATTAACGAGAGGGGTTATTTCAAGGCATTATAATCTCGCCGATGCACCATCTTTAATTCCACGGTATAGTGCGATTTTTCTAACTCTGCCCCTCAAGCCCGTATGGCCACGATGGAATATCACACTCCAATTCGCGTCTTCCTCCATCGTACCGCTAGAAGTTGCATGATCACAAGCACTGCTTGATACGGTCGCGATCATGCGATACCTGGCGGCACGACTGAGAACGTCGCGAATATTCGTGACATATTCCATCGTGAAGGGCCTTGAGGGGCAAAGTTAGAAAAATCGCAGTATAGAACGGCGGCTCAGTGGATCACAGGAGCGTCACATTTTACAGCGTCTACTGCATTAAGGAAGGCAAATATTTCACTTAAAGCCATCGAGAAAGTGGGCATTCTTTCTCTACTAGATTGGTAACAGAAATCAGAGAATCGCGTTTCGCCACGCTCTTGGGGAAGAGTGTGAATTGCGTCAGCTTCAAAGGCTCAGCAGTTCGAACGCCGCTTTTAGCGAAATCTAGAAACTGAAGACTATAAAGGACACTTAGGAAAGGAGAAAAATAATTAATTTTAAACTGTCAAGCACAATTGATTTTTTTATTGTCGTATTATTTCAATAAGCATGGTATATAGTCCCATTATATTTTTTACAATCGTTAAAAAAGATAAGGTAGCGATGTCAATTTTTTAAAAATATATTTACGACTTGCTGAATGAAATGGCTTTCAAGGAAGTTTGTACTTAAATAAAAAAACGAGCACTCTTTACAGAGTGAACTGTGATCCTTGAAGAATAATTAGATTTGAGCAGTTAAAATAATTCTAACTAGTGGTGCTAAAACATACATACTTTCTCAACCTTCGTAATGTTTACGTAATACTACTACTACTAGGCTAACAAATGGAGCATGGGAAATTAAGAATTTACAAAATTACGCCAAACTACTCGTATCTTTTAAAAATATACATGACCTTTTTAAAGAAATGATTTTTTATAATAGATTCCATCTAATAAAACTACAATTGAAATTGTAGTTTTGCAATGCTTGCATTCGTAATTTTGTAATTTGTATTTTTTGTCCAAAAAAATCTAATTGGGGTAATTGCAATGAAGGTTATTATATATTGTCGCTATACCACGCGAACGGCCTTATAACATTGACACTTCCTCAAACGAAGCGCGGGGAATTCGAATATACCGTTTCAAATTTACCAATTTTCGAAAATTCAGAGAGCCACAAAAATGGAACCAGCACCACTTTCTTTAATATTCTTTGCTACATACCAGAAAAAGAAGAAAAATAGAACCGTTTCTGAGAAAATGATCGTTTAAAATTGAAAAATTGCCTGTTTGACGCCAAATTACACCAAAAATACTCCTTTTCAAAACACTGAACACGACCTCATTTGAAGATCTGTTTTGATGACCACATTTCATTAAGAAAAAAAAATTATCTTCAGAATTTGTAGTTGTTATAGGAATTTTACGGTGTCCGTCTTACGACTTCCTCCTTCCACGGGAAAAGGATCTTTGTATTATTATTATTATTATTATTATTATTATTATATTATTATGTATTATTATTTATTTTATTATTATTATTATTAATATTATTAATATTATTATTATTAATATTATTATTATTATTTAATTTTGTGCATAGTTCCCTATAGCTGGGTGGAGGGCTGGCATAACCATCGAGGGGATGTCTGAAGTCTCATGGACCCTTCATTGGCTGCGCCATTGATTACTCCGTACTGGTAAATAAATTACCTGATGTTTGCGAACACGTCAACTCTCGAGGTCATTATTTCCGTAAGTGTAGTGAATGTTTTATCCTGGGAAGTCGTTGTGTACCCGACCCAGTGTATGGGAGATCTGTCGCCAACCAAAACGTCGACTTGCAGGGGATTTTCCTTCCTCCATGCATCTCCTTCAGCGACACCGCTCCAGTCGGGAGAAACGAAGCTGGTCTTCGACTGGTCTCCCCGGCGTACATGGCTAGTGTAGTTCATGTACCTAAATACGTTTCTTTATAACGGAGGAGGATATGACAAGAGAGAGGAAGGAAAGATCGCGGTAAATTCGACCTACCTATCTAGCTGTGTCAAAAATCCGGCCACCGTCGGTCTTGAACCCTAGAACCTCCCAATTAGTCATTCTGAAGTCAACGGCAACGCTGGCTCTAATCTACCTCAGCCAAGTGATTGTATATAAAAATAACCAAGTAGCTACCAAGGTATTTATTATTATTTATTTATTTGGCAAAATACCGGCTAAAAACTGTATATGACGTATGGGAGAAGAGATTATCTGTGCACATTTTCTTGAGGCCCAGAATGAAAAAAAACGCGAAATTAGCAACATTTGAAAAACTAGAAAAAGAAACTTAGAAAAAATTATTATTTTAGAAAAATAGAATTAGAAAAATGTTTGTTCCCGAGTTATAGAAAATAAATTTCAACGGTAAATAAACTGCTGATTTGATTTTTCTGTATTGCTAACAAAACAGTAACGAACATCAGTTCTTCTCCTACCACTACAAACAAAAGGACGTGCTCAACAAAACATGCGCACTAGTGAAGCTACATTTTCGCCCAGACGCAAAACAAGGGGCCATCTCAGCATTTGCTCAATGGATCAGGGAAAGTGGACACAAACCTGATCGAGATGAGGGGTCATTGACCCGGAAGCTGAAGTACATTACTTGTTACAGGCGTATTAAATCTGTTTTTTAAATGTATACAATACAAATGTAAACTAATTCATTATATATCATTGTTTTGTTAAAATAAACATTTTTCTTTTTGACGATCAATATCAAATCAAATCAAAAGGTAGAATAAGAAAGTAGAAAAAGGGGGCGGAGCGGTCAGGGCGGGGGGGGGGTCGCGGGGGCGTCGAAGCGGGCGCGGTGACTGCGCCCGCGCTATCCGCGCCCGCTCAAGGAGAACTTCCAATTAAGCTGCAGAATTGACGCGCTGTCGTCGGGAAGAACGCTATTACTCTGCGTCGACCGGTGGCACCGCGGGCGGAGCCGGGGGGGCAGGCGGCGGGGGCGGGAAGGCGCGGCGTCGACCGCGGGGGCTGCTCAGAGGCGCCCGGAGGCGGCAAGGGCTGATCGAGTTTATAACGAGACGACGGTAGCGGAAGATTCGATTTGCGGTGGCGCATAGCGGGCCGCCAAGAGCCGACCCCGTTCGCGGCGGCGCCAGTGCCGCCAAGCCCTTCTTTCCCGGCGCCGTTAGTCCCTTGATTGAAGTAGATGCACAAGTATTGCGTGAGGAAGTTTCGAATAGGCGAGGCACAGTCAACTACGGAATAGGCACGTTATTTGCATGTATCTTGCAACACAAAGCACAGTAGAGGAGGGTTTGTGTTCATAAACAAGTATAACAAAAAAAATGTAAATATGACGCTACTGATCTGTGGAGACGTTCTCGTTTTGACTAGTAACAATAATCCCGTTTGATGCTGTATCTATCAACATGATATGTAACCCATAAAGCGGCTTTGTGTTTATTACCCATCATCAGATTTACCTCCTGTAAGTTGAAAATGCGTCAAAACCTAATTATCGATTTTAAAAAACTTCATTTACACACAGTGACACACATTGGAACTGTCACGTTTAAATGTGCAGGCGAACTCTGTTTCGGCTGTGTTTTTATTTTTATTTTTTAACACTCCATCTCCAGATGAGTGTTGGCTTCGCAGTTAAGTACAGGGAGATATTGAGCGTTAGCTACCCGACGACTGCGAGTGGAATCGTCCTGACCTATCTCATCTGAATACCACCCGGATGTGGCATCCGAAATCGGCCGAATATTCTTATAAATCCTCAGCTCGTTTTGAAACATCTGAGGGAAGAACTCTCAAGATAATCTCGTGTATCGCAGATGGTCTCGGCAATGCTGATGACCTCGTCTCTCCAGCTGATTTCGGACGAATGGAACCGAAAGAACGAAACGAACCGTCGGACGAGATTTTCGTCCGTACAACGGATGTTTTCGGATGCTGTCGGAAGACATCGTTCGAATTCACCATCACCATTTTCATTTGTTAGCGCGTATTCGGAATGGTTCCGATAAACCGATCGATCGAAATTTCGTCCCAAAATCGGCGCCTCTGTGATCGCCGCCTAGTCATTCCGGTTCCTGGTCTGCGTACCCCGAGTCTTCCTCCCCGATCGGCGGCGCATTTACCGTCCCATCCTAGGGCGGAGTTCTAGCTGTTTGAAATTAAGACCTGAGGTGGATGCTACGGTGATCATCGTTACGAAGAATATACGACATCGACGTTGTCAAGCATCGATGTTCAAAACCAAAACATCAATGTTAATAATTCAACGACCAAAATCATCGATATTTTTAAATATCGATATTTGAAAGTTTGTTCCGTAACCTCTAACATTAAATTCGTGGACGACAAATTTAATTTGACTGTAGCAGGTGTATATTAATTTATAATTAAAATTTAAATGAAACACAGTTAAAACGCATTGTTTTTGTACATATTTCGGACAAACCAAGATGTACGACTAGTTTTTCTCCGTTACTTCACTAACGCGGACGCCACTTTTTGTCACGTCAACTGTCAACCACGGTTTCACTCAATCCCCCCTACCACCGCTAAGTCACGAACAAAGTCGCCATTACACTGTACCAGGGGAGGATCCAGGCGATCATTTCGGATAGGCCATCATAGATTTTTATTTAATAATAATTTGCTATTATAATGTATACGCTAAAGGGGGAGGGAGGAGGGGGTCTGAGGCAGCGTTATGCTGCTTTACATAGAGATAGGGAAGTGCGTTAGAAGGGGGAGGGGGTATTGAAAATACTCGAAATTTGATTTACGTAATTTATGGACGTCCTCATTTTTGTTGTGTACATATGACTATACAATATTATTTTTTAAATAATTACATAATTCTAACAAATATGTAAACCAATGTTGCAAAATAAAAGAAGGTAACAAACGAAACTCTAGGGCCCCAAGGCCCCAACCCCCTGGAACCGCCAGTGCGTTATACCAATGATCACAACCTCAATCGATGCCTACCACACGAGCGCCGCTACCCCTCTGCGCGCGCCCGCCGCGCCGCCACGGAGATTGGAAAGCAAAGGTTGCGGCGCGGCATCCCACAGGGCCGCGCAAGTGATGGGCGCGCAGCTCTTGACAAGCTAAACAATGCGCGGCGCGCGATTTATGACGCGGGAATCGTCCGGCCGCCCCTCGGCGCGCGCCCGCCATCAATTACACCGCGTCAAACTGCCACGAGGCGGGGCGCGTCCGCGCTGACGAGGGCCCAGTGCGCCTCGCGCCGCGCCGGAACAACAGCCGTATTTGGAGTGTGTAAGGTTACCCTCTTGGAAGAATGCGAGCTTCCCATTACTCCCAAGGAAGGATAGCCAGGGTTAGACAGCAAGACGGTGCGACTTCCCTGCCGTCCTATTAAATACTAAGGTTTTCAAATCTCCTTCCCAGTAAAGAGCTCAGTAGAACAAGGAGTTATCCCACATAGACCTAGTTCTGAGATATTGAGGGTTTTACTAGATCTTTCATGATATACTACCTCGGTACACTTTTAAACACAGTACACTTTCATACAAATCCATACTAGATTTAAATAACATGTTACACTAAAAGTATAGTATTTGAAGTTTTATAAATGCTAATAACGCAATTCCACAAAAAATGTCGGCTAGCCCCTTGTTCTACTGAGCCCTCGATGGGAAACAAAATAACCAATACTAATCAAAAGTGCATTACTGCTCCTCCAAGAAAAAACATTTAAGTTAAATTAAATATTAAAATATTATTAATTAAATATTATTAAAATTATATAAAAGAAAGTTAAATTAAATATAAGTGTGTTCAGAAAATTTAAAGCTACTGATGTCCACTTTTTCACGAACGAATGTGTCAGAATAACCGATATGACTAACAAATTGTGTTTACTTGTATTTCAAGGATGGAAATTCAAGAAATTTCCCGCTAACCTTCACGCAAGGCAGATCCAGGTATTTTCAGGCCACGAATTGGAAAAACGAGCAAGATTCGCACGAAAGAGGGTGAAAGCGCTTCATTTAATAAAAGAACACAGTTCGAAGTTCTTGACGCGCCTCACCGCCATAAAAACACGTGCCCCGTTCAAATCTGCTTAGAATGCCTATAAAACAAGGAAAATTAATTACACTTATTAATGTGATCTTACCCTGGAGACATCTGGCTTTTATGATAAAACGCGTAGTAATAAAATAGATTTAATATTCTCCATAAAGTTTACGATTGATAAAATCAATTTTTTTTCCTCTCATTACAAATTCAGCCCCCTCAAAGGAACTTTTCCACCTCTTAAAGAAGGGGTGGAAATTGTGAGTAGTAATGTATTCTTAGAAATGGCTTTGCATCGTCCAATTTTCAATGGAAATAGTTTCCTCAGCCTGTAAATAGAACATTAATTATGTCGTTTAGTACCCAAATACCTAAACGCTTTCAAGATACCACTTTTTTTAAACTTTGTTTTTCAGAAATAACTTGCTGTTAGTTAGCCACATACCGACGTTACTTAATTCTTTTTTTTTTACGAGAACCTCCGACAGACTTGCGATGTACCTCTCAATCACGTCAAGTTCGTTTCGATCATTGCAATTCATAGTGTACAATAAGAACCAAAAATTTTAGACGCGCTCGCCTCTAATGGTGGTACAATACATACTTTCTCGTATTATTTGTAACGATTGCGTATAATAATACTGATGGCTGAACGTTTTCGATTTCCCGAATGTCAGACGTTTTAACAATAGTACTTGCGTAATCTTATTAAGTGACCTTTAGGCTAATTCGCTAAGTGACCTTTACGCCGTCTCCCGGACAGCCTAGAACATTCACAAGATCTCGATCGCGGAAGCCTACGACTTCAGATTTAAATATCTAATTTTGACGAACTGATTTAAGTGAATAAAAAAATCTTCAATAATAGAGGTGTAAGAGGAGGTTCCAAAATTTTTAACTTCTGTAGTTATCGAATTTTGGGAGGTTTTCATGAAGATCGGGCCGCAGCCAGACTCGGTTGAAATAGAATATTTATGGATATTTTCTCTTAATACGATAGTTAAGTTCATCCTGTACATTTTTACATTGTAGAGATTGGGTTGATAAATAAACACGTACATTTTTTCACATTTTCTTACATTTCAGCTCCCTAATAGTTTAATTGAAATGATTTTGCATCAAATGAAAATATGACGCTAGAGATTTATTTTTTACTTGGCCATCTCCTCCTCAATGTTAGAGCATGAAATCACTTCTTGGACTGTTTTTGAAAATATTAGCAGTTTTCGCATTTCAGTTCAATGGGGACAACTTTCTAAATCAAAAATAAGTCGAATTTTCTTAAAAAAGGTTCACATTTTTCCTCAATGTTTCGAAAGTCTTTTTTGGAGGATATATTGAAATGATCGACTTCAGCCACCATTTCAATAAAATTTAATTTTCAAAAATCAAACGTTTACTGGTATCTGTATTTTTAAAATATTTGCTTGAGTAGATAATTATGGCAAAGTCCAATTTTATTTAAAACGTGTGAAATTTTAAAAACAAATGAGCAGACATTTGAAAATTTCGAATTTGAATAATCCTGCTCTTATTTTGCTGAAGAGAGTTTTTCAATACATTGCGGAAGAATTAGTACCGCTTGTATGAGCGATTCATCCCATTCAAAATTTGGTTCAAAACATAAAGGGGGATAATATACTACAAATATACTTTACAAAATACTACTGTGTTATTCAAGAAAGTGTTTCGTCTAGCCTTGAACGTAAGTGGACAATGTATTTTTTCACCCTTGAACTTATCAGCCCTCCTAAACACTTTCTAGAAGCACCGTTATTGTTTCCGACGTGTGCCAATGACACAGCTTACATTTTTATCAAATATTTCAGTAGTACATACTCACCGTCCAAACACTAATACAAGGTACTTCTACTTCCAAATATTTTGAAAATCCTACTTCAAAACAGGCTTGTGCGAAAGTTTGTTACTCTGCGGCCTGCTCGGGCAACCACCTCCCTCCCACCACCCAGGAACAGGGTCAACAGCCGGCCCCTGCAGGGCAGCTGTTGCGGGCATGTGCGGAGGCGCGGTGCGGTGGCAGAAACGCTCGTCATACGCGGCCGCCGACTGGAACCCCAGGGTAAATAAACAAACGCGCGCCGGCGGAGGCCGAGGCCACTGTGGGCCACGGTGCCCACTCGAGCGGGCAAAACTTCAGCGATGACGCGAATCTTCCCCGCTTTCTTTCTCTTAAAAATCGAAATACCTCAAAACACTGGACAATTATTAGGAATTAACTCAATCCATTTTCATTGGACGCACGCCTTCTTACTGCGTATTTGAAAGTTCCGTACAGTCAGGCAAAGACATTTGAGTGTGCTTCCATACAACTTCAGTTTTCCAATCTATCCTCCCTGGCCATGCCGTAGATAAATGTTAAGGACACTACTCAGTTTACATTTCGGCTCGGCATAGGAGGCTGTATTGCAAAGAGTTATCTTTAATCTAAAGGGAGGGGTGTCATTTTTCTAGCGAATTTTAAGATCATTCCTCATACCTTAAACGTGTATTTCTATCTATTTTTAAACAAGACTTCCACAAATAAGCGCCATTACGAGAAAAGAAGGACTAAGGATATAGTAGGAGCAATTCCTTTTTCAGCACTAGCAACACACTTACGTGATTTCTTGACAATCGTTTCTTATAATTCGTACAAAAAGTCATGTTTCATTGGCGCAGAGAGAGGATTTACCGGTTAAAATATGCGTTTAAATACTTTGTTTTACTAATCACAAACTTCCAATTTCCTACCTAGACTGCTTGAGATGTTACTTGGTTTGCAGGTCATTATACTTTCATCTCGGGAGCCTAAAAGCTCATATTGTGTCTTAGGATTACACAAGCACATATATACAGGCGTGTGCACGTACCCACCCACACAAACATCAAGCGGTGTATTTGAGAAGATGTGAGTGCTGCGCTCAAAATTGTAAGAGTTCGGCATCACAAAAAGCAGTACCAATATCTGCATATAACCTAGTTCAATAATCCCATCATGAGTAGATGTCAAAATCTAAACCACAGAAAAGCGCTTTCTACCGGTAATGGATAGAGGAATGTACCTCTTGCACAACAGTCAGGGGTTGTAATAATGTGTAGTTTCACCAATGAAGTTGAGTAAAAATGCGTACACAAACTGAAGTGTCCATTAAAGTAAAGAAAATTACGGTAGTTGTTTCATACAATCCATTCTAAATTAGTTTCATTGCTGGTGCTTCAGGTCAATGAATATTATTAATGTGTGTATATATATATATATATATATATATATATATATATATATATATTTATATTTGTGTGTGTGCGTGTGCGTGTGCGCGTGCGCGTGTGCGTGTGTGTGTGTGTGAGAGAGATCAACGTTAATATTACAAGTTAAATCCTAAAAATAATGTATGCAAAATTTGATAAATCACCATTCCTCGTGCGTTCCACGGAACCTTGAGTAAGCTGACGAATCAGTGAACCACTGTACCGCCGGGCGTGGCGCCGGCCGCGGCGGGAGGGGCAAAGGGAAGGGGCGCAGCAGGGATGGCCAAGAGGGTGGAGAGGGAGTGCAAGGATAAGGCGATCCCCCGTGCGGTTACAGAGGAGCGGGTAAAAATAGAGCCCTACTGCAGTGGCGGAGGGGTCTGCAGGAAGCTGAGGAATGGGACCTGTGCCGGAGAAGTCGAGCTCGGTATAGAAAGGCGACTCCAAACGCATGTGTGCGTGTTCATGTGCACATGAGCGTGAGTGCGAGGTTCCTACCCTCAACCGAACATGTAAAATGCCAGGATCTGAACCGAGCGTTACATCGTAACCTGTACTGTGGGTGGGTAATCATTCCAATGTTACAAAGAATTTATTTACAAATTAAATGACTAAGACCCGTGTACTTAAATTGCGTATCATATGTGCGTAAAATAGATTTGGAAAATGGTGCAAGTTTCTAAATTCACGTGCTACAAAGTAGGGGTAAATAGAAAAGCTAATCCTCCAAAAATGTTCTCTGTAGGAGTCAATATGTTGATTAATGTCTACAAAACGTAACTTACATCGGGATCTCAAAACAAAGGCCAGGGACTAGAACGAGTTATGGTCGATGATAACTTGTGTTCCAAATCCTTCGCCCGGGAAGACTGACCTTCATTTGACTGTATTACCTTTCCAGCTTCCATTTAAACGTGCCAAATGAACAAACTTTACCATCAAAGTGCAAAATGCACATTACCATCAAAGTGTCCTTAATACCGTACTAGATAATATAACGAAATCGATAACATCTTCAATATTAAAAGTTACTAGGAATATCTTCGATTAAGTTACATTGTAACAACAGGGAGCACAAATCAGCAAAGATAATAAGAACTCTACACAAATTTCGCGATAAAATGATTGAAATTGGCGACTACTCCATGCGAGTAAATATATAAATAATATATTATAATATATTATATTTATTATATATTATATTATTTATATTTTATATATTTTAAAATTATGACCTAAAAATTCTGAAATATGTTCTGTAATATGAAATTAAAATTAATATAAATATTTCATTACCTCTATAATACATTTCTTGATAAAATTCAGGAGAAGCACGCTTGGAATAAAACGACACATTTTTTGCAAACATAATATAATCTACTCTACTTCGCGAGAGAAATAATTGAAGTAAATATTCACCTTAGTGAAGTACATTGTATGCCTTGTATTTCTTGTGCCTGATTTAAAAAATATGTTATGAAAAAATATCCTACAATTGCACAAGTATTTTATCTATTGAAAAAAATGCAAACTGGGATTAGCTCTTTCGAATGAAAGCTTACAATAAATAGAATCTATGAAAAGATGAGACGTTTTGTAGTGAAGCCTCTATTTTAACGAAATATGCAAAATATATGCACCAACATATAAATCAGCCTAACTTATGACTCCGAAAAGTAGATCAATAGCTCTCTAGATACGTTAGAAAATTCGGTTTTTACCGCTGGACTCTTTCTTTTTGTCCATCGCTAGGGCGCGCCGTTCACTATTACCGCCTGCTACGAATCCCAGCAACATATTCTAACCAAATTTCAAGAAATTTCACTTAGCTATGCTCTGAAAATATCGGCAAAATATGCAAAATCATAGAAATCCGCTCCCTAGTAGTGTGACACAGCCTTTATTTTATGCCTTTAGTTTTCATGTATTCTTCAGATAAGCAGTACGTTTCTTTGAGAAAACGTGGAAAAGTTCACTTAGATTGATTTATAATTATTGATTATTAGAAATTCAGGACGCGTCAACGTCTACAGTAATTAGTCCAATTAGTGTAGTGCATGATTTTCCTTCGGGAGGTAGCGATGATGTTCGCCCGCTTGATGGCGAGATCCGGCGCCGGCCCTACTGTCGAATAGCGGGGTTTTCCCCAACTAGGCATCTCCCACCAGCGAGGCACCATGCCCAGTTGGCACAAGCTCTAAGCTCCCGACCGGTTTCCCGGTATTTCCCGGTAGTGTAGCGCATGTTAGTGAGCAAGCAAGGGGTGACGATATGACAAGGAAGAGAAAGGAAAAATGGCGCGCGTTTCGTGCCCCTTTTTTAGGGTACTGCTCCGGCATTCGCAAGATTTTGATCGAAGAAACGTCGGAAAACCCTGATCAGAGCAGCCGGCCGCTATAATTCTTCTCCAAACAGCGACAGAATTTGACCTATCTGACAAACTAGATTCGAAAAGCCTGCTACCGTCGGGACACGAACCCACAACCTAGTGGTCTAGGGCATTGCCGTGACAACTGATGTCCTGAGCCACCTATCCTAGATCAAAACACGTTGGCTGCCGTGAGAAGCATAACGTGGTGCTCACTGAATTTATTAGTGTGGCTTTGAGCATCAACAGTTGATTCTCAGTCACGATGAGTTCAAGTTAGCTCGGCCAGAGAGCTTTTCATTATTTTGACTATTGTGGCAGCCAACGTCTACAAACTTCCGAAACGTAGATCTAGATACGTTGGCAAATTCTGTTTTACCGCTGGACTCTTGCTTTTTGCCCATCGCTAGGGCGCGCCGTTCACTATTACCGCCTGCTACGAAACCCAGTTCAATTCTTTTTATGGCTGACAACTTCCTTATGCTGCCGTAATAATAAACCAAATGGACAGCTGCAGCGACCATTGAATATTTTACGGCCCTTGAAATCTGTCAACCAAGCTCCACTAAAAAAAATCCTGCCGCCAAGGCGTTTCTTCCTGTAATATCTTCACTAGATTTTTAATGCCTAATTTACAAAGCTACGAACCTTAGTACAAGTAACAAGAAGCCACATTCCTAAGGCCATAGAGGCAGCTAAACAAAACGTTTGCACAAATGCGAGCTAGTAAGACACGGGTGGTGATCGTAGTAGAACGCACATGTCTTCCCCTTTTCCAAAACTAAGAAAGTCACAATAATAAAGCCTCCCCACCCCTCCTTCACTCCGTGGGGTCTGTATCGACCATTTTGTTGATAAGAAACAAGAGCACATACTGTCCTTCGATGACATTTTTTTAGTAAAATGAATCCTAACTTATCTCATAGACTGTTTATTTGAAGTCTTCTTGTGTTTATGTCGCGACTTTTGTCAAACAATAAAAACGCGTTAAGGAAATGGTACATACGATACAGACAGACTTAATAGAAATGAAACCACATTAAATTGCGAATGAAAGTTCCTTATATAAAGAAGTTTTAAAATTACACCAGAACAATTCAATGTGTATGTTATGTATTGTCCGTTCACGTTTTCTTGAGCCTTCATTTCGCTAGACGTGAGAGGAGTGGGAGGGTATTTTGACGACATTTTGAAGAGTTTTATTTACATTACAAATAAAACTAGTTTTTCGATACAAAATAGTTTCTACTATACGAGAGCGAACATTTCTGGTTATGAAGATTTAACATTAACGCTCGTTGCTTTCATTTATTCTTAATTCATCTAATGTTGGTAAAGGTATTTTCGGGGCTCAAGAAAACGTTCGGGTATAATACACATCACATTTGAATTAAAATATAACTATCGAAATGGGTTAGTTCGAAGAAAAAATTCGTTTCCGTGAGTCAAGTTCTCTAAGGCCCGACATGTCAAGGTCGCAGGCAAGGTTGCTAGCTTTCGTTGCTAGCTGCACTGCGTAGAACGCAACTGCCGCAAAATTTCGAAGTGAGGGTTGTACAAATTGCTCTAGCGCCACGGCACATCACGGGATACCTGACCATGACAGTCTTTTAGAGAAGGAAGTTGACAGTTATTGGCACAAAAGCGATTGTAATATCTTTTCCTCTACGAAAGCAAAAAGATGAAGCATTATTGTGTAATATACACATATTTGAAATTGTCAATTTAGAGAAAAATTAAACATTAAATTAAAATGAACTTTATTTTGTTTCGTTTTTACATAAGAATTCAATAATTAACATCTTACGTTCAGTTTAGGAGACTTAACAGACAGATTCTTGTCTGTTAAAACAGATGATCACTGTTAAGAGAGACTTGTTAATATATTTTATATACACAAAGATTAACTGAATAATTTACTAAAACAAACGAAACGAAGATAAAATATCACCATTCCAACATACTCCTGCCCTTCGCAAAAATGTTTATGAAAAGTTGATTTTAAAAATAAAATGAACAGGAAATAAGGGAATCAATAAAAGTATACAAACATTAGAAATCACAAAAATCCTCCCCCAAGTATATCAGAGTATCTCTGCAAGCAGCAGGGCAGAAGCGGGAAGTGAAACTAAACTTTGGGCAAAACGAAAAAGGCGATGTCGTGGCCTCCAGCGCAGCATCCGGCGCGAGACCAGCTGCCGGCGCGCGCGGCGAGGCGCAGCGGGGCGGGGCGGAGCAGACGCCGGCGACAGCCGCCCGCGACGGGCGCACCTGCCAGCGCCGCCAGGTGGCACGCGCCGCGCCGCGCCGCCTAGCCATGCCACGCCACGCCACGCCACGCGCTCCCGCCCTCTGCCTCTGCCCAGCCGCAGCAGCCGCCGCCCCCACGGCAGCAGTTCACTCGCTTTATTAGCACGATTCCAACAACTCTTCCAGCCGGTGGCAGGCAGGGAACAGTCATGTTGATGAGGAGCGGAACACATTGAAGAACAGTAGCAGTTTTCGGGAGGTTGGGAGTGGAGGACGGCATGCAAGCCATGTCCTTCCCCCATTCTAATACTTTTTTAAAATAATTTACTAAATGATTTAAAACAACTGTTACATATTGATCGCATTGTATTCCAAATGAGATTCCGTTAAAACCGAGCGGACGACATTAAAAGAAGAAATTCACATAGTAAAAAAACATTTCCCTTCAAGAATTTTATATAGGAGCCGAATCACAATTGCCCCCTCCTAAAATACTTTCTGGATTCGCTCTTTTTCTTTCTTTCATTTTTCTGGTCGATTAGTAATTAGCACATGACCAGCACAACCGTACCATAGAGTAAAGACTTAGTCTATGATCGTACTCACGGTGTAAGAGCACGGTGTCTCTTACATTATGACTCAATGTATCAAAAAGTAGGTAATTATTAAAGACACGACATTTAACTAAATCATTAAGCCGAGAAAATAGTGAATACTCTCGTTCATTCACCACATCAGACACAACCTCTAAAAACATTTAAATTAAAAAAAATCATCGAGCAGATTAACTTATAAATAAATGAAATAAATACTTTATAAATAATATATCTGCTAGTTAAGTTGAAAGTAAACAAGCCACGCTGCTAATACGGCTGGAAACCTAAGTCTGACAAGGTAAGAGCAATCAAATTTTTCACCATGGGCTCCAGGATCTAGTCTTCACTTAAAACAAATGAACTTGGTTCGAGGTGCTTACTCCAAATGTTGTGATTTGGAATTACGAGGAGAAAACATGTTATCTGGGAGTTTTCTACCAAATTTGTCGTTACTTTGGATCAAAATGATATTTTGTGAACTATTTTTTATGAAAAAAAAAGGGTGAACTTATCAATTGTAAAAAACAGTGCACAGCCAACATTTGCAGGAAATTATTCCAGATTTAGTAAGTAAAGATCTAAACTCCGCGGCTGCCCACTAGTAGACTACTTTTGCGCGTATAATAAAGAGGTAATAAGTTTATATAAATTGGGGAAAATTGGGGACACGTAACATGGGGTGTACGTGTTTATTATGAAACGTGATTTTAATACAAATTCAAAAATAAGTAATTACAATCTGGTCAAAAATTAATAATTAATCAATTAGAAGTCAATACTTGCTCACAGGTTCCTTCCATCGAGAAAAAAGCCACCTTGTATCTTTCGATTAAATACCTTCTTGCATTGAGCTTATGTAAGTCTTCCATGCCAAAATTAGATATTAACTCAATGACTTTGAACGTTCTTCCATAAATTCCTTTAATATTTTAGATGTATCAGAATGATCAGCTGCGACGGAACAGTAATACGACTAAATCATGGAAAGAAAGAAAGAAAAAAAAATCAGCGGATGTTTAATGTTAAATAAAAGTTCCGGATAAATCCATACGATAACCAAAAACTCCTTTGGTGGTTTTCTGAGTTTACACCTTACACTAAGCTCTTCAATTTCCGAGTAATGGTGAGGGTACTCGGCTTGTCTACCTACGGACAATATACATGTATTTTGCTTTCAACAGTTTCGCACCTCGCTAGTCTGCGACACTTCTCAAACAAATGGATACTCACTGGACAGTAAGTAGGGAAAAATCATCGTTCAATATTAATTTAAGATGTGGAATTGGTTCCCTAGCATTCAAACTTCTACAGGTCTTGAAACGAACCCACACGATGTAATAGTTGTCCTGATTTCTACTCTAAGTTTTTGAATTTCCTCACAGCCAACAGTCATAAATTGATCATCTTCTGAATAATGTTTAGAGAGAAGCATCCCTTTGAGTACAAACAAGAATTGCTCCTTCATTAAAGAAACAATTCTTATGTCACTTTTCACTTCCTCCACAAGCTTGAAAATTCTTAAAAGAACAGCCTACTTTTTTAAATATACTCAACAGAACTAAAGCAACATGTTTCGATAAAATATTAACGAATGTACAAGATCGATGAAGCCACGAGCATAGATTACAATATTCAAAGACGCAACATTACATACAATTGGCAAATTCTGAAAACTTGCAGGTTTTTTTTTTTAATTTTAATTTTTTTTACGCTTTTATGCTTTTTACGTTGCCTTTTCGTATTCTAAAAAGATAAACGAAAGCGATAAGTTTTCCATTTCTCGGGAAACCTTAATTGATACTAATACAATACATAACTTCAAGTAATTGCCGAATATCTGTATAATTGCATTGTAACCAACGAACTTTGCCCTTTGGACATGAACTTCCGGAGCTAACGGTCCTAACATTATCGCAGGCGGTGGAAATGAACGCGCGACTCTTTTCCATGTCTCACTAGAATTTATGAACACTGACACTTCACCAGATCTTACCAAACATCGTTTGTACACTACACTAGAATTCGCTCCGAACAGATGGTACCCAAGTAAAAGCTCTTTTAGCGAGAAGAAAAGATCAAACTCCTCTATTTTCAGCAAAAGGCTATAATTCAAGAAGTTTTACAATCCTGTCACGTAATATTAATCTTGCACATCCCTCGGGGAGATGATTTATGGGGAAGGTCATTTCCTGATTGAAATGTTATCTCAATTTCTTAATTTTTTCGATTCCATCGACCTTTTATCAATCACAAGGATTTTTTTAAAATAATCTTTCTGTTCATATTATAATATTCTATTGCAAAATATTTGTCCTATAAATTTTACTTCTTAGTAACGGTCAAGAAACTGAAAAAGACTCCATGAAAATGTTTTATCCTTGAAAGAAAGAAATAGCATCTTGGCAGAAAAGACCACCAAAATCCTCAATTTTTTCGGGTGTGTATTCTCCTCTCCGATCGCTCTGATAGAATTTTGTTATGTGATTTACGAATTATTATGCGTTTCATTAATTGTGTTAATTTCACAGTTGTCAAATCAGAAACAGTTTTGTCTCTAATGTCAGAAAGTTAATGTGTTGCCACGCACAAGTAACCCACATCCATTCTGCTCTATAGCAAATTGTTTATCGATTTTATCTGTTTTGCCAACAATCAGTGGAACTGTAAAAATTGATTTTTTAGCAATCCTTCTCAAGCACCGTTTAGGGTAAACCTCTTAAAATCATACAGTTCAATATAAAAATCATTCAGTTCAGATAAAAACTTTCATAGCAGTGCGAAAAATTTAATAATGTTTCCATTGTATATCTTCTAACCGTAAAATTTCACTTGCTTGTGTGAAAAGAATATGACCACGACTTTATGGTTTTTAAACCGATTATAAAATCGGGCCTTGCGAGCGGCTCATATTTGTGTAGCCACCCCAGCGTTGCTCTGACACCGGAGATATTTCGCTTCGTTGACGATTGGCACACGAAACAGGCAGACCTAATGGAAAGAGAGATACCTAATTACCTCTCTGAGGCTTATTACTTGTGACGGAGACCCGATTAATTTGAAGTGGATCGAGATAGCACGGAGTCTTGAGCGCCGGCGAGCCGGCGCGGCGCCGCGACGCAGCAGACGCGAGGGCGGAGCAAGCGCCGGCGGAGAGGCGGGGAGGGGAGGGGAGGGGAGGGGAGGGAGCTCTCCGACTGCGTCGATAAGGCGCGGGGCGCTGGCGGGACAGCGGGCGCGGCCCGGCCCGGGCCGAGAGGAACTCCCACCCACCCCCCGGCTTGACACTTTTGTTAATCGCGCACGCCATCTGCATCTTCAGATATTTATTTGGTACCGTCACTTGGATTCGGAGCGGAAACGTCCTCCAGGAGGAATGAAATACAAGGCAAGTAGCGTGACATTGAAAACACGGTGATTTCAAATAGCTGGAGTAAAATTGCTTCAACAAGTTTGTCTTCAGGATATTATTCCCTTTATTCACTTAAGTAAATGGAAAAATTTAAAAAAGGGCTAATTTGTGATGTTTCAGGCATTTTAGGAGTTAGAATTCAACATAGAAAATAGTACTTGCTATAGA
The DNA here is from genome assembly GCA_031308135.1 of Acheta domesticus. Lineage (NCBI taxonomy): Eukaryota > Metazoa > Arthropoda > Insecta > Orthoptera > Gryllidae > Acheta > Acheta domesticus. The sequence continues at coordinate 161,694,412 of JAHLJT010009419.1, forward strand.
ATCACTGGAGTCATTGGACAAAAATCCAATGTTATTTTACAATCATTATTTTCAGGCTCAATCGTGGGGTGGATCAGAAATTTGTAAATCTCCACATAACTATTTCTAAAGGGGATGCTCACTATTCAGTTATGCTGATGGCTTCACAAAAGTTCTGGACAATATGGCCTGTTAATCACAATACAATCCGGATTTTGTAATTAAGCCTAGGACTTGCGATAAATCCGTACTTAATTTCCAAGATACTAATCCCAGGTTATTGAAAGCTTCACAATGAACAAAATTGGAATGGATTATATCGTTAAATATTCCAGATATTTTCGAAACTTAAAGGAGCAGAATTATTTTTAGAAAACCTATCTTCCAATTATAAAGGTAATCATAATAGTACGGGGGCCCAAAACAAACTGACAATTTTTATTCACACAATTTCGACGACCGATGTAAAACCTGCCCTCTATCTACGAAGGAATAATTAAATTCACATTTACTTTTGCAATACAATTCGTGTAAATCAATATTTCATCAACAAGCAAAATCACTCAAGAATATAGAGTTGTACTTGTGACGTTTACGCAAATTTGAGAGAAGAGCGGGATCTTGGAAATGACTGCACAGCCGGGTGATAGCAGCGGTGCACGGGGCGGCGCCGCGAGGGCGGGCGCGGGCGAGGGTGAGGGCGAGGGCGGCCTCGGGGGCGGGGGGACCTATTGATCGAGAGGAGCGCGGTGGCGGTCGCACCGGTACGCTGAACGTGCGGCCGCCGTCGTCCGCACATTCCTAGCGGGCGGGTGGTAGTAGCGGCAGCAGGGTTGCTCGGCGCCGCCGTCGCGTCCGGGCCGAGCCGCGCCCATGTGCAGGGCGGCGATGACGTTGCCAACGCGGGACGGTCGCATCGATTAAAGCGAACGCACGCGGACCTACAGCCACCACCGCCGTCGCCGTCGCCCCATGTGGCAAGGGCCGCCCGCCCGCCCGCCCGCCCGTCTGCCTGCCTGCCACCCGCTGTCTCCTCGCACAGGGGGGACTCCGACAGCTGCCGCAGGGCCTGGCTGCTGCGGGCCCGAGAGAAGGGGGGGGGAGAGCTGTCAAGCTACCACGCGCGTGCTGCACGGTGGCCGAGCGCATCTGCCGGTCAGGTGGTGGGCCTTTCCTCCCGAAACCACGTCGGAGGGCAGGGCAATCCCGCTCCTTTTAAACGCGTCGACACCCTGCCCAGTGGTACAACGCTTTTCGCCCAGCATGAACAGGCGAGAAGACAGGTTGCCTGTTCCACCGGCGCCCTCCCCGCAGTCCGCAACAATCGCGCGTGCGGCGGCGCCGGCCGTGCTGGGCGCGGCGCCCGACATCGATTACTGCCGCGAAGCACCCGTGGATGACCCGGGGAGGGGATGCATGCGAATCCCTACGAAAGGGCATCCCTGGGGCTGCATTCCTTCCCTTTCGTATAGAAGTTTGACCAAAATAAGGCATTTCATTTAAAGGGATTATCAAAGTTCAATAGGCCAATGCGCCTCGGGGTACACCGGGTCTTACATTTGCCCGAGTAAAAAATTGTTAGAATAGATAAAAAAAACGTACGGAACATAATCAACATTTTCATTTTAAAACTTAACAGGAAATTTCGATTCTGCGCGAAAAATTTTATAAGTTAAAAAAAAACACATTCCACTCACCGTCTGAAGCAAATCCTTGGCCCACCATTTTAGAGAAGTTTCTGTTATCCTTCTTCACACGTGACACGTACGCACACACCACACCCCATTCAATCTCAGCGCGCTTACAATCGTAAACACCACGACACGCCGCAGGCGCACATCTCCCGACCGAGACCGACACCTCCACCTTCGCTGGCCGGCCGCAGCGCACTGCCGCTCACACCAGAGCTCCCACATTGATGCTGAGCCCGTTCTGCCATCTAGCGGCGAATTGCTGCAACGCTTTCCGACGCCGCTTCGCCAGCAACGTTCCCTCACTATTTTCGCACTCCACAGATATCTCGCATTACCCACAATTTACACAAAAGGGAAATCATTTTATCAGAACAACTTTCTAAAATTTTCTTCTTTTACTGACCAAGGATTTTCATGTAATTTGAAAGTGATGTGGAAAGATAGGCAAATAATTACACATGGCTTAAGCTATTATTTCACAGAATTTATTACACAATCAGAGAAATAAAATTAGAATACAGACACAACTTCAGGAGACAAAACACATTCTATTACTGAGGACATTGCAACATCATGCTTATAAATTGATAAAAATATCAATTGGTAAGTTTATTTTGGCACACTCTGTATTTTAATAAACTACACAAATGAATCATGAAATAAATAATAAATGGAAATAAATACAAGAAAATGTATTCATAATGGAAGATAAATTTGATAGCAATGTCCTCAAAGTCACAATATAATCAAAATAAATACAAATCACACGTTAAACACTAGCATTACACATAGTGTCTGGTTCTCATGGACAACAAAAGCAGGCAAGTAGACATCATGTTTGTTAAAATTTCATAGATTCATGGGTGCAAGATATCTTTAGAGATATCTCATCTGGGTATAATATAGCCAGCTACACCAGGTAAGATATCTCTCTTCTCCGCACCGAGCATCAGAGGGTGTCAAGAGGCTGTTCACCTCCAGACTGCACTACCGGTGACTGACTTCCCACCCTGCACCTATGTTTCCCTAGAGTTCCCTCCAGGTAACCAGCCTGCAATAAGGCACAGGGTGTAGGCCAGATCCATCCGAACAGCAGACAAACAAGATCTCTAAGGGTTTAATTCAATACTATAAAGTTTCTTTTTGTGTTGTCATCTTTGGTGAAATACTGTGCATTACACAATTAACACAAATGTTCAGATCCTAATAAATTATAATGAAGTACATATCTCCTTATAAATTATAATAAGTATACAATAAATGATAATTTCTCTCCGACTCTCCTCTAGGGATCCCATAACAAATATTGCACTTGGCAGGTCCTCAGGTATTTGTACAAGTGCTGTTTTCTTTCCCTTAAGTACAACATCAATACAAACCTATGTTCCCATTATTTAAAGGAAAATCCTCTCAACAACACTTCAAACACATTAGCCATTTTAACTTTCTACATAATTTCCTCTTTAAAAACAACAAATAGGGATTTTAAAGGCTGATCTCTTAAGTTTGATGTCCACATTAATGGTATTTCTGCTTCTATTTGTGACAAAGTGACATCTACTAGACAGGGGTGCACAAGCTTCATACTACACAACACTCACAGAGACAGAAATGGGTTTTTAACATCGAGAACAAAAGTCAGATAGAAAGAGATAGGCACAGAGTCATTCATGACTCAATAAGCAAGTTCTGACTATGTTAAATAACTTCTGTATTCAGGTGATAAATGAAAGTACCTTTTATCTTAAAGTAAAGCTAAACTAAAATATGTGTAAAAAATAAATATTATGATTATTGTACTGTTTGCTTTGACTATAAAAACATTTTTTCACAATAAAAAAGTTATTACTTTTTAGAAGCAGATATATTCAGACTAGGGTGAAGCAAGACAGGGACATACACAAGCCAACACAGAAGGCAGCTTGGATCAATCAATAAATCATATCCACACACCTCACTAGACTTTCTCTTGCCAAGAAGCACAGCATCTAAGATGTATTATGCTTCACTAGACATTACTTGAAAGACAAGAGAATTCAACGGCAGCAAGATTAATTTCACTGGTTGAATATTAACATAACAGCTTGAAATCAATCATTTTCAGATCTCATTGTGCGATGACAACAATATTGACGACTAGTTTTTGTAACCTGATAACGAACAACACAGAGTTTATTTTTTACTTCAACACTGACAGTTACAGTAGATTGAAAGGACGGCTAGTTTTATAAGCCTTGGTGCGGGAGGCAGGCCCATAGGCCTACACTACAGGAATCTTTAAGATCCCATGCACTACAAGCATAGCACTACGCTACCACACGGAGGTATCAATAGGTTAACTACTTTAAAAACAAGAACAATGTGACAACTTTTCCCTTCACAAACTGCTCATCATCTTTTCACATGTTTTAAAAAAGGGCATTACAGATTTTGGCGACTCCACGTTGCTCCAATCTCACTCAATGTGAAGGAGAGTACTATTTCCACAAGAATTTCTGAAGAAATTGGGGCCTACTGAAGTCACCAATGATTGGAGGTACTGCAAAATATTTTGCAATCTTCAAATCCTGGTTACTTTTCTAATCTTAACATCTCAAAACTTTGTGCAATTCTAATACATGACATCCACATAATATATATAGTATATATAGTATGTATAGTACAAGTAACATAGTATTTTAAAGCTAACAAGTCATTGGATATTTATGACAAGTATTTTCCTAGTAGCTGGTACAGCCTCAATGGCTTTAGCAGCTAGTCACAAGTAATGCCTGATATTCTAATTTCTTAGTTTTATAACCCATTCACATAGTGTTACATGTCCAGAAGTCTCACAAGTACAGTGATTTGAAACATGTACACAAGTTTAGCATAGACTTTCCTTGTATTCAAGTGTAGGCCAAAAACTTTCTATTAAAGTTTTTATATGTCAAATCAGGTAAATTGGTTTATGCATCCGTTGTAGCGGCAACAACAGGACGATTAACTCCCCACACCAAGTAAGAGGAATCTAGTTTGTCTTGATATGGTTTGGTTTCTGTGCTGGTGACTAGATGAGTTTCTGTTACAAAGCCCAAGGGTTATTCCCTAACAGGCTAAAAGAAGCAAGACATACATCCTTGGCAAGTGCCTAGTAGTCTTGAACTGTTACAACTAGTAACACATTTAATTTATGTTCCGCCAGTGTGTGTCTCTCGTGGTAAGTTCCTGTCTCTCTCTAGACAAGACATTATCAGTAAAAGTGTGCATGAACTGACTGCTATCATGTATTATATCTGTAATTATTTTATTATATAAACATTTCACTATTTACCTATCAATAATTAAAAATGTAATGACACATCCCTTTAAAAGTTATGTACGCACACATTTAGTACAAATGATTTCTTTACACATTTATAATAATGTATATGTATGTATATATATATTTATATATGTATATATGAATATGTGTGTGTACTATAGATATACATACATAATTATTTTTAATATGTATGTATAGCAAGATTTTTAAACATGTATTATGCCTCAACTATGGTATTCTGAATACACAGCTATATGCGTGCAGGTCATATATCAACCACAACAAACAACAAGAATGACAACAACAACCACCCGTAAATCTCTCCAGACCTAACACACAATGCTTGTTAGAGCGAATGTAGGCCTCTCCAGACAAATGGAAGCGTAGAACCGTGCTGAATACATAATATAAGATTCAAGAGAAATCACATCTTGTTACATGATTGTGCTCAAAACAACTTGACTGTCATCTCACTTTTGAGCACCAAATAATTATATTTATATATATTTATATATAATGTACAGTATGTATATTTATGTATACATAGGCATGTGCAACAATGCTCATGCCCAGATTAAGTACGAGATTCACAGACTACACACACGGACTAGCCGTCTGTGGGGTCCTGGTGCATCAACAGAAATGTCATTCATTTGTAACAACAGAGTTAATAATTCAATGCATGTACTTACCATAAAAGCTCATCTGGCTACATGCAAAATACTTTCTATCTATAGAATAGTATTATGTGTATATAAAAATGCAGACAACAACTGTACTAGACCTGACACAAACAATGCTACCATTAGGACATTGAGGGTTAAAAGACAAGGGCTGGTCAGCTGGACAGTAAGATTTAGAGACTATGTACTCTATAAATCGCTAGAGTTAGATCTACTCTATGGGCAGGCTGCCTTCTTGTTACCATGTTAAAAATACTATATGCTGACACAAAATATGTTTCAGCCATGAGATTACTACTCAGTCCCCATAGCAACAACATTAGGCAGCTATGCTGTTGCTGTGAAGACAGAAAGTAAGTAATCTCATGTAGACATGATAACTTTGACAGACAGCCTGTATGTTACTCTGGCAACAGAAAGGGAAACATAGGAGTAGAAAAGAACATGTTGCCATTGGAACATGAAAATTAATAACTGATGCCTGGGCACCCTAGGCCGCAGCCTTTTCCGCTTGATATCTGCCCGGGTTGAAATCCGGGTTGATAAATGAAAACCCCTTGAATTCATCTTGGTTGATGGACCGCACCACATCCGAATTAACTGGAGTCAGCACAGGCTCTTCTTTTGTAAATTCTTGGTCAAAATTCACAGCATCTTTCTTGCTCTTCTGTGGGACAAAGAAACAAGAAAATACAATGGTAAAATAATTTTCAAACATGTTATATTCATTATAGGTAAATTTTCAAACATGGTGAATTTTCACAATTTTAATAAATAGTGAAACTTAAAAAAACTCCCACTGAATTGATTAAATACAATTTTTACTGAAATACATATTCTTATCCAATTTCACATGCATACACCCACACGCATATGCACACACACAAACTTTTTCTCTGATTAAGTAAAATAATACTTATAAAAAATAAACATAAAATTAACAAAATATAAACATCGCAATGACATTGAAATCAAAAAGTGAAATCATATCTGAAGAGGATAACAAACTAAACACAGAATTGTGCTCCATGCTACTTTTTTAAATATATCACAAAAAATCTATAACAATATGATCATGATTTAATAATGGTATTATCAGCAATGTTATAAGAATGTAGAAAAAATGGATCTGCAAGTATCAGAAGTGAATTAAAAGTAAATTTCTCAAAACAGTAGTGAACAAAATAACAGTAATTAATTAAGCAATGAGCAACTTTTCAATCAAAGAATTGTTAAGTCTTATGCATTGCCTGTACTATAACCAAAGTTCAAAGATTCATTGTATCAGGTTCATTCACACATGAAACAAATTAATTGCTAATTTTTACTGAATCATGTTTACAAAATTTTAAAGAACAAAATTTCGAGGGCTAAGCTTGATGAAAAAAATTGAAACAATTTTTGAGAAAATGAGGTTTCATGTACACTTCATATACCCCCAAATTCAGGATACCCATCTCAAATTTGCAGGACCTCCAGTTTGTTAAGATAGATCGAGGAATATAAATATAAACTTTGGAGAAAATCGTCTGAACTGTTTAAGCCAGCCGTGGGGAAGGTGACAGCTTTCGCGATCAGTGACGAGCAGTCGTGTCGTCCTTCGGTCGACCTTCGGATGAGCGGTCGAGCCTTCGTGCGTGTCCAACGCATCCATAATGATACCCAGGAGGAAGTACTACTAACATTCCCTCTTTCTTTCTCCCTTTCTGTCTGGATCTGTTCTTTCTATACATAACTGAGCTAGTGTTATGTGTTATGAAATGTGCTAGTTTTCTGGTTCATGCGGGGTGCGATGAGTTTGTCACGTATTACGGGCGTTGTGATGTACAGTGATGGCAATAATTGACAGAGTTTAGTTTGGACGTGTGTACGATTAACATTGTGCGCTCGGACACAATATTAGAGAAGAAGAATGGGTATTTTAGCGTCATCAAGGAAAAGAATGGGTCGGAAGAATGGCCGTCCTAAGAACAAACTTGAAATCGTGAAGGGACGTACGCTAACTAGAAACTTCTTCCATCGAAATCGGAAAAAGATGACAGTATAATACTAGAAGAGGCATACCTAGATTTTTTCTCGGAAAATTTTGCTGAATATGCTGTTAACAGTTAATATATAACATAATATTGAATATTAATATCATAAACATTTTCAAAATTTCCTCGAAAATGGCTTCAATTTTTTTTCTTTAAATTTTTTCCTATGACAGAGCTTAAGAAATGGCGTAGATCACATTTTCGTTGAACTCTGAATTTTCAAAAATTGCAATGTTCACACTTTTTTCCGCGTCTTCCTCCGACATGTAGACATTTTTACTTTCTTGAATACGTACGTGAATACGGAGTAATGTTCGGATTAGAGAGAACGTTAAGTAATGCTGTGCGATTTTGTTTGATCTACTGGCAATTTTGGATCAGGAAAGAGGCACCACGACGAGCGCTTCAAGCTTCCAGAGAAACCAATACATGAGCAACGTTATACATAAAGGCACAAAAAACACCCGGTTAATAAATTAATATTTTAAAAGTTTTCATATTAAAGTGCGAGTCTACTTTTCACACGAACTACAATGTTGGTCACTATGACCTGACTAATACCTCCCGTTTCTCACGCGAATGCTTAAAGAAAGACTCTTGAAGGACAAAAGAATATCAGAGAGTGATCGGATATCTTGGAGAATGCCCCTTAGAAATTACAGCATTACAGACCGAGTAAACATTAAATAGCATTACAGACCAAGTAAATATTAAAATCATTTCCTTGTCAAAAGTCAGTGCACTGTTACGCTCCTCTGATTGTAATAATAGTGTACTATTCGGTAACAATTCTGAGCAGGCAGTCCAGGCAGGCTACTCGGAATGGTTTCTTGGAGGATAGTGTAAAGTCTCAGCATTGCCTTGAGTCACCAGTTTTGAATTTTGAAACGTATACTGCAAATCTGATATGAGAAACCAAGATTTTAAAATATTACTTCAAAAAAAATAGTTCATGCTTGCTAATAAAATATGATTAGAGGTAGTAACCGGTTATTTTTTTTCGACTTCTGACAACTAAAATTCTTTAAAAATTGAAAATTAATCTTATTCTTCTATAGTTCAAAATAGAAGTGTATTTGAATTGTAGAAGACGAGTTTCGTAATCATTATTGGTTATCCGTAATAGTATTTTTTAAATTTATTTATTTACGTCAAAAACAGTTAAAAACTGTGTGTGACGAGCTATGGGGAGAAGTGAAATGTGTTGCACGTTTTCATAATTCTGTGATCTCTATCCTAAACCATTTTCTAGTCGAATTTTGAATACAGAAAAGAGAGATTTTTTTCGAGTTTTGTTGACAAAATATTCGCTCCTATATAATAAAATATATTTTCAAAGGTAAATCTTATATATCAAATTCTCGTGTCACAGTTTTAGTTACCATACTCCTTCGAAACGGCTTGACAGATTTTGATGAAATTTTATTCTGTATATTCAGTAGGTCTGAGAATAGGTTATCTATTTTTTATACCCCTTAGTGATAAAGGTGGTCCACCCGATTTTTTTAAATTTTTCGCACTAAACGTTTTAGGCAACCCGCTACACACGGTAGGTATTTCACACGGCGGTATTTCACCCGCTACACGGTGTTTCACCATATTACGCACCTGCTCAGGGATGTGCAGAATCTGCTATTAAATGTGAATAACACGGAGAGAGACGGTGAAAGAGAGAGAGAGACGGAGAAAGAGAGAGAGAGAGACGGAGAAAGAGAGAGATGGAGAAAGAGAGAGAGACGGATAAATAGAGAAGGAGAAAGAGAGAGATAGACGGAGAAAGACAGAGACGAAGGAAGACAGAGACGTGCAAAGAGAGAGACGGAGAAAGAGTGAGAGACGGAGAAAGAGAGAGAAAGAAAGAGAGACGACAGAGAGAAAAAGACGGGTACAGAGAGAGACGGAGAAAGAGAGACGGGGAAGGAGAAAGATATAGGGGTAGAACAACGTCTGCCGGGCTCAGCTAGAAACATGTTTGTCTCCGCGATACATTGTTGGGTTAGGTTTGAAGAGTCTTAAGCATATTAGAGCCTAATATATCATTAACACATAATTAGCAGGGAAAAAAGCAAAGCAATTACTATTTGACTATAGGTAGATATGACTAGGAACTTTGTTTTAATAATTTGTGATGTTTGTTGCTGCGAATTGTTAAATTAGCCTTAGTAAATTAATGTTTAGTTAGCCTTCGGAAGTTGATATTAAATTCTCGAATGTACAAAATGGGGAACAGATTCATTGTTGAACAGTTAAAAATGTGTACATGCATTTTATAACAATTTTTAAATGATTGTTTTTTAGAGAAGATTTATTTATTATCGTTAATTGTTTGCTCCTGCCGTCTTTTAATATATGGATTTTCGTTTTACTGCCATTTAGTGCAACAATAGGTAAAGAAGACCCTGATTGATTTACATGATGTAATGATGTAATTATCACTTGATCAGTATTCCCGCAAGGCGTCTACCGGTGTCACTTCGGACCAGTGTTGCCAGATGTACGGCATTTCCGCATTTTATACCGCATTATTAACACCTAATCCGCATTCAGTGATGAGGATGCCAAAAATATCTGCATTTCCATGACAGTGGATTGAAATCCATTTTTTTCATTTCCTCAGTTATTACAACGATTGTTAGATATCTCGCTAACTATGGTTGACAAAGTTTGATTGTTCAAAATGCTGTCTCTCACTCTATTTAAAGTAGAAAGCCATAAAACACCAATCATCTACCAATCATTAGGGCTTCATCCAATCCCCGTATTCGAAAATTGATGACCAAGCAACAAGGTGTTGTCGTGAACTCCGTCCTTTATTGTCTTACTGTTAGAGATTCAGAGGGAAAATAGGTGACAACATGTTGGTTAGTCGTTTTCGAATACGCCAAATAAGAATACGGATCGTTGTTCAGATTCTTACTGCGTTTATTCAAGCCGGAGAAATGATGCACTTTGCGGGATATTGAAACTAAAAATGTTAAAATTACGTTACTCGGCTTCATATTGAACTGAGATTAAAAATAAATTGAAAGTACATTTATAACAAAAATACTGATATTTTATATTTTTAATTTCGTGGGTGAATGGAGAACATTATATATAGTGAGAACAAACATAGAACAAATATAATGAGACAATATCGCATTTATTTAATTAATAACACGGAATTCTATGTAGATGTATGAATTATTGATGTTTCCCCTATTTTTAAATTGTATTAGTAAATCTGCATTCATTAGAAGAAATCCGCATTTTTGAACTTGAAACTTCGCAATCGGAAGTTTCACATCTGGCAACATTGCTTCTGACCCGATAAGCAGGACGGAGTAAGGATGAGATCTCTCACACAATAAGCCGTTTCTCACTCACTACAATTTTCGGCCATTATTTTTATTGTGTGGGCGTTAATCGTAATTTTACAATTATCATTTTTCTATTTCGGTGTAATTTTTAAATAATTTATGATTAATTTGAAGGGCTGTAATGAAAAACGTCGAAGCCATCATTTTAAATGGCAAATTTCGAGGTGATAATATATTACTGCCACGGATCCCTATTATACCCACAGATGTGCCAATTCAATTTAAACGTCTTCAATTTCCGTTAAGATTGGCATTTGCGATGACTATCAATAAGTCTCAAGACCAAACGATGTCTGTGGCTTATTTTTTAACGCACCATTTTTTCACACGGTCAATTACACGTGGCATGTTCTCGAGTGGGCAAACCATTCGGTTTATTTGTGTTAGCTAAAGATGGGATAACAAAAAATATTGTACACTCTATTGCGTTGAGGGATTGCTATGTTTTTTAGTAAAATTATTATAATTAGCAATGTATATCATTTCAAAAAATGAATTACAATAAATTAAAAATGTTAGGTATTGTGTTATTTTTATATTCCATCATCGTTCACAGCGCTCCATGCCTCTTCAAGTCGTATATACCACATCCTCAAACACTGACAATTAGTCATTTTTTTTCTACTAAAATAATCCTAGGAATAATTTATATGGCAAAACAACGTTTGCCGGGTCAGCTAGTTAGCTATTATTTCCTGCCCTGAACCCTCAAGTTCTTCATGAAAGAATAATACTTTTTGCCGCGATAATAGGGAAAACGATAATTTGAATAACTATATTTCCCACTGAAAAGAAGACGTGCACAAAGAATGAAGTTACATTTATGTCCAGAAGCAAAACAAGGGACCATCTCAGCATTTGCTCAAGGATCAGGGAAACTGGACGAAAAACCTGATCGAGATGGGGGCCATCAACCCAGAAACTGTGGTACAATACTTGTTACAGGTTCTTTAGAATTATACAGTCCAAATGATAAATAATTACATTAACTATCATTGTTAAAATTAATGCTACTTTCCTTTTTGATGCTCGGTATAGTCTCGAATTGTATAGAAACAGTTATGCAGCAGAAAAGATTTTACTTGGGACTTGAACTTTTCTATCGAATTTAATCGTTTAAAGTCTTCTGGCAAAGTGTTGTAGAGTAATGTACATGAATTGTATGTGAATTTTTTGTAGTGAGCTGTTGATACTGCCACCTGGTGAATATGATTACTACGTCGTGTGTTATACTTACAGATATCGGCGTTTGCTGAAAATATATTCCCACCCTTAAGTAAGTCATTTTTGACAAAAACTACTGATTTGTAAATCAGGAGACAAGGTAATGGTAAAATTCCTAGATAAATAAAGAGAGACTTACAAGAAACACGTGGGTTGGATTTGCTTATTATTCGTACAATTCTTTTTTGTAATCTGAAAGTCTGGGAGCTATAAGATGTGTTTTCCCAGAATATTATGCCATATCTCAGGCGGGAGTGAACATTGGCAAAATATACACAACGAGCTGTATGAAGGCTGAAGGAATTTGAAAGAATTCTGAACGCGTAGCACAATGAACTTAATTTTGTGTTCAATTCATTTAAGTGGGCATTCCATTTGAGGTTTGACTGAATTGATAGACCTAAAAATTTTGTTACATTAACATCAGTCAATGGCACACCGTTCATTTTCAATGGAGTACAGAGTTTTTTATTTGAAATGGAAAACTGCATTGAAACAGTTTTCTTTTCATTTACTATTAATTTGTTATTACGGAACCAATTTGAAACGTCTGATATTGTACTATTTACGGTTTCTTTGTTGCAAAGAATATTTGTATCATCCGCAAAGAGAACTGTTCTTCCGTTTCGAATCGTTAAAGGCATGTCATTTACGTATAATAGGAAGAGAAAAGGGCCTAAAATCGATCCTTGCGGGACTCCACGTGCAATTGGCAAAGAACCGGAAAGGTGTGTACATAAAGTTCCATCATTCCAGTAAGGTATTCCTACTCTCTGAGATCGTTGTTTAAGGTACGAACATAGCCATTCTAGAGCAATACCACGGATTCCATATGAAGGTAATTTTGAAAGTAAAATGTTATGATCAATGACGTCAAAAGCTTATGAAAGATCTAAAAATTCCAATTGTTGTTTCGTTTTGATCCAATGATGAGGCAACATCTTTAAGAAAAGAAAAAATGGCTGTTTCCGTAGATTTTGATTTCCGGAATCCATGTTAGTATCCGTAGACCCTGTGCAATTTCCGCCATTCGATTTCCCCTTGTTTTCCAAGTGCGTGTGTGTGATGTGTATGTGTGTGGGGTGTGTGTGTGGTGTGGTGTGGTGTGGTGTGTGTGGTGTGGTGTGTGTGGTGTGGTGTGTGTGGTGTGGTGTGTGTGGTGTGGTGTGTGCGGTGTGTGTGTGCGGTGTGTGTGTGCGGTGTGTGTGTGTGGTGGTTGTGTGGTGTGGTGTGTGTGATGTGTGGTGTGGTGTGTGTGGTGTGGTGTGTGTGATGTGTGGTGTGTGTGGTGTGGTGTGGTGTGTGTGTGTGGTGTGGTGAGTGTGGTGTGGTGAGTGTGCTGTGTGTGATGTGTTGTGTGTGTGGTGTGTGTGTGTGGTGTGGTGTGGTGTGGTGAGTGGTGTGGTGTGTGTGGTGTGGTGTGGTCTGTGTGGTGTGGTGTGGTGTGGTCTGTGTGGTGTGGTCTGTGTGGTGTGGTCTGTGTGGTGTGGTGTGGTGTGTGTGCGTACGTGTGTGCGCGTGCGCGCGTGTGTGTGTATGTGTGTGTGTGTGTGGGCGCGCGCGAGCTTCTCTGTGCGTAGTGAGTAAAGAAGTGTATGATGGATACTTATACTTTAATAAAGTTTTGTTGTTTTTGTTGTTGCTGTTACTACTGGTAAATGTCGTACGTAAGTCTGATAGTTTTCGGCATGAATGTTTTATTTTTCTGACAATGAATACAATGTAAAACTTACTGAAAATTTCTTTCGGTTCACTCCCTATTGAGGATTTCTAAATTCAATAATTTTATTTAGTTATTATCACTAGTAGCAGCAATAACAACTAAGATCATGAAGTGAATAGTGTAAAACGAGTCCAAACAAGTGCTTGTTGCGGAGTGCGATCACCGCACTGCGTAAGTGCATGGGGAGTGTGATCACCGTATTTTCGAAAACTAGTTCATTTTTTTAATTGTACGAATACTATTTCGAGCTCAAATTGTCCCAACGCACAACTAAAACACTCACGTGCCCACTGGACATAAAAACAAGAACCATGTTCGCGGGAGGACAACATACCCAACGCAGATTAAGCATTATATTGTGTAAGTAATGTTTGAATATAGAGTTATCTGACTTGGTTTTATTTAATTCTAATGGTTTTTTACCTTAATAAAACAGACTCTGTGATATGTTTTAGCAATTCATTTCTTTTTTGATGTTTCGACCCTATTCGTTTTTCAGAAATTTATTGTGCAGGTTTGTTGAAACCACATCATAAACAAACAACATTTCAATAAAAACAATTGTCAATGGTACGAAAAACTGGTCAAGTAGCGAACATCATCTGGCCAACTAGCATGGCATTAGTCATTTTTAAAACTTAGTTCAGGTTCATCAGAGTTTACGTATGACCGTTACAATTAAATAAACAACATAACACGATAATATATTCCTTCACTTAGTTTTAATTCATTTACATGAATTGCTTACGTTTTATTACGGTATATATTAGTGTTCTGAATTTTGGAAGTCATATTCTCGTCATTCCATGCAGTTGTAACACCTGGTTTGTTAGGGCACCAGCCGCCACTGGTTGCCATTGTCCCATTATGATTGTTAAATTTGAATAAAACGTAAATGCTCCAATAGAAGGCTTTTGTACTTTTTACTATATTAGCGAATAAATCACTAAAAAAATCAATGGCGTAGTGAAATGGACGACGCGCGTTAAAATGCCATATACCGGATGGGCACAACGATATGTACATTCCATTGGCTAGTCACAAAATGAAGCTACTCAGAGTTTGGAAACTGAGACTGGGAAGGAGGTGGGGTAAGCTTTCGACTCTAGTTGCGTCGTCTGACAGATGACACCTTTTTAATTTAGGATTAAGAACAGATGTACGCGATCAGACAAAAGTATTTTGTAATATTTGCATTCTTCAACGTATTCCCAAATGTAATCTGCCATTTTTATTTTTTATTTTTCATATATTCGTAATGAGTAAGTTCGAAAACCCCAATATGCTCCTTTTTGTAGCATACTTCCACGTTTTTCCCAATGTCATCCGCCGTATTGAATTTTTTATTTTTGATATATTCGTATTTAGAGAGGACGAAAAAACAAATAAAAGCACCAATATAGCTATTATTTTGCATTTTGGAAGAGATATTGAATTTTAACCCCTTTTTAGGCATTTCATACCACTGTGCGATGGTTTACTTTTTACTTTCCCGTTTACGTACGTATATATGGAGTATTACGTACGTATATATGGAGTATATGGAGTAGTACGTATATACTTACTATAGGGAAAGTTATGTAATGCTGCGGCAACAAACGGCGAATTTTTGGCGAAAAAAAAATTAATTGCCGAGCGCTGATAACGAAAAAGCGGATAAAACCAGTTGCTAAATTAAGGGGGGAAAACCTAACACGTGGTGTAGCCAGAATCCCTCTTTTGTGGGTCCTTGATACCGAAAAAACAATTGAAAGGAAAACCGTCTGTCTGTACGTCCGCCATCCATCCGGCCGCCCGGCTGTCCGTCTGTGAACACTACTAGCGCCTAAACCATACGTACGATTTCATCCAAAATGGAATGGTCCCCGGTCGATCTGGTTTGAGTCAAATCTGTGAGATTTGGAAAAATATTCTTCAAAATTTGAGGGTCCTTTACATGAAGCCCCCCGGACATTTTCGAAATTTCCTCAAAAACGGCTCCAATTTTTTTCTTTTAATTTCTTGTTAGAATAGAGTAAAATACACTTATTAAGGTGGCGTAGGACCGATTTTCACGGATAACTATGAATTTTCGAAAATTGTGAAAGTTTGAATTTTTTTCGGCGTCTTCTTACAAGTACAAAACTGAACATGGAGATTTTTCCTTCAAATGAAATTTGTTCTCCAAAATTAGTTCTTTGTTTAAGGTCATGTACATTGTTTTGAAAATTTTAGTAGTTATTGCGCAATATTGCGTGCAATATGTGCAATTTTAAAAAATTACAAAAACAAGAATTTCTCAAAACTGGCCCCAAATTTGTTCTTTACACTTTTGGTTAAGATAGTGCTAAATGTGCTCTATGAGATGACATAAACGCCATATTGCTTTCTTGTTTTTTGTTGTTTTTTACAAAAATTGCAAAAATTAATTTTTTTGACTTCTCTCACATCGTTTATATTGAAATTAGCGGCGTTAATATTAAAAATTCAAATTAGTTCACATATTTATGAGTGCATGTGTTTTAAATAATGTCACGTAAAGTTTCTCGAAAACACAACCGTTTTCTGTGAAAACTAGCTCAAATTTCCGCATTTTCACAAACACTCAAGCACCATTTTCTCATAAATGGCTACAAAGAAATGTCTTCAAACTTTTCGATCGGATAGTGCTAATTGCATTCTTTAATATGACGTTAAGTTTATTTTGAGTTTTTTTTTAATTTACACAAATGTAATATTTTTTTGAAAGATACATCTTTAATATGCACATTACCAGCAATTTGTAAAGATTATTGTATTTGTGAGTGTAAGTGCTTCAAATAACTTCCAAAGAACTTCAAATGAAGTATTTTGAGAACTCAAAAATTTCCTGTGAAAAAGAGCTCCAAATTTCGCATTTTTAGTAGCGCTAAAATGTCATTTTCTTTAAAACGGCCCAAAGTTTTTAAAAGAAAATTGCCATTTAGGACAAAATTCTTTAATGTTCTAAAAGGAATATTCCCGTTCTACCATTAGGACACCAAAAAATTAAGAAAATGTAAAAAAAATTAAGAAAATGTAAAAAATTAAGAAAAAGTAAAAACAATTAAGAAAATGTAAAAAAATTAAGAAAATGTAAAAAATAAGAAAATGTAAAAAAAAATTAAGAAAATGTAAAAAAAAGTAATTTGGGCGGCGATAGATGGCAGCTGGCGAGAGTATGTGGCAATTCCGAATAGCTAGCGCAGACCTAAGGAAATAGAAATCTAATACGGGAAAGTCTGTGCCGTTCTGTAGCACCACTTGAACAATTGAACAATTGAAAACGGCGAATTTTCGACAGAAAAACTCTTAATTACCAGGCTCTGGTAATGAAGAACTGGATAGATCTTGTTCATGAACGTAGTAAATTACTTCCTCAAACACGTTGTATAATCAGATCCCACGTTTTGTGGGTTCTTGATACCGAAAAATCGATTGACGGCAAAACGTGTCTGTGAACAACGCTAGTGGCTAAATCGTAAATAGAATTTTCACCCAAATTGATATTCGGCGATCAATCTCATAGACGGCGCGGCCTCTTGAATTCGAAATAAATATTTTGATTTTTTTGGATACTTACTTTACTTCAAGATTTTTAAATGTTTCTAAAAAGGGCTCCGAATTTTTTTCTTTCAAATTTGTCCACGTATGTAGTAAAGAAAGGTAAAAAACTTGCTGCTGGTCCCATTTCCGGCACACACTATTATAAATCTATTCTTCGATTGTAGGCAGTGCTATCTGGATCGCTCAACTGTAGCGACGACCGATGTCTATTAAAAAAATTACATGTTAAGTTTCAGTTAATGTGAATTGAGCCAATAATACAGAATTCATTATGTGTTGAGTTAAACACAATATGTCATAATTAACTATCAATCCTCATTCATTCTTCAATCATCATTATTTAAAAACTATTATTTCAAGTTATAACAAATTGACGACGAAGTGAACAACGATCTCGAATTTATCAATTTAAAGAAGAAAATCAAACATTGAAGAAATTTCTTAACTTTAACAGTCAACAAGTATCGACAGAATGTTCGGTATCAATACGAAGAAATATCTCTAAATCGACACATTTTGAAACATTCGACCCAGCAAAACAATCATTTCGAAGCTATAAACCTCGTTTTGAACATTATCTTGAAACAAAGAACATTTTCAGAAATAGAGGATATTGTGCGAAGTTGCTTCTTAATTTCTTAGGAGCCAAATGGTTTAATATAATTTCCGCTTTGGCACCACTTCCCCTGGCACGCATGAAGTAACTCTTCCTTTACTCACACATATTGTCTAACAGGAAGTAGACTGGGAAGAAGCAGGTGCTACGAGGGACGTTCCGAAAGTAATGCATTCCATGTATTTGTATGACAACTACTGTAAATAAAAAAGTCTTAATACAATGTTGGAACAAAGTTTTTTGAATACAAAACACATTTTTTAATATGGTCCTTTTTCTTACGCATCTTCTCCACCGATGAACAAGAGCCTGCATGCCACGATCGTAAAAACTTGTACCAGCGAGGTGACCCGGGCGGGGAATTCTGATGGTGCCATTCCGTGGAGCGTCGTTTTGTTTCTGGCTCAGAATGGTGACAGCATGTCTCGCCACCTGCTATTATTAGATGCAGAAAACCGCCACCTTCAGCTTCCCTTGGCGTCAAAAGTTCCTCACAAACTTTTATTCCGAGTTGTTTGTGTTCCTGTGTAAGTGATCGCGGGACCCATCTTCCGCACAATTTTCAATAACTCATTTACTCAACATTACCCCTAATGCACTGCAGCCAATGTTCACCGCCGTACGCAGTGCCCCTGTACCTTGAACACAGTCCCCCCCCCCCATGCGTCTATTCGCGCGGATGAGCTGATCAAGGCGTATCTCATTACCTGGTGAGGCTGCTGTGCGTGGACGACCGCAACGTGGTTTGTCTTTCACGACGCTGTTACCACCGCTGAAACGCACTACCCATCATCGCCGCACTGTACTGACATCCACTTTATGTTCTCCTTAAACGTTCAGCAAGAATCTGTGGATGTCAATACACGCAATTTCCTGCGGATTGTGACACTCTCGTGTTGCTTCTTTGCTTGCGTTCCAGCTAGACATAATGTTAGCATATTGTCACTGTGCTTCTATTGGACAAATAGGAACGGAATTACAGGAACATTAACGGGAAGGATCAAATTCCACCACGGTACTGTGCTCACATTCGTTTTTGAGGTCAGAAGCTAACGTAAAAAACATGGGAGGCATTACTTTCGGAGCGACCCTCATACATGGTGGTTGGGATAGGTCCGAGCATTCCACAACACTAAAGAAAGCATCCGTGCCAACGCGGCGTTCGAACCCGGTCTCCGTATGGAGCATCTGCCGTTGTAAACACTGCGCTACGGGCCCCGGCTGAGCACCCTGAATATTTAAATTCTGATACAAAGGACTTTAGAAAGTCCTGATATGCAGAATGGAGGACACTGAATCGTGAATAAAACGTATGTTAAAAAATTGTGCAGTTATTTTCACTTTTCTTGAACACAATGCTTTTTTTATGTCGTAGAGCGCAACAAAATTATTAAAGAGCCTCCGGAATACCTGTAGGAATGAAAGTTACACAACAGAAATGTTACATCGCAAATCGAAGAATTTTTTGTAGCTGTGAGTTCTAATTCAATAAAAACCATCTTCACGTCTGCTGTTACCCTTGGGTTTATTCAAATTGAGTATGATATGTGATCTCTTCTTTGTTCAGAAAGGAAATAAATTAGTGGATGAGAGTATTTTCCGTACGCTTTTGACAGAAAAAGTAATGGAACTGCTGCAATTACAATATTACGCTTTAAGGGTCTGGGAATTCCATTTGCAATGCCAACACTGCTGTTTACAGGGGATTCTAACTGATGGTGAGGTGTTTCTAATAATCCCCACATTCGAGTTTAGTATTGAGATTTTGTAACTGAATATATACACACAGTGCGACTATTTTATTAGTGTGTCGCAATCGTGGTAAATTTTGCTCGGCCGACGGGTCGTCACTTGCCGGGGAACTGCGCTGAACTCCCTTGGGAACGCTGCGTTTCATGGTCTCGCCCTGCAAAAGGCATGCTTTCCAATCTTGTTGAATAGTCGGTTTGTGATGGCTCGCTCGAAGTTCACTCTCAAACAGAGAGTGTTTCTGTATGACACATAATACGTAAAATGTCAAACCGTTATCCTGAAACCTTTCTTCCAAAAGTTGACAAATGAGCTAATTTGCGTAATTACGGTCATTTTCAACAGGACCCACAACCATTCACACTGATTTGGTTTCTTTAAGGATTTACATGCCGTTTATGGCGACAGAATTATCACACGTGGTTTGTGTTCTGGACGCTCTCCTGACTGGTATTCCTGAAAGATTACCTATATGTGAAAATCCCCACACGAAAGAATAATTAAGGCACAATATACAGGAATAGATCTTCGCAATATCACAGCACATCTTTTACCGAGTGAACCAGAACTCGTTTAGATGTCTAGTATCCATGGTGAGCAGTTCCAACTTCTACTACAACGAAAGTCTTCTAATTGAAATGTAATAATGTGCCATAAAGGATTGTCACGAGGTAAGAAAGGAAACTGATAAATTTTCTCCCTCACTGTTAAGCGATATAACAGAACTCTTTATTCATTTTCCACATGGCCCACCACAAACAAGACACTCAAGAGCGCGACTTCGCATCGGAAGAGTTACCCTCAATGGCGGTGAGTGGGTGCGGCGCTGCAGCAACGGTGTAATATGAATATATTAAAATTCACTGGCGGCTATTTCGAAGGTTACAACTGTAAGGTCCGATTAAATTAAGAAGGTGTTGACAGTTCTGTGTGACGTCAGGACGCCTCTCCCGTTTCCATGGCAGCAGCCAACCAGAGAGACAAAACGTGACGTGTCAGGTCGCTCAGTTGCCACTGCCGAACACGTGGAACATTTGAGCATCGCACAACGACTTCCCTGCCGCCCCGCCGCCCGCGTTTCTGCCTGTGCTGCGCGCGCAATGTGTACTGTGTTGTGATGAGTTGCGTTGAGGTTAGGCTTTTGTCGTATTTTTTATACTTTTACATGTATTTTTTGAAGTGTTTGTTTTCGTGTCCAGGTAACACGTGCTCAGTGGTTTGCGACCTGGCAACGTCGTTCCCCTCCACTCACAAACGTCAATCACCTTCTTAATTTAATCGGACCTTAGGTATACGTAAAATACTTTCGTATGTTTGTAATATAACAGCTGCCTCTGGCGTCTAGTTGCAAGCCCGCCAACGCACCGAAGTGTGACGTCACATTCGTATGAATTTAACATTCCAAACCTCGGGCGTCCCAGCTACAAGCGCGTCTCCATGCGGGCATTCTCCGAGCGTTTTAGTAGAGCAACCACACCACAGAAAGCGCTATAATCTGTCACCGGGGTAGCTGGAAGCTCATAGGCGTCCGTCCTGGGGGGGGGGACTCGGAAATACCAATTTTCTGCCTTCGTCTAATTTAACAGTATAAGCGCATATTGCTTTATTAATGTGCGTGTTAATGTACAGACGTTCGATCAACTTTGACGATATTGTGTGAATTATTGTTATATTGGCGAATTTATTTGAATGAGAGCAGTTACTTTTGTGGAAAGGTCTGTTGATAGTCCTCTGTGATTGCATGCAGTCCTTTTCCAGGTAGTCATTTTGCTTCGTTACGCATACGAGTATGTGTGAGAATTCGAACCACAATATTCTTTTTTTGTGATTAGGTTCATAGTCGTTGCTGTTTTTGTCAACGCTCCTGCTGCCCAATCAGTGAAAGAGAACTAACAAATCTTTCGAAACAAAAGGAAGAATCTTTTTTGCTTTAGTGCACTAAAATGTAATCCTTGGATTAGTGAAGATTAGAAGTGTTAAATAATTATTTCTCTGGCATTAGACAGTTTAGTACAACATTTTTAACCCTGGAGAGGTGGCGGTTGCCGGAGTTACGTTAGAGGTGGCGCGGGGTCCTTTCTGACCCCTTTAAGTTATTTCTTTATAATATTATATTTAGCAACAAATAAGTATGAAATTACTTATTTTAATAATGATCAATCATTTATAAGGTAGTATTAACATAATGCACTATTATAAACAAACATACAAATAAGGAATAGAAAAAATAAAAGGACAAATCAAAATTAAGTTTAATTATAATTTATCTTTAATTTTATGTAGTGACCCCATTAACATTTTCCTGAATATTTCAATGACAAAAGTATACGAAAATTCAATAAGTTTCATTTACTAACATTGTCTCATACAAAAATAAGTAAACAATTAATTGAAAATAGTTCTAAATCAAACGACACAACTTAGAAAAAGTACGAAATTTAAGATGTTTGTATTGGTGTCACGAATATTTATAAATTAATTATTGCATCTAAAATTTGGAAAGGAGCATGTTGCACGTCAACAATTTATTACTCCTCTCTATTACTATTATTCTACATTGTTTATACAAAACATCGCGATGATCTTTACAAACTTGTTTTCTGCAATTAGCACAAAAAGTTAAGTTTTAAGTTTAAGTTTTCCTCAAATTATTTATAATGTCAAATAAATAAACAATACACTTCACGCTGACACATACTATAATGGTACCGGCACGACTGAAGCACTGCTGCAAGCTTTTCGCACTGCCGACGGAAGTGGTGGCGCGGGGTCATACAGATCATTTTGCGCGACGGCTCGACTGTTATCGCTCTTCCAGGAACCCCTCGCGCTGTCGCGAAGTGCTTATATCTTTCAAACAAAAGCTGAAGAATGTGGTGAAAGGTACATGAAATGTAAAGCTTCTGACTCGCAAAATTAGGCGATTGCAGCAAGCAAAGATACGTGGGGTCACAGGGACCCCGCGCCACCTCTCTCGGGTTAAAAAACCCTTTTGGTTCCTGCCCTATTGAAGAAAGAGTAGATATTAAGAGACCTAAAAAAATCTTCCCAATTTTATTCAAAAGTACAAGCATAAAAGAACAGCATTTCATAGAGAAATGAAGATTTTTTTTATAGTAAATACAGGTGGTTGTGGGATGTGATTCGAAGACAGCTGTTTTGTTTTCTCAATTCTTTGCAGATTAGGATACACGGGCGAAGTCGGTATAAAGCAATGCTTTCCAATTCAATGATCTGTGACATCACAGAAGTCTGCTTCCCTGCTCCGAACCCACCCGCGGAGCAAAGGAAATGCCCGACGCGGCGGCGGGCGCACAGCGTTCCAATGACGGTACGGAAGTGAGGGCAAAGATTCGCTTGAAAAATCATAACCAGTACAGTAACTTCACTTCCATTATTCTGTTATACAACATTTTTGGAAAAGACTTTTAATACTTTAAGACAATATTTTATACAATGGTATGTAATACAACGCGTTTGTTCTGAAACGATAATTAATGTTAACAAATCGACAATAAATAAGTCCCCAGTAGGGGTTACGAGAGAATTTGGACCCCAGGCTTGATTATTTTTATGCACAGTTTTGTCTGAGAATGTTGTAAATCCTCGTGATTTTCAGTATCTTTTCCATAATCTTCAATCTGCAAATTCCTTTACTCATCCCACGATTGCGGGCTATGTCAATTCTCAGAATTTATCTCGCAATTTCTTTAGGTCGCAAAGCTATGTAATGCATCTGTTGGTTGGAAATTTTTATACACAGCAATTCTTTCGAACACACTAAACACTTCGCCATTATTCCAGAATCTACAAAAGGAAACCTTCTTCCCTAACAGAAAATTAGCGGGTGTAGATGTTTTCCCATTCACGTTGTTTGAAACACAGGCAAAGGCCTACTGCCAAGGTTTTCGGTACCGGCGACCGCCGTCTGCCCCTCCCATCCGCTCCTCTTTGCTCGCACTGCTTCTCCGAGCGCTGCTTACGGAGGGAAAGGCGGCTCTGAGGTCATTTCTCCTCCAGTTGGCAAACGCCGTTAGCAGACAAATTAGATACTAATGCAATAACATTTCCGTCGTCCGACTGAGCTACAACCACCATTGTTTTTGAAAGGGAGGCATCAGCCGTCACTGTTATAATGTATGTATATGTGAATGTACCACAGAAACTCTTGAGTCGCCGAGAAAACCTCGGAGAGTTCGCGAACCAACAGTGTGGGTATTATTTTAATTTTCTTTAATTTTGTTGTGTCTTCTTAGGCGCAACGCGTCTCTGAACCCTTGCCACGGAGCAAAGCGTTGTTGAGCGCTTGCCACGGAGTTAAGCGACACAGAGACTATATGATCTGTAGTACAACAAATTGTACAACCAGTTGAACAGTACATTGAAGAGACCAATTGACAAGCCGTTTGCTCACAGACGTGTAAACATTTCCAAACGATCAGTAATACAACCACGAAGTCTACCTTGTAGACTTCGTGAGTACAACTATAGCTCTACCAGACAAAAAAACCCTCCTCTGGGCATGCGCGAACTGGCCTCCCCCTCCAAAGCTACAAACATTTCTCCGCCAGCCTGTGCTCTTTGTCATAACATAGTTCTCTTTCTCTCGTGGGTCGCGCAGTAATTCAACACTGCGAGTTTGGCGACAGCATGTGTTAAGCGATTTTTCTTAATTTAGCAACTGGTTTAATCCACTTTTTCGTTATCAGGTCCCGGTAATGAATTTTTTTCTGCTGAAAATCCGCTGTTTTTTCGCGCAGCGTTACATAACTTTCCATATACTTGTATGTATATTAGTCCGTATATACGTACGTACACGAAAAAAAAATAACTCAACGTCACATTAAAGAGTGCAATTGGCACTATCCACTCGAAAAGTTTGAAGAACAAATTTGGAGCCATTTATGAGAAAATTGTGTTTAAGCATTTCTGAAAATGCGGAATTTTGAGCTAGTTTTCACACAAACCGGTTGAGTTTTCGAGAAACTTTACTTGACATTATTTAAAGCACGTGTACTCATGAATAAAATGATGTGGGCAAATTGAGCGCTAATGTAAATATTACCGACGTGAGAGAAGTCAAACAAATTTCATTTTTGTAAAAACAAAAGAATATAGCAATACGGCGTTTATGTCAACTCATTGAGTACAGTAGGTACTTTCCTTACCAAAAGTTTAATAAGACTTTAACAATATGAAGTATTTGTTTCAAAAAAACAATCTTAATATTCATGAAAAATGCAACCCGCAACACACGTCAGGATTTTTTTAAAATCTATATTGTTTAATAACTCCTACAAGAAGCGTTGTAGGGCCTTAAAAACTAAAATTTTGAAGTTGAAGGCCCTAAAAATTATCCTGTTGATAGAATTCTGTAGAGGATATCCTTTAGATTACAGGAGGTCTTCTTGACCATTCTATTACGTTTTTTTCTGGTTTGATGTTTCTCGATTCTACCTCACCTGCTCAGAGCCTGTAGAATCTCCAACTGTATGTGAAATTACTAATTACTTGATATTCTATGCGATTCAATTACACTGGTGTACCTCTTTGCTCGATAATAAAGTTACATAAGAATAATTTGTATCGACAAGGGTGTATCAATTACAAGGTGACATATAGAACAAGTGAACGAGGATAAGAGGGTCTTTAAGAAAAATATATATTACAGGCTTAATATGGAAATGGAAAAATAAGGAAGAGGGTGGGGTACAGCATGCTAGAGTTCTCGCATGGGTATGCTAGTTGGTTACATAATATTATCATTGAGCAACTTCTATTCGGGTCATTCCATATTAAATCAACACAGTTTTAATTAAAATTTTACCTCACCGTTTTAGATTCAGATGAAATTTGACACATAGGAAGTACGAATGGAGAATAAGAAAACTACAAATTTTGAGTAAAATATTTCCACCCGTTTCTGAAATACAGCCATGTAAAAGTTTGCAAAATTGGCTTCCCGAAAATTTTTAAATTTATGTAGAACCTCACCAAATTAAGATAGAGAGCTGGAATAGGTGTCATTTTGCAGCTTTCTTTATGGCCTTTTATATGATATACAACTCAACAGGGGTTGCGTTCAAAAAGGTTTTCAAATTTGAATTTAAAATTTTGATTTTGAGTTTTTCAAAATGCTCATCTTCAAAAAAATTGAAAAAATTCTATAATAATCCTTGTATATATCCAAACAGATGGTGCAAGTTTAAAAATGGGACTGCAATGGGTTCATATGGTAATCTTTATTTAAAATGCACAATATTTACTTGCTCTAGATTTTACTGATTTAAAATGCATTTTATTTCAAATTATAAGCCCTAATATATACAAATTATTATTTAGTGTTTTTATTGGCGAGTGTGTTGTGTTTTATTGTTATTATTATTAAAATAGGGTAGATTTGTTTTATTTTTGGTGACAGATAAAGTTATATACATTTCCTTTGGATACGCACAGTCAAAACATTTGCAATTGCATGAAGTTCCGCGGTCTAATAATAATAACAATAAAACACAACACACTCGCCAATAAAAACACTAAATAATAATTTGTATATATTAGGGCTTATAATTTGAAATAAAATGCATTTTAAATTAGTAAAATCTAGAGCAAGTAAATATTGTGCATTTTAAATAAAGATTACCATATGAACCCATTGCAGTCCCATTTTTAAACTTGCACCATCTGTTTGGATATATACAAGGATTATTATAGAATTTTTTCAATTTTTTTGAAGATGAGCATTTTGAAAAACTCAAAATCAAAATTTTAAATTCAAATTTGAAAACCTTTTTGAACGCAACCCCTGTTGAGTTGTATATCATATAAAAGGCCATAAAGAAAGCTGCAAAATGACACCTATTCCAGCTCTCTATCTTAATTTGGTGAGGTTCTACATCAATTTAAAAATTTTCGGGAAGCCAATTTTGCAAACTTTTACATGGCTGTATTTCAGAAACGGGTGGAAATATTTTACTCAAAATTTGTAGTTTTCTTATTCTCCATTCATACTACCCATGTGTCAAATTTCATTTGAATCTGAGATGGTGATGTAAAATGACTGTGTTGATTTAATATGAAATGACCCGTTCATATTAATACATCTCAGCCATAACGTGTATAACTCATTACAAATATGGTGCAAAAACTAATTATTCTAAAATTAGTATATCAACACAAATTTGAGAATTAAAACGGCATTTCATACAGCTACAACATCATCCAACAATATGAAAAAGAACTCTTAGAATTTTAAACTCCCAGGCTGCGGCTCGTTGTATTCCATTAGAATACCTCCTGAAAGACTTGCAAACGGAGAGCTGGAAATTTGCACTTGAAAATTCTAACATGATATGAAAAAGGGAAAAATTAGCCTAAATTCATATTTTAAAAAAATGTATATGACCTTTTTTTAACCGACTTTTTAGAACATACTTCATTTAACAAAAAGTCTATAATCAATATTGTACTTTTGCAATATTAATTTGTTGTTGTTGTTTACAATAATTTTCATAAATATAGAGAGTATGCCAAAATTGGGACAAACGCCAGCTTCTTTTCCACTCTTTGTTATGTACAAGGAAAAAATTTAAAGAAAAAATTTGATGCCATTTTTGAAAAAAATTATTGTTTAAAATTGTTTCAAAATTGCCTATGTTTCATGCAAAATTACGCAAAACTTATTCATATTTTCAAAAAATTGAATGCGACCTTATTTCAAGGTCTATTTTTATTGAAAAGACAGCATTGAGAAAAAAATTCTATGTTCATGATTGTAGTTTTAGGAAGACACCAAATAAATTTTATACTTTCAGTTTCAGAATTCAATGAAAATGTGAACAGGACCACTTTTCTTTTACTAATCATTCCTTTGTTCAACCCAAAAATTTAAAGAAATAAATTTGGACCCATTTTTGAGAAAAAAATTGCCTATATTTCATGGAAAATTATGCAAAACCCACTACTGTTTTTGAAAAATAAAATATAACCTTATTTTAAAATATGACAGGATTTTCAGAGAAAAAATTGACTTCAAGAGTTAGCATGACTGAGTTCAGTCCATGAAGATTCTAGATAAATAGGAATGTAAAGAAGTACAGAAGTTCAGTTGCTATCAGAACTAACTGTATGATTAATACCCAAGGATTTAGAGTCATGTTAGAACATCTTTCACAGTACATGCACGAGTAGGGCTTGCCAAAATAATTAATTTAGATAGTTCAGTTATATCAGTATGAGTCATACTTCTGAATTTCCAATTGCAATCATTAATGACGATATCGTTTTCATTCATCCAAAATCGAATACTATGAAAACACTAAAATATCTTGTTTAAATACATTGTGGTTGTTGAGAAAGTGATCGAACTACATATCTGCTAAAAGAAGTTAACTAAAAAATTACACTGAATTTTGGGCGGCTGTCAAAAAAAGAATAAATTATTTTACTAATATCAGATGTTATTACTAAGCAGCAGATTTACAAGCAAGAAAAACTGTAGAAATGGGCAGGCAAAATAGGCATTCAAAAAGGTGCTATAAATTATTGTTATTCTTATTTATATACCCGAGTAGAAATTTTCTGAAGTAAACATTATATTGTGCAATTTTTTATAAAGCTTCCTCTCAAGGCTTGTCTTCACGATGGAATACACCACTGGATTTCATGTTTTTCTCGGTTGTATCACTAAATGTTGCATGACTGGGACTGTTTCAAGCACTGCTTGATCATGCAACATCTAACGCACATCACATATTCCATCGTGAAGATGGGCCTTGAGAGGCAGCTTTATAAAAGTTGCAATATAAAAGTTGCTTCATGGAATATTTCCTTTCATCATTGTTCTGACAAATCCTCATAGAAATCCTTTCTATCATTGTTGGGCATTTCAGACACAAAAGACTGAATCAAGGTAGCTACCTTTTTTGATTTTCATTAAATGCAAGCTGATGCTCTAATGCTGCACATTAATACTGATCATTTTCTTCACATTTAATTTAAACTTAATTATAAACATTGCCTGCTTTGTTTTAATTGCAATGCATAACAAATGTTTTACTAGTGGTGTTACAACAACACATACTTTCTGGCATATATTTAAAAATATTTGGAAATTTGCTATTTTCAAAAATTCAGAGAGATTAACGAAAAGGAGATCTGCACCATTATTTTAAGCATCCCTTGTTATACCTTTAAAAATAAATGGAAGAAAAAATTTGAAGCAGTTTTTGAGACTTTTGAGAATTGGCATTCATTTCAAACAGAAATTCCGTGAAAACCAGTTACTTTTTAAAACAAATTATACACCACCTTTTCAAAGATTTATTTTTTTACAACAAATTTCATTTACGACAATCATTTACATTCAATATTGTACTTTTGGAATT
The DNA here is from genome assembly GCA_031308135.1 of Acheta domesticus. NCBI lineage: Eukaryota > Metazoa > Arthropoda > Insecta > Orthoptera > Gryllidae > Acheta > Acheta domesticus. The sequence goes on from JAHLJT010009419.1 coordinate 161,723,729, forward strand.
TTAACTTTTTGCAATTTTCAAAAGTACAGAGTTTGCAAAAAATGGGAATGGCACCAACTTTTTTACTGTTCTTTGATACATACAAGCAAAAAAATTAAGAAAAAATTTGGATCAGCATTTTGTGAACAAAATACAAAGTAAAAAATAACTCGACTACCACCAATGATTATGGAAGTGTTTCGTAATACAAAATATACGCACTGTGGTGGCAGTATAACACAACATAAATTTATTGATAGTTGTTCGATTTCTCTGTACTCTGCAGAATAAAAAAAAAAAGAGAGAGAGAGAGAGAGAGAGAGAGAGAAAAAAACAACTTACATTAAAAAAAAATTATTAATGATAACGGCATGTTGATCAATAAATACGAGAATAGGCAACATTTAGGCATTTTAACACAAAACAGGCATTTATTACTGAAATAGGCAATTATAAGCACTATAAAATTCACATATAATACTTCTAAAGCCTCAAAATGAATAAGTAACCTAAAAGATTGAGTTTTCCATTGAAGAAAAAAAACAGGAAAATAGGCAAAATCTGCAGCTTAGTTATTACAGAAGTTGCCCCCTGTTGGGTCATGGTCAGCCTGCTCACTTTCAACGCATAGGGACCTGGGGTTTGATTCCCGCCAGAGACAAGAAAATTTTATAATTTTAAAAATTAAAAATAATGAAATATCATTACTCACACCACTCAAGGATACGAGTGTTGTGAGTACAGTAATGCCTCAACATTTGCGAGAGTTAGGTTCCCAAAAAATCTCGCAAATGTCAAATCTGTGAATGTTGAGTCTTTATTTTAATGAAGAAAGATAGGGTTAGGTTCCTGGATACCAAAAAACTGTTTAAAAAAGAAAGAAAAATTTTCTAACAAACAATTGCAGAAGAACTGAGTAAATGCTACTAAATCAATTCACAATTAACATCCCAAAGAGAAGAAATAAACAATATTTGAAACTAATTTCAAAGTTGAAAGTGATTGAATATAGAATGTGTTTCTTTTTTGGTTCATTCTCTTCCTCATTGTTCTAATATTCAAACATGGAAAAGTTGCTGCTTTTATTACTCTCTTAAATTTTGAAGTTATTTCCATGTTCGGATCACATTCGAATGCCCTTCCAACCAGAGCTTGTTAAAGTTTTACAACACCAATAACTGCTTTAACATTGAAATTAGTCCAGGATGCAGTTCGCTTCTTTTACTTCATTAAGTTTGAGGTTTTCTTTGCTGATGATTTCCCAAAGCTGCTCTTCAGTGAGGTCATAATAATGAGAGTTGCACAAATCCTAAATGGCTTTTCTGTTGATGTGGCCAAGACCCTTTCTTCGAATTTCTTGCAACTGAATTGAATTATTTTACGATGTGATACTTTGAGCTCCGGTGTCTGCTGAGTTCATTTCCCAGAGAGCTCCGATAAAGGAAATAAAATGTGCTAGCTTTCAAAAAAGTACGACCAAAGATGCACTCATGAGTACTGAGGTCGCGAATGTTAAATCGGTAGCATTTCTCTAATTGCGAATGTTTGGAACTTGCGATTAGAGAATTCGCGGATGTCGTGGGATTACTGTAATGATATTTGTGCCATGAAAGTTATTCCTTATTGGGCTGCTAGGTGCCTCAGTATCCTTTGGCTGGGTGAGGAAAGCTGAGGCAAACTACCTCATTCGACTGGGCTGATAACTCAACAGATATTACAGAACTAATATGAACAACAATAACAACAACAAAATGAATCATGAGGGTGAATCATGAGAAATATGGCTTTAGCAATCTTCTAGAAGTATGACATTAAGTTACAACTTTTAAGAAGAGAAGATGTATCATAATGAATTCCCAATGAAAAATACACTTAATATTTTCAACATTAAGTGAAATGAAAAAGGGCTGAAAGAAAAAAAGCACACACGAAATACTGTGAGTCCCACAAAAAAGTCAGATATGGCTGTAAAATATAACTTGAGTAAGAAAGTCTAACAAATAATATGAGAAAGTATGTGATGCAGGAACACCAAATACTTTCTCACATAATTTGTAACTTTACCAATTTTTGAAAATTCAGGGAGTTCAAAGAAAATTGGACCATTTTTATAAGCATACTTCACACTTCCTGAGTAAGAATTAAAGAAAAAGTCTCAAGCCAACTTTGAGAAAATATCCTTGCGGCTTCATGTCAAGTACTCCCCAAACTCAAAATACCTGCTTCAAATTCAAGTGGCTGTCACATCAGGCAAATCAATTGGAGAATATCAATTTTGATGAAAATCCTGACAATGGTTTACCCACTAGCATTTTTCAAAGGTGGACAGAAACACATAACAATTTTTAGTAACATGCTTCCCAAAACATGGATTCTAACGACACAATTTGTTAGAGGGATTTATTTAGTACATAAATAAACAAGCATTATCCATTTTTCGAGTTTCAGGGTACCACAAAATGAGAGTTTTTGTCTAAAAATCACCTTTTTTTCCACAGCATTACAATACTTTCTCTACACTACTAAAGAAGAATGCAAAAAGGAAAATAGTGGTGCTGCACAATGGGACAGACTTTCCCATATTAGTTTTCTATTTCCTTGGGTCTGGGCTTGCTATTTGGAACTGCCATAGACTCTTGCCAGCTGCCATCTATCGCTGCCCAAAGGACATTTGTTTGACATTTTTTTAATTTTTCGGTTTCCTACTGGTAGAATGGATATTTAATTTTAGAATACTAAAAAACACAAAACTCTTGTTCTAAATGGCAATTTTCTTTTAAAAATTTGTAGCTGTTTTTAAGAAAATGGTGTTCAAGTACAACTAAAAATGCGAAATTTGAACCTCTTTTTCACACAAAATTTTTGAGTTTTCAAAAAATTTAATTTGCAGTCATTTGAAGCACTTACACTCACAAATATAATAATCTTTACAAATTGCTGGTAATGTGCGTATTAAAGATGTGAGAGATTTTTCAAAAAACCTTACATATGTGTAATTTTTGAAAAATCAAAAAAATACCTCAAAATAAACTTTACGTAATATTAAAGAGTGCAATTAGCAGTATCTGTTCCAAACATTTGAAGAAAAAATTTGGAGCCATTTACGACAAAATAGTGTTTGAGCATTCCTGAAAATGCGGAATTTTGAACTAGTTTTCACAGGTTGGGTTTTCGAGAAACTTTACTTGACATTATATAAAGCACACGTACTCATTGATATAATAATAAATCACCGCTAATGTAAATATTAACGACATCTGAGACAAGTCAAAATAATTAAATTTTTGCAACTTTTGAAAAAAGAATAGAGTAATATGGCATTTATGTCACCTAGTAGAGTACATTTAGCACTACCCCTTCCAAAAGTTTAAGGAAAAAATTTGGAGCTGTTTTGAGAAAATCTTGTTTTTGTTTTTTTGTTTTTTAATTGCACATATTGCATGGAAACTACTAAAATTTTCAAAAAAAAATGTACATGACCTTAAAGAAAGAACTCACTATGAAGAATAAATTTTATTTGAAAGAAAAACCTCAATCTTTAATTTTATAGTTGGTGAAAGGTGCTGACAAAAATTCAAACTTGTGCAATTTTCAAAAATTCAGAGTTAACTGTGAAAATCAGACGTATGCCACCTTAATAATTGTATTTTACTCTATTCTTACAAGAAATTTAAAGAAAAAATTTGGAGCCATTTTCAAAAAAATTTTGAAAATGTCCTCATGTAAAGTACCCCCAAGCTTTGTTAATTAATGGGAAAAAAAACAAACATGATTTCAGACTGCAAGTTCAATGCAACAATAACTATTCCAAAGTGTCTGCAATCACTAATTCATTAATGTATAAATAACGAAAAGAATTCAGAAAAGGGTCCTTAAATAAATAATGGAGTCTATTACCAGTTACGATGAAGTTAAATTACATTGTACTGCACATCGATGGGTTGAAAGATTTGATTAAACAAGTCTAATTTTCAGAAAATATTTATTGGTTTAAGGATACTCATAAAATAAAAGACAAAGAAAACCAAGTTACTTGACTTAAACAAAAACTTCGACTGAAATGATAGAAAATGATATTACAGAAGATAGTTATAAACAAGTTAAACACATCTTCTTTAGTTCTGTTTTAGGGGAAATGAACGGTTAAATGTTGAAAAAATCTTTGTGTGCATGTGTGTGTGAATACAATTTTCCTTCGAACCCTTAGTGTGTGTCGTAATGTCAAGAAGATGGTGAGACATCCCCCTTGACAGCCTTTCTTCAGATTTGGAACATGCTGACTCGGTGAGAATGCGGTAAATGCAGATCTGGAACTTTCTTTCGTTATTCTGTTTGCATGTGAATTGTGATGAGGTGAAATGTTGATTTTTGTTCTGTTTTGTTCTGATTTCAGCATATGAAACTATTAATTAATCACAATGTATACATCTTACAATGTCTGCAAAGATCATAAGTAACTTAAAAAATTCTATGTCTTTTTTTTCAGTAATGATTCATATTGCAAAATATGTATACTACATAGAGAGAGAGAGAGAGAGAACTCATTAAAACAACTTCATTTAATGTTCAAATATTTAATAAAAATAACACCAGCTCTGTTTCACATTTTCTTTTGTATTCACGTCTATCCTCCCTTTTAATTGACAGTAACAAAACATCCAACAATTGAACATCCAATTGACATCCAACATTGCAGCCAGACTAAATTGAGTAAAAATGCAACTTTTCTATCAAATCATTCAAACAGTTAATGAAGACAAGTAAAATAAAATTTGATATTGAAATTAAAAAAAAAAGCCTTAAAAACATGCACATTAGATGAATTCTAACATGATCATTAGAGGGACAACATTACATACAATCTTTGGCTTAAAAGGTGGCTTCACCCTCCGCTGCTCCAAAGCATCCCAATCCATATCTCGGAAGAACGAATGCTCTCGAATGGCTGCTTCTGTTCTTTGGGCTACTACACATCCCAACCGCTTTGCAGGGTTTTTTGTCATGAACTGCAAGAACAAACAAAGTATAACAAAAAGTTGAGCAACATCAATCACTCTAGAATATAGAACATAAAATCTCCTACACAAAAATTATGCCAAGAAGTGATGATGGTTTTGATGGTTTTCTTGTAAATCATTGGTACAAGACTGTAAGTGTATTATTGCTGGATAGGGAATTATTCCTGGTTCTGCATTAAAGCAACTTTAGACAAACATCAAATATAGACATTCACATATTATGGCAAATTTGGTAATTTAGGCCAGTTAAAAAATTTACAACACACACTAAGCTGCAACACATTACATGCGTAACCCAGAAATTATGTAATCTAGTGTAGTATCAGGATAGTCTCTTAATTATACAGCGACTGTTATGTGGCAGAAATTAATTTACTTGCCATTTAAAAACTGGAATATCCATTTTAATTGTTCAATATCAGCTGACATGTTGTGCAATAATATATTTTTTTGTAGTAACTTGATACTGTTACCTAGAGATATAGATACAGAATTCCCTTCATTTTCAATGGAGTTTATTTGAAACAAAGTACTGCATTAAATTAGTTTTTGTTTGTTATTAATTTTTATTATGAAAACATCTGTTATCAAATGAGTTACTGCACCTTTTTTGCAAAGAATATTACAAATTTTGGTGAAAAGTACTGTTTTTCTGTAATGGGTGCATCATTCTATTAATTGGAAAATGAATTGGAGAATTAGTTAATAATCACTATAAATATGGAATTTCTGCTCACCGAGATTGTTGCCATTTTTTATGAATAAAATGCAGATTTTAATGAAATTTCATTCCCCCCCCTCTTTCACTTTAGAATCACGCCTTTCAGGACAGACTTTAGTTTTATGTTATGACAAAAGGAAATGTCCCATATTTATATTTGCATTTGCATTTTTCTTCAATTTCAACTAATAAGTAATTTTTTTACCTTTTCCCCGTCACATTTAAAGCATTTTTCACTGTTTTCATTGATTTAAATAACATTATAATAATACTTGCTTCAAATAAATTTTTTGAGATGCAACAAATGTTCTCCGCAGAATTTTTGAGAAGCCTATTGGATTTCTTCGCTCAGAAATTGTAATGTCAGCCATTGTAAGCATGCAATCTAAGGTTCCTGTGACACATCTCAACACCATTGTCAGTTCAGCTGATTTTGTGTTAACTTAAGACAGAGATTTCCAACAGTCCAAATCAAAAGTCTGCAAGCTGAGTTCACTTGAACGAAAAGAAGAAGCCTTGATTACATCAATAAATGTATGTCATACAATAAATTCAACAGTTTTGAGTTGTTCATCTGAACTGATTTTGATAAAATTTGTTGTCATTTTTCTTTGCATTTATGGCATTTTTAAAACATTTTAAGAACAAAATCCACCCCTTAATTTATACAAACATTAACTTTTTATGTAAAAGTATAAAAATTATATAGGTTATTTATCTTCATTCTGAAATCAAATTACTGAAATATCAACACCAATATGCATATTTCCATTGTACAGACAACCTTCATAATAACCTTCAATTTCCTCCAACTTGAATTTTATTTAGGCAAGCAATTAAAAAAATATTAAAAATTATGCTCAAATTCAGTAAATTGAAGTTTTAAGAATGGTAAACAGCGGCTGGATAAATAATGGAATTGGGGAAAGTGTAAAAATGACGATCTAACATTAAAGAACATCTCAATAATATTGATGAAATGTATTTACAAATGATACACAAATTTACATATGAAAGGATATGTGTCGAAAATTTTGAAATCAAAAATATATGTTCTTGAAGATACCAATCCAATCCTATTTTTTAATCAAACCAAAGGGAAAAGAGACATTTGCGCCAAATTGAAAAGAGGAAAAAATTATTTTTGGCAGATTTGATGAGAAATATCTTTTGAGCATGATGAATCAATAAAGTTGTGGCAATTTTTAATGACTGCAGGTCCTGTGAAATGGATAGCAAATCCAGTGGGCTTGCAATGAATATGAGAATCAGAGAAGTAAAGTTCACATAGATGTTACAGACTGAATATTTATGAGTGCTGATATTAGAATGTTGTCATGATATTTCAGATCATGCCGAATCCCAAATATTGAGAAGCCTCACTAATAATATGGATCAATGTGATTATTGAGCTCATTTTTTAATCAAATATATACAATTAAAGTCTTTGAGTGATGAATCTGTTTTGTCTATGTTGCGTTGTAAAACAATAGAATCTGCTTGCAGTTCCATAGCTTTAAACATTTTAAAATCTACTATAAAGAGCAAATAAAATTATAGTATTGTGAAAAAGAAAGAGGGGAGCAAGGAACGATCCTTGCAGAACATTAGATGAAGCACGGATAAATTAATAAAAACACTAAAAGATCTTCATTTGCCTACTAATAATAAGTGATTCACTGAACTGAAAGCTTTGCTTAAGTCTATGTTAACACTGTCAACTGGATTACTTTTTATTTAGTGATTTAACAATGCAATTAGAATATGTAATTAGGTTTGTTTCAATATTTTTTCCTGTGATAAAGCCACAGTGTTGGGTAGAAACTATCTCTATATGAGCCATTCCACGACAAATCGCACAAGAGTTGACACAACATTTTTTAAAATGCACAATATTTTTTTTCTTAAATCTGGACATCAAAAAAAGAGACACTATTTTCTTATTTGCCTGAAAATTGATTATTTGTGTAGTTACAGCTATATTAAATTTTGAAATTTGCAGGTACTTCACAAAATAAGATCAATTATCTCTCCGAATGTACCAAATATAAAAATTTCTGGTTTGTGTCATTTAATACTTTGAAATTTGTATTTTATTCCTCTATAAATAAATTTTTCAAAAAATATATTTTTCATTTTAAAAAATGTATTTTTTTCAAAAAAAGTAAAATTTCTATATAAACTCTAAAAAAAGGGGGCACTTCACACATACAGTTCTAAGAAAATCAATTGTAAGTATGAGGGCGCGCTCTGCCAACCCATGCACTAACGAATTGTGTTCGTCCAGTCTTTGATGCAAGTGCTGGAGAACTAAAAAAAGAATGACCGTCTGCCTGATAAGGGTTTCAAGAGTTATTAGTATTTCAGATGTTCACTCCGCCCCCAGAATGTATAACACTGTGTCACACATATTTTTGTGGGTAACATCGTGGGTGACTTGTCGGTCATCTATGTTCTTATGGGTGAGAGCGAAACGAATTGAAATACAAGCCATTTCACAACAAATCACACTCGAATTGACACGACTATTTAAAAAATATAAATGACATGAATATATGGGATTCATTCTCGACATCAGAAAAAGAGGCAAGTGTTTCTTTATTTACCTGAAAATTGTTTATTTGTGTAGTTTTGTCTACATTAAATTTTGAAATTTACGCGTACTTTGCAAAATATGATTAATTGACACTCTGAATGTACTTAACATAAAAATTACTGGTTTGTTTCATTTAATGTTTTGATATGTGTATTTTATTCATCTGTAAATTACTTTCTCAAAAAAGAAAGAAACATTAGTAAATCCAGAAACATTAGTAAATCATACGTTCACTCTTTCCCCAGAAGGGATGGGTGACAGCAAAATGAATGCTTTTTCTCGTGTCAGAAATGTCCTCGAATTTTACTGCAGAGTCCCTTTGCGTCCTAGGGACAGGGTGCCCTCCTGACCTTGATCATGAAATACAGTCGACCACTTGTCAAGGGACATGGTAAAATTTTCTCAACATTAGTCACAATATGCAATACTTATGAAGATGAGAGTGCTAGTAATTGTTCTGTGAATCGTGTGTACACTGTGCAACATGAGTGGCGATTGGCGTACGAGATAGATGTTTCAATCCATTTAAACTTTCTGATCACGATTTTTAAAAAAGAAAATCTCCAAGATGCGTAAGCCACGATTTGCTGGTGAATTTGCAGGAGTCATTAGATTGGCGAATTTGTGATTCATTTTGGAAGAAAGGGAATCGGCTTCCAAAACGGCCTTTTCTTAATGAAGATAGCGTCGAGATCAGTGGCTCCCATGGCATTAACGAAAGTAGCGGAACGTCCAGTGAAAAAACTGGAAATCAAGGAAGTGACAATTTAAGCTCTTCAGATAGTTCGTCAAGTGTCTGCGAAATGAATAAAGAGAAGATAAACATTAGTTTAATTGCAATAGGAGAAACCCCCACCAAGAAAAGAAAATTGGAACAAAATGGTATCGCCATCTGAAATTTTAGAAAGTACAGAGTATTTTACAGAAATTTTAGAAAGTACAGCCAACACAGATGAATTTTTTCACATTGAAGATCCTTTGACGTCCATCGAAAAATCAGACAAAGATACTATTTAGTAACTTATCGATTACTTTCACTCAACAGATGACATGACGTTGAAAATTTAAATTTTGACAATTTTTGAAAGTTGTACATACAATAAAATTAAACGACTTTTTGCGGCAACCGAACACATGATAAAAGTGCCTAAAACGTTGGCTGAAGAAAATGGAGTTTTGTCCAGAACTGAAGTAAATTTGGTAGGGCATTAAAACTGTGCATTGTGACAAAAGTTCAGGAATTCTATGGTATGCAAGTACTCGTATTTAAAGTGAGTTGTGAGGGACCAGAAAATTTCTAAATGTCAGTCAAAACCCGACTCAAGAATCCGTCATTTAATTATTGATAAATTTATTAATTATTTATAAATATATTAATATTATTTATATATATTAATACACATAAATATTACTATTTATAAATTCAATCATGAAGTTTCACCACCTCAAGAAGTATTTAAATTACTGCTTCATCCAAAGAAACCAACGACCAGTAACGCAAAAAACATGTCTATTGCAGCAATCTATTACACACTGCTTCGTAAAATATTAATATCTTTTAAAGTTACAGAGATCCCACTTTTATTTTTTCTAGACTTATTATCAATACTCTAGTGCATTTATAAATACATTAAAAAATTTTTAGCTCATTGAGTTTACAAAAATATTCACTTTTCAAAATTTCAGTTTTTAAAAAAAATTGAAAATTCAAAAAATTAAATATTTTGCAAAATCTTAAAAATTAAACATGTTTTAATGTTTCGAATGGTATTTGAACAGAATTTCTATAATTGGTGTATTCAAATATATGATATTTTTAAGTTAGTGATGTGCGTCATTTTTAGCAAATTTCATTATACAATATTTCCGAAACTAATAAAGTTAGAAAAAAATAAAAAGGCTCAGAACTACTTTTGCCTAGGCTCAGAACTACTCCACTTCAGTGCATGCTCTTTCTTTTTAGGTTTCCCATAATAGTATTCAGGTTCTATATTGTATCTTATCTCACCTCTATCAAGTTCCTCATTCAGAACATCATCACTTTCCACACTGGCGTCCGTCAGATCAGAGTCTTCTTCATTTGAAATCATAAAATCGGGATCTTCGTCGGAATCATTGATTTCTGAATCTGAACAACATTCATCGCCAGAAATTTTCTCTAACATAACTTGAATTCATCTCACAAAGTCCACGTCATCAACATTCAGTGGGCACGCTAGTGGAAGTGTAGCATCAACATGCAACTTGGCTAGTGGAAGGTTTACCCATTGCACTTTACATTCAACTAACCCGTTATTGGAGTAATCAGGTACGACAGACCTGATGCAGTATGTACGCTACTGGAGCTATCCGGTATGAGAGACCAGTAGGTTTCCCAGAACAGGCACAATGCTCATAACCTGTCAAATGGCCCTGATTAACAACAATTGGAATATAGAAGGGAGGTTGGGGGGGGGGAAGCTATTGAACGGGAGAACAATTGGTGTCAAACAGGTGCCCCAATATAAACAAACAAAAATACTGTCAGGTGTCAGAGACTGGTAGCTGCATTAAAGTGTTAAAACCACTTGTTGTCTTCTAGTAAGTTTTGAATTAGTTTCCAATGCAACAAAGTTTTCAGGAGTTTAATGGATGCTGCTTGCTTTCTATTCTTTCCATGTGCTATTTCATTTTTTCTCATAAGATTCCCAACACACCGCAGATTATCCTTTTTAGTGTAGAAAGGGTTATGGACCTTCTTACTCTTCAGATTAATAACTGAAGTTACCCTTTTACTTCTATTGTCCATGACTTGATATTCTAGTTCAGATGGAATCCATGTAAGAGTGACATTTTGCCTTAATATGCAAATTTCAAAAATCAGATCTTGAATAATACAGTCCATTTCAGATTGAATGCTTCTATTGACAACTTAGTAAATTGATGGGAGCACATTTCAAAATATGAAATTAGTTGAGTGAATTTGCATACCAAATATGAGAGCAGACATTAGGGCATACACATTTGCAAAATTACTGCTAGCAAAGTCTACAAGTTAATATTTCACGATTTTGTCTCTCTTGTTATTCAAACCATGTTCTTATTGATGAACAATGTGGCTTCAGAAAAAGGCAATTAACAGCAACAAATTTAATTCTCTTTGAAAACATTACTAAGCATAGAGTTGGGCCCATAGTGCCCTAGTAATAGAGTAAATAAGGACCCCTTTTGTTTCTAATTTTTATAGACAACATTAAAACACTTTTGCATAATTGTGAGCTTCTGCTACTATCTGATTTGAAATTGTACAGTGAGGTAACCAAGTTAAACAACTGCATAGAGTTAAAACCAAATTTAAATTGTCTAGTGTCCCAGTAAATTTATTTTCTTTAGTTATTACTAAATATTAATAAGTGCAAGACTATGACATTCTCAAGATTGATTTTAACTATAAAATTGTAAATAATGAATTAGAGAAAGGTGATCAAATTAAGAATCTGGAGGGCATGATTGATTCTAAATTGTTTTCTGACAAAAAAATACTACGAATAGTTTATGCACTAGTGTTTTCACAGATGGATGGGCAGACAGACAGATATTAAAAAAATAAAATTTAAAACAGTTTCAAGGGCGCATATATTTCCATTCAAATCTCAAAATCTATTTTCTAAAACATTACATCACTTTCTCTATTATATGCGTATTACTCTGTATATACATAGGTATACAAGAAAGTATAAAAGGGAATAGATTCAACCAGTAAACTAATGCCCAATATCCTTGGTGTCACAAACTGGAAAATGTGTGGAAAGAGCAATAGCTGAGTGCTTGTGAAACTTTCAAAAAAGTTTTCCAAATAAGTATGTTTTTGCCTCTAAAACATCAGTTACTTCAAGTCTCTTGGAGAGTGAAGGAAAGTAGTGATGCCTATTTGACTAGAGATTACTACTTAATGTCATTTAATTTGATTTTGAAAATGCCTTCGATAGAACACCTATTGATGCTTTCTAAAGCAACTGGGACATCTTGAAATCAGGGGAAAATTACTATGGTCTGTTCAGCATAAGAATGATCCTGAAGCAAACAAATGCACATGCGTAACACAGTCTCTTATTGGTTGCTTGGAATTATGGGTGTGAATGTGTAATGTTTTCCTTCTGAAAATAGTTCTTGTAGAAATGATAAAATTTCTTGTTTAAATGCACGTTTGAAAATACAAGGAAATAAAAGAAAGAAAACCAATCAAAGAATCCAGAAAACAGTTACTAGAAACTCTGAATATGGTCACTGTTCTGAAATATGCTGAAGGCAAAGTTGTCGAGTAATGGTGGCGAAGAAACCTTATACCCATCATCCAGTGCTGACAGCTTTATTGGCAGTTGACTCATAACAAAAGTTCCAAATACATCATTCTTGGGCTCTGTGAGCAATAGAGCAGTTAGCTCTCTTTGCTTAGTGTGGCAAGATTGGCATAGCATCTTTTAATAATTTTAATTTTTGTACATACCTATCATTTAATATTGATGAATCCTGAAACACGACGATTTTTTACAAAACATAAGAGAAGTAGTCGATTAATAAGGGTGAAAAAACTATAGTTTTAAGTGTGTTTTCTCATGGCTGAAGAAAATCTCACATTGGCGTTAAACAGAAGTCTGAATGTCCATAATGGTTCACAGGAGTATATTCGTAGATTGCAATGAATGCACACAGAGAGGTGAGAACACACAGAAAACTTTTCCCATCAGAGAAAGAAATGACATGGGTGTTGAACCCTGTTCTGGACAAGTCTGCAGTGAGTAGGAGTGATGATTATGAAATGGAATGCAAGTGTTACTGCTGAAAATTTGAGCTTTATTGTTATTGCAGGTGGGACTGCTGTTGTCGCCTATATTTCTGACAGTTCTTGTACACATGTACCATTAAGGAGCCTGGAGCAACCGACCAATGAGGTTAGTAGTCATGGATGAATACTATGCTTCTTTGTTTCAGGATCATTCTAAGGCTGAACAAAGATTAGGTTGGATTGAAGCATTCATACAGAACAGTGTTTTCAAGGTAAAAGTCAACAGACACAAATCCTCATCTAGAGTGATGCACAATGGAAAACGAGGGCTCAGTGTACAAGAATCTCCTATTTCTCTCTTGTACACCATCAACTTATGCACTCTTGTGGATGAGGATTGCTGACAATGTAACGTCTGGAAATAATATTCCAGACTAACTTTAATTTTCTGTACCATCAGGCTTTTCTACTTAAGTGTGCCTCCATATCCAATTCCTGCAATTGATTAGCAAGAGAATAAGGAATCAACCACAGTTGAAGATATTTCAGTGGTCTACCAGTTGGTGGTGGTGATTTGAGAATTTCCATTGCTTCTTCATGAGACTTTAACCAATTAGTGCATGGCATTTGCTCAATCGAATGGAACTTCATTATTTTTTGTTGAATATGTTTCTCAACATTTAATATTTCAATTTATTGAATGTTACACATTATATAAGGAGCTAATTTTACTCAGTTGTTCATAAGGAAACTAGTGGTGCTACAACAGGACACACTTTCTCTCATTATTTCTAATTTGCAATTTCTGGAAATTCAGAGTTCAACAAAAATGAGCCATTCTTTTAAGCATCCCTTCTTCTACCTGTAGAAAAAACTGGACCAGTTTATGATAAATTGTTGTTTTTTTTCCATAAATTGCATTAATTACACAAAAACTACACGTTTTTTCAAAAAACTGTACAGCACCTTTTTTAAAGGGCCGATTTTTAACAACAGACTTTGTCTGTGGCAAAAAAAAATCTCTAACTTCAATTTCGAGGTTTTGAAATGTCAACTTATCGCAATTTTCGAAAATATCAAGTTAGCTGAACTAGCATCATATTTTTAATTGTCCCTTAACACACACACAGAGAAAATTTAGAGAAAAAAATTTGGTGCCATTTTACAGACAAAATTGTTTTTAAAAAATTAAAAATTGGCTGATTACACACAAAATTATGCCAAAACCACTCATATTTTCAAAAAATTGTACACAACCTTATTTCAAGAACTGTCTTCATGAAACAGATTTCATCATGAAAAAAACCTTCTTTCTTCAATATTGCAGTTTTAAGAAGATGCCTCCCCCCCCCCCCAAAAATTGCACTTTTGCAATTTTTGAAAAATTGAGGATTTTAACAAAAAGGAGACCTGGACGATTCTTTTAAGCATCCTTTACTCTATCAGAGGACTTTTTTTTGAAAAAGTTTTGAGCTATTTTTGAAAAAAATTTTGAAAATGTTTTTGAACTTCATGTAAATGAATCCTTTAAAGTCCTTTAATTCTTAAAAATCAAAATATCCACCTGAAATTTCGAAAGCCTCGAGTTCATTCAGGTCAACCAGGAACATCAATTTGGGATAAAATTGGCGGATCGGTTTGGGCACTACCATTGACCACGGACAGACACACATTTTGTGAACAATATTTGGTTGGTTTCAAGGACCCACAAAACATGGACTCTGGCAACCACACAAATTAGAAGAAGGAATTTACTATTTATAGCAACAGGATTTCTCCACTGTTTGTAACCAAGGCCTGGGAATAAGAATCTTTCTGCTAAGAATTTGCCATTTTCTGTCACACAATTAGACAAATTTCTTCTTATGAAGTGCAGGGAAGCAAAAATGTAACCATCAATGGTGATATCAAATTATAGTCAATATGGGGGAAAAGATTGTGCACATGAAGTATAAGTTATAGAATTATTATGTCAACATCATTGTACTTATGCCATAATTTTTTACCTCGTGTAATATCTTAATGAGTACTGATTATGAAAATATGTGAATATTTGCTTTTCTAGACTTGAAAGTTCTTGAAACATTGTACTCATCCGTTTTTATCAGACGCTATGCAACCAGAACACTTGTGAAACTCGTCCTCATGCAAACTTGACATTCTTTTATTTTCTGCCTTTCCGTGAAAGCAATTTTCATGTTTCTGAAGATAAATGATGGTGATAGATACAGAATTATAAATTAAACTAAAAATAAAACTAAATTACCTATTTTTCAATAAGATTCATAACTCACAATAAAGCTACATGAGGCGTGGACAGAATACATCAGACTGTAGCGACAGATACATCAATACTTAGAGAAAGTTATGGTGGCCATTTTTTGCTTACTTTGTGGATGCCTCAAGTACCTATAAATGCATGGTTGATGTACCAAAAAAATAACACAGGCAATGTCGTCATTGGATGTGCTGTAGACTGTAACCTTGTCTGCCCTCAATTTGTTTAAAGTTGCAATATTTTCTGTTTCTGGCATCTGCAACTTGTCATGTGCATTCAAGGCCAGGATGCGCCTGCCCATGCACTCTGCTGGTGCAATGCAAGTGTTCCCTATGTGTAGGGTCTGCTGAATTTGTCAGCGGATTTTTTGAAAACTATAAATAAAAAAATTAAAAAATTTGAGAAATGATTCATGATAAATGAACATATTAACACTATTACTAACAAATATTTAAAAATATTTCATAAAACAACTTTAATCATGCACTAATGGATTCGAATCACCATCAATGGAGGAGACTTTTGATTCTTTTCTAAAGACTTGTTTAATCCTTGTATTTGATGGAGATGTCTTCTGATGTTTAAGGATTATGTTTTAAGGTTTTAAATGCTGTTTGATCATTCTTTCTGAATTATTAGTGCCACTACTTTGTAGAAAAATTTTCTTTTTTTCCATATATTTCTCTCTTCTACTACTGACATAATTTCTTCAACATTTGACCCCATACCATTTTTATTTTCTTGCTTATTGTTATGGTAAGTTATCTGCTATGAATTTTAATACTTCTGAATTTTTAAAATTAACTGTTTGTATCTTTTCTTCACCTCCAGCATGTTGGATTGGTCTGAATTTTTTGTCCTCTTTTCTAAGCTCTTTGACAGATTTCGTATTAGACTATAGCACATCATTGTTAACTTTGTTTTTTTGTCCAGATTGCACTTTTTCTTTCATTTCTTCAATAAATTTATATTGCCTTGGTGTATCTTGAAGCAAAACATCCATGCATAAATAGGCAAGTATTCTGCTTTTTATTTGTAATTTGGAAATGTAAAGTGGTGTGTGCCCACATTCACTAGACAAATAAATAAATGGAGCAAAATCTGATTCTTCCAGTCTTTTTGGTGCCTCACAAAGAGAATATAAAGAAGATACAGGACTGGCAATTTGGAGGAGATCCATGAAATGAAGCTTGGCAATGAACGTATTAAAGAACAAAATATGTGTAGACCAGAATACACATCAGCAAACACTTCAAGAAACTAAAAAGGAAGTAGACCATTATAATCAAACAGAATGATGGAAAAAGAGATTCATAAGTAATTTTCTAAAAACAATTTAATTATATGTGAATTGCCAAGAAAAACCTCTCACTGTGAATGTGCTAAAATTCTGACCAGCCACTGTACTCCTACCATTGACATATCGCCTTCTGCTGATCACCTCACCTTTCTTATTCAGTCATGTTGCAATGTGTGAAATATCAGTGATGCTTCTTGAGCATGATTGCATCACATGTTCAGGGTGAGCCAGTCATGTGATATGAGAGCAAACATAGCCCTAAGAAACCATGCCCAGGGTCAGAGACCCCCTGTCCCTGACACAACCTCTGCCCTTAAGACTGTTTTATACACAATGCTTCTACAGAAACTTCCAAATAGGAATTCTTGACATTATCTAGTAACTGAACTTTCTGTTTTTTACTCTCTTTTCTACATATACATTGTAAAAAAAAAACCTACAATATTCACACTTCACTCTATAATGAAAATAATTCAATACCCCTTTTGATGGATAGAGGAAATTTCAATATAAATTTATATATTAAGCTAAATATTAAAACATTTAGCTTTATATTTATATACATATATATATATACATACATATACATATATATATATACATATATATATATATATATATATATATATATATATATACATACATATACATATATATATATACATACATATACATATATATATATACATACATATACATATACATACATATACATACATATACATACATATACATATATATATATATATACATATATACATACATATACATATATGTATATATCGATAGATACTTAACTTAATATTAAAATATGTTCATACTCACTCCCTTCAGAATTGAAACTGCCTCCTTACTAAGCCAAACAGGATACAAAACATCATCATGAAGAATAGATTCAAATAAGTCATCCTCGTTATCAGCTTCAAAAGGAGGCTGGCCAGCCATCATTTCATACATGAGTACCCCCAAAGCCCACCAGTCAACACTAGGCCCATAGTCCAGTTCTTGAAGGATCTGTAAAAGAGCATTGTTAATAGCATATGTGAATGAAGTCTCAGAGAATGTTAGAATGGACTGACATTTTTGCAGACTCAATATACATATTGAGAGAGCGTCAGAGTATTTTTTTTCCATTCCTTGGTAATGCTTTTGTAATAAATTGCTACACAAATAAGTCCACCAATGGCTTTACCCACAGACTTAGTACTGTATAAAAATATGAGCAGAGAAAGTACTTTATTTACAACTTATAATACTAATATATTGCAGTCACGAATGAAAAATTGTTACGATGTACTTTGATGGTTACAATTGATGGGTACACAAATTCAGGTTCTAAAATTAATGTGTTCTTTTAAATGCATAATTAATAAACCCGTAGGTATGTTTTCAGACTCTGAAATAAATATAATCAAGTTTAATGTTATAGGGCGCCTAATGATTTCTCACATAATATTTAATGAATCTTTGTAAATAAACTTCAGAATGATCTGTGGGTCACTGAGAGACAACTACCAATAAAATTTCCCATCACTGCATCCTTGGGTCTCTACTTCTAAGTTCCAAATACACTAAACTCTTTAACCCATTATCGCCCAAATGAAATTAGTGAACATTACGCCGCCCATTCTTTGTCACACCTGTGTGCGCACTGGAGCTGTTGTAGCCTTCTAGCATTTAGTGCTATCTAATTGTTGTGTTGCTAAATATTTCCTACTAGAATACTCTAAAGCACAAACCTTCGGTTATATGAGCATTTTTTGCTATAAGAGGAAGCAAAACCATCAGAACTGAGCTGATATATGCCCCGTCAACTTCAATGTGAACCAACCACCGTTTACTTTACACTGACCCTCCCTCTGACTTAACCACAAGCATATAGCAGCTAAGCACAGTTTTAGATGAAGATTCGAACCAACCCAAGTCATATGCACACTTTGGCCATGAGCATACACTGTTTTAGCGATCACGGCTAAATTGACATCTGGCATTCAAGAATGAAAAAACCTGCTTATATGTTTCGTTTAGGATGTTTACGTCTACTGAAGAAATAAAATTCACAAAGTATTGCAAAAGAAGCAAATTTGAGTTGACCAGAAGTTAATGTATGATATGATGGGCTGTAATGAGTTAATAACGAACTTTTATTAATAAAACTTTCTAAATAACTTACAAAATCCTAAGGTCCTGCCAACTTCCTATTCAGTTGTGGGTGTTTTTTGCTACATAATAAACTTAAGCCTTTTAATTAGCAAACATTGTTTTCAGTTACCCCAAATTTGCAGCAGATTCTCTACAATATCAAATTTGCTTGCACATTTCAATTACAGTTGCATGTTTTCCGTCACAGAGTACTCAAAATTGCATGCTGGGTATACGGCAATGCAACCTTGAATAAACACTTTCTAAACAACGGTGTTAGAAGAATACACAGAAGTTGAGCAAGATTTCTGTTTGGGTGCACTCGGCAGGACCTCCTTGTGGACATAAGGCAGACAATGGATGAGTCACAAATATTGGCTTCAACTGGTAGGAGATTTGAAACATTGTAAATTTTTGTTCCTTTCTCAGTCCATTGGTAATCCCCAAATGATGTGCTGAACACAGAAATCAGAGCCAGGGCGGCGGTATTTCAGTAGTATACTTTCCGTTGTAGCTCTCATATGCAACCAATCTTTATAAATGAGGTCTCTAAAGAAAGAGAATTTCACGGAAACATGATGAATTGCACTTTGACTTTAAAAATATGGAGAATTCGTTTAAAAAATGCATCGAAATATTCATGTAAAATGCAACCCGCATCACATGCCAATCTACAACTGCAAATAACTCCTAAAAAAAGCGTTTTAGAGCCTTAAATAGTAAAAGGCCTCAAAGAAGCGTTTTTTATATCATTATCTACAAGATGAGACATTCTTGGATATTCAATTAAATTTTCGGTTCCGCACTTCAATTCTACCAATGCCACCTCAATATTTCAGCCCTTATTGCTGGAATCCAATTTTGTGATGACACGCTTACAAGGCTTAGATTCCTCAATCTTATATTTACGCTTTCTGTATACACCGTGGTTTGTGCAGTCTCATGAGGTTTATTTGCATAATCATGAATTCAAGATTAGCTCTCCAGCAACAACTAGAAGTACTATTATAGTTGCTTGATAACTAGCCCTTCTCCTCTACCTATATCTCACCTTCCTCCAACGCATCCAACCAACTTCATCTTGTCTTTACTCACGCTATCCACTTCGCCTGGCCTCACCCTTGCCCGTCTCAAACTGTCATATTCATGACAATCATGGTTGCCCTCACCATTCCTTCAGTAGTTGTAAACATCTGCACTATTGCATACTCCCAGCAAACTTCCTTGAGCTCCAAATTCTAAAAGCCTAATTAAACTATTGATATGAATGAAAATAATTTTGTAGAAAATTTTATAGGCATTCAGAAATATTTTTATCATTTTAATGGATTGCCATATTGTGAGCACTCATGTTCAACTTAATTTTGAATTTGGAGGATAAATGTAAAGTTCAGAAAATTATCAAAGCTATATTTCAAAAGTATTATTCTAGTTTGGAAAAAAAAAAGAAAAATAGAATGACACAAGGTGAACAAGAATAAATAGGATAAGGAGAAGAAAAGGAAAGAGAAATGGAGAAAGATGATAGATGGGGCTGGAGAAAGAGAGAAAGGATCTGAAGAAGACAAGAAAGAGAAAGAAGATGGTGGGGGATAAAATACAAAAAAATAAAAGAAAATGTCAAAAGAAGGAAATGTTGATTTTTGATTTGCAATGACATATATATTAATTTTCATTCAAACACATCAAATTGTCAGCAGTACCCGCAGAATGTGCTTGAAGACAATGAATGTTAACTGTGTGGCACATTTTCTAGGAGCAGTGGTGCTACATCACTATCCCTCATTCATACATAATCAACATCTTTACCTTTGTTTTTCTTCTGATATTCTTTTTTTTTATTACCTTACAAGCTCATGATGTAGGACAGAAAAGAAACAGTAGTTACAATGAACAAAATGACAGTGTACCTCAGGAGCTATGTAATCAGGAGTGCCACAAAATGTTGTGGTGGTAGCACCATCAGCAATACCTTCTTTACACATTCCAAAGTCAGCCAATTTACAATGCCCTTCATGGTCCAAAAGAATATTATCCAGCTTGAGATCTCTGCAAAAAAAACAGCTTGTTATGAAATAAATTACACGTAATACAATAACAGTATTTTTGAGAGACTATTTGAGTGTAACGTTCTCATACCTGTATACTACACCATTTCTGTGCAGGAACTGCAAAGCCAAAGTCACCTCAGCAGCATAAAATCGTGCCCTTGGCTCATCAAATTTCCGAGCCTTCTGAATTTGGAACATAAGATCACCTCCATCCACATACTCCATAACAAAAAACAACCGATCCTAAATAAAACAAAATATATTACAAACAAGCAAAACTTTTCACAGCGAAACATTTAAATAAAACAACTGTACAATTCTCAAAGATAACAATTAAAAATTCTGTTTTGAAATATTGCCATTTTTAAGTTATATCAGTCAAAAACTATCAGTTTCTTCACTCTGAAATTTATAATTAACTTTGTACAATTATGCCATAAATTTCAAACTTAAGTGATGAAAACTGGCATTTTTACTGAGTTATCAAACTTCAAAACAGCTATATCTCAAAAATTAGAATTTTTAGTTGTTGCTTTTTGATACTGGTCTGCCTCAATTATTTATTATCGAATAACAATAGAAAAGTTCTACAATATTTGCAGTTGCAAGAGTGGGGGGGGGGGAATCCCACAACAAATGACAAATTATTGAAAAGGATGCATAAAATTAAACATTTGATAATGTTTAATTAAAAAGTCAACATTATACCCAGATATTCAGAAAAACACTGCTCATTTGGATACATAAGGAGAAATATATGAAAGCGTTCAATTTAGTTTCTAATTTACTCTTAGTTTATCAACTAGTCCCAAACAAAATTTTATGTTAATAAAAACATGGGGGAAGAAGAAAAAAAATTATGTTTTATGACGTTACACAATTATGTTAAATTTTATTATTGTTGTAATATCTCTGATGTTCAGTGAATTGGTTTTCTTATAGTGAATGAAGTGTATAATGTTGCAGTTAATCCAGGATGCTCATTGTGCATTTACTCATTGTACATGTGCTCTGGCGAGTATTATTTAAAGCAGTAATAATACTATTACCCAGATTCCAACAATTGTGATGAATGTATTGGCTGTTGTTGCTTAGAGCTTCAAAATTGGCATGCAAAAATTTCTTCTTTTGTCGGGAATGCAACAATGATCTTGCAAATTGATTTGAAGATCAAGAAGTATGACAGTATGATGCCAATGGAGTCTATTGTAGAGGGCATAGAAATTACTTGATTTTTGTTAGTAAATATGAATTGTCTCTTTCTGATTTTTGTGATATCTATGAACATCTAAACAAAGCAAGTATCATTGAATACCTCATGAATTTTTCTGGTGACTAATGGATGATACTGAGATATGGCATCAGAAGTTGTTGTGGCCATCAGAGAGTTGGGAAAACAAAATCTCCAAAAATAATTAGTAGAAATAAGTTTATATCATTAACTATTGATTGATTGTTAGTATTTCCAGGTGCATCAACTACCAAGGTTCTAAGGCCCATAAGTATAGTGCACATGTTTTACATCGGGCAACAGTGATCTTCCCCTGCTGGATGGCGAGATCTGGCACCAACCTACTGTCAATTAGCAGTTTTCCCCAACCAGGTATTTCCCACCAGCAGGGCACCACCCCAACCAGGACAAGCTCTAGGCACCAACCATTCTCTTGGCATGTGTGGTAGTGTAGTGTGTATGTTAGTGAAAGTGTGTGTGTGTGGGGTGAGGATAGGACAAGGAAGAAGAAGGAAAGATCATGTGGTCCGTGGCCCATTTGTTAGGGTACCGCTGGCATTTGCCCGGTGTTGATTGGAGAAATCACGGAAAAGTACCAATAAGTGCAGCC
Organism: Acheta domesticus; assembly: GCA_031308135.1. Taxonomy (NCBI): domain Eukaryota; kingdom Metazoa; phylum Arthropoda; class Insecta; order Orthoptera; family Gryllidae; genus Acheta; species Acheta domesticus. Next base: position 161,746,420 of record JAHLJT010009419.1, read on the forward strand.
AGCTGCTAGAATTCTCCTTCTGACCAACTGAATTCAACCTAGTTGACAAGCTAGTGTTGAAAATCCTGCTGACATCAGAACTCAAACCTAGGGCCTCCTAGTCAAAGCCTCTGTAGTGACATCAGTTGATGCTCTGAGCCACCTCTCCCGGTATACCATGTATTCTCGAATATACCCTGCCCTCTAATATTACCCGCATTTGCCCCCTAATTTTACAGAAAGTAATGGGGGGGAGGGGGAATGCTTGCTTGATATGATCGCAATCATGTGAGAGGCACGACAAAGAAAGATGCGAAATGCCGTGACATATTCCATCATGAAGACGGGCCGTGACCAACTGTTATAAATATCCGAAGAATAAACCATGCCTCCATGTAACCATGTGCAACATGCTTCAAGTTCGCGGTACCGACCTTGACACAAATGTTACCCGCAACCCAATTTTCAGCCAGTAATTTTTGAAAACTATATCCAGTTTATATTCGAGTATTTACAGTATATGGTTTACACTAAGCAGAATATGAAAGAGGGCAGTAGCCAAGCAGTGGGCAGACAAAGAGAACACATACCAGCTATCACATTCGAAGAAGAGAGAGGCCTAAATACATAGAACAAAGTAAAAACTGGAAGTCTTCAATGTTGATTTGACAACATAAAAATTCAATATTTTCACTTGACAACTCCACTTGAGGTGTGACTACGGTAAAATGCTTGGAAGGAGAAAGGTATTCTTGTCTGCTTTCATTCCCCTGCTGGAGCTGTGGTCAACAGCTCTCAATTTTTGGCACTCTACATCTAATGGTGGCATTTAGGTCGTATCTCTGACCTCAGTTCCCTCAACTAAGCAAGCTGAACTGGTATAATGCAAGCACTTTGGAGAGGGGCATTTAATGATAAATAATTTTTTTCTCTGAAGTCCATGTATTAATTTTGGTGAGTTTAGTCATCGTCAGGCCTATTTTTGGCTGGTTCTTGCTACCTAAGTCTATGGCTTGCTTCATTCAGCTGCGGAAATCAGAGTCTGTTGGCAGTTTCTTTTGGAAGTCCAGTTACTTGAGAATTGCATGGGTCTTTGTGATGTCCTCATCTTTACTCTGGGAGGCCGTATCAAGACTGCTCTCAGACATACATACAAAAAAATTATTTTGTTAGCACAAACTAGATGCAGTGATTTTCAAAAAAATACTTAGACATGCATTCCAACATGATATACTCCCCACATACACACCAATGTTAGGCTTATAATATAATAATTTAAGTAACTAGTTGAACCTATACAAAAATTCCTCCCATGGTGCAGGTGAAAAGTCACTGAATTACTGAAATGTTTTACAATTCCATGCTTGAAAAATTATTTGTGTACATTAAAGTATTTTGGGCATATATCAACTAAGCTTGCTTGTGCAAAATGCTGTTGTGCCATAATGCATTTTTATTTTCAATATTCCAGCGAGGATTGGGTTTTTGGCCTCAGTGATTTACATAAAACAGTCTGCAATGCATGATTTCTAAAGCGTTTTTGTATGTAACAAGGTATAAAAAAATTTCACTGCAGGGAGTCAAACATGCAAACCTGATCCTTAAGGCAGTCCCCCACCATTTGCACCACCATACCACCATATTTACCTGAATAAAAGCAAGGTTTTTGGAAAGTGTAATTACAGTTGATTTAGCTTGTCTTCCATTAGCTACGCTTTGAACATTAAATTTTGGTAGTAAATATTCACTATCAATTCCATACAATGGATTAGTTCTAGACCCCAAATTTGAGGTTTATTTGACAAAATATTATAGAAAATATTTATTGAATGCCTATAAAATATCAATGTTCTTTGATTAATGCCAGAAAACTCAATGTTCTTTTAACTAAATATCACCTAAATCCACGACAAAAGGTTGTTCAGTTCTGACAGGAATTCTTGGGCATAATTTTGAAGAGTTTAAAAGAAATAGTAGTTTTTATCTTCTTGCCTGAGGCATTTGCAGAAACATAAGAGAATATCTTATCTTTTAGAGCAGGCCTATACAATAAGATGAATTCAAGGCACGGTGCCCAAAAAGACCTGAGCATCGCCAAGCCAATTTCTTCCATGCCTCTCCCCCCCAATGAGCATTTAAATCACAAAGGCATATATCTGTTGTGATTTATGGAGCATTTGTTTGTTTGTGTTCCCCAAAATTCTGAATTTGTTGACTAGAATTATTAAACCTCTTGTGTACATTACACAGTAATTATTTGTATGAAAACAAGACAAAGTATTCAGTTTCTGACTGGGAGACTGACAAAAGAGTTTAAGACAAGCATGTTATGCTGGTCAGAGGGAGGTAGCACCCATTCTCTAATACTTGTCTTCCTAAAATTGAACTGAAATATTGCATCTGGATCTAATGGCAAACTGCCTGCAATGGGCAGTAGCCCTTAGTCACAGTTTTAGAGATGCTTAAAAAATCCCCAAAACTCTGACATTTATCCGTAAATCTCATTAATATATGAATTAGCCAGTTAATGTTCACATTATCAACAGAGGATGGATCAAGTCCCAGCTTCAAAGCATACTTTGGACTTAAGGCAGATGAAGTTCACACCAACCAACATAAGGAAACTAGGGCAGATAAAATATGTTGCAATGACAAGGAATAGCAGCGTCATTAAACAAGGATCAAACTGTTGGTAGAAAATTTTGAGGGTTAATGAGAGACCAGATGTGTAGTTTCAAGTTCCACTGAGTCAATAAATATTTTATTTACAAAAAAACCATCAAACCTAACCTCACCCTACTTCAGTTGATACTTTGTTACTTATTTCTGAGTTGCAATGAAACTGATCTTCCGGATTTATATACAACACCCTTGAGTCTGTGCAACATGTAATTTCCCAACACGTTTTTGTACTTCTTGTAAAGACACAAGGTGCCTAACACTTGCACACATGTCTAACAATAGTCAGCACCACAAGCTTGATACCAAAATTAGCCAGGAGAAGTCTGAAATTATCTGTTCATCATTAGTTAAACAGCTTTATCCACCGTCTGACTAATATTCATTTTAACTGAGCAGTCTTTTAGCCATACTTTGGTCTTTAGCCATGATATACACTATGAGTAAATTTTTGAGTAACAAGTTAAATGAAATGATGAAATCTTTTAAAAACCTGAACTGGTTTATTGATTATGGTTTTAGCAATACATTTAATGAAGCAATAATGGTTTTGGTCTCACTAATGAAGTGTTTTTTAATGGTTTCACTAAAGACATCTTGGTAATTTTTTATGTTAATTTAAACGGACTACATTTAGTTGCACACCGATATCTCTACCATAGTTTTGGTTAACTTCCTTCTAAGTCCATCGGAAGTGTACAGGAACATTTGTAGAAGTAAATGATGCATCAGTTCTTACATATGATATAATTTGTTTTGAAAAGTTGTACAATACTGTACTCAAAACAAAAGAAAAGCTTTTAATCGAGCAAAATCCAGAATTTAAAAAAGAAGGTATCACATACTGGTTTGATTCTTTGTGGTGTAGTTTTATCCATTTCATGTACAGTTCTCCTTCAGTACAACCATCAATACTGACTTCAGGAAAATCAAATGCACTTTTCACAGAGCTACCTGTACCCCACGATGGCTAGAGCTTCATCCCATTTTGATTGTATTGATCCAACAAACGTAAAGCAAAATTTCTGCTAATAATAGACTATTAAAATTCACATTCATAGAAAGGTCTCCCAGTCTTAAGTGAAAACATGTTTACCTGGGTCTCACATATCAATGTAGTGAAAAAGCGAGATAACTTTAAAATTTGAAAATCTCTGCACAAATACCCTTTAGCTGCCAGTCCAAATGCCACTCAAAATTTATTGCTTATAAAATTTGTAGAGATACCAGCAGGGCTATTAATAGTAGATAGAAATATATAGAAAAACTTATGCAAAACCTTCAATGATAAACCCTTCAAGCAAGTGCGATGCCATGTGATGCACATGCTTTTCAAAGGAATTTCCAGCAGTAAACGCATATATCTGACTTTGGCCCATAGATGGTATTGCTACGCAAACTTAATGTTTCGATTGCAGAAGTTTGTATGTTTGCCACCTTTAACTTAGTATGTACAGTGATTTTGTAAGTAGAGTTTTCAGTGCCAGAGATGTGTTTTGCAATGGAAAGTCTTAGTAATGATGAGATTCATTTGCTTAGGTGTGAAAGCAAATAAGATGAAGAATTTACTCACAAAAAGTTTCATTTTGTATTATTATTTGCTAGTTTTTAGAACATTAGATGGTATCTAAAATCTATAAACAAAATTCCCTGTCTTAATTATATTTTATTACAATTTTAGAATCAGTAGTTTTGATTTAAGCATTTAGAGGCAGTAGAGGGTACCAAAATAAGTCACACTGAACCCAGTGGTTCCAGGTAACTAATGACTGAAGGGTTAGGTGTCTCCCAGACCTCTTAGACCTACAGGGTGCATTTCAGAGGCTACCACAACGTGGACCTAGGGCATGAATTATAAAGTAACTCTTACACTGTTACAGCAGCCTTCTAAGCAGACAGTGAGCAAATAGGTACTTACTTTAGTCTGAAAGCAGGAGTGAAGAGCGGTGAGGAATGGGTGCTTGGCTGCTAATGCCAGAATGCGTTTTTCTGTCATAGTGCAGTCAACATCATCATCCTGGATAATTACATCCTTTTTCAGCACCTTTACGGCATACACCTCTTCTGTGCCCTTACGCTCAGCTAGCATCACCTTTCCGAAGCTGCCCTTGCCAAGCACTTTAATGAAATGGAAGTCTTCCAGGCCCATATGCTTCTCCCCATGACCACAAGGTTCTCCAGCAGTACCTTTCCCAGCTGGAAAAATAACAAACGTGAGGCCTGACCCCGCGAGCGGGGTCGTACAGGGCAAACAGAGAACACTACAGAGAAACTGAGCACCTTTGTCTGCAGCCTCTGCGTCAGCACCCTTGTCTTCAGGCTGTGAGAGAAGCTGCAGGTTATTCTCACCGTCCTCATCCGCCTGTGAGCCAGCTCCAGCGGAAGCCTCAGCACTTTTATCCTCCAAGGTTGATTGTGTAGAACTGCATGACATACTGTTTTTGTCTCCTGCTGGACCAGAGATATTTCCCTGCAAGAGAATTGTAATCATTTAGAAAGTACCATAAAAATGATAAACCATAATTAATTACCATAAAAAATGCTTTCAACGACTATTTATATTTCAGGTACTATTTTTAGAGAAAGAATTTGAGCTCATATTTGGGTCCACCTTTAGAGTTACAACATACCTGAGCAAATAAAAATTATTTGGATCCCCTAAGGGCAATTATTATTAATATATACATATATATATTATATATATATATATATATATATATATATATATATATATATATATGTATATATATATATATATAATACAAGTGCAATAATATTGTTACAAAAATTATAACAATATTATGTAATTCACTGTGTGAAACCTTTCTGTTTTTTTCATTTCAAGTGTGAATTGTGTGTATAAAAAGCACTTGATATCAAAAACCTTAATCTCTTTCAAGTTAATTCTTATCTTCTATGGTTAATAATAATCCTAAATACATGAAATTTCCTTTTTAAACACTCATCACATTGCTGAAATTTGTGTTTCTGCAAATATATGAAACCAAATACTCAAAGAAATTATCTCCACAAGCGAAATTGGAAGTATCAATGTAAAGTAGATAAATATATTCTACACATACTATTGTGATTGTCAAAGATCATTGTTTTATTTTTGTAAGTTTCCTCTTATGTGCAACAATCAGGAATTTTAACAACAGTACTAAGAAAAAATGTTTACTACTTTTGTAGTATATTATTCACAACATTTTGAAGAAGGATGTGTCTTCATCAGACAACACTTAACATTTTCCTGTTGAAAATTCAACATGCCATCATGAAGTGAATGTCTATTTAAAGAACCAAATTGGTTACTTTTTCAAACAGTACGAAGACCATAAGAATTATGCACAAAGGTTTCTTCTTCTTCTTTTCTTTCTTTCTTTTTAATTTATTTATTTTTTTCCTCTCTCATATTTCATATTTTCTCATCTTTCTCATATTTCATATTTTCTCTTCATATTTCCAGAATTGGAATGAGATTTCATGATTGCATGCTGCATTTTCAACAGGAAAGTCCTGAATGATGATTGTTGTTGAAGCCACAACTATCTTCAAAATGTTGTGAATAATCAAACATACTAAAAGAATAAAAAAAATTTCTTCAGGTGTTAAAAAATTATGATTGTCCCAAATAAGTAGAAACTTACAAAAACAAAATAGTTAAATATATCCCTTCTGAGGAACACTCTAAAGTAATTTAAACTAATCCCCATAAAAATAAAAATTTAAAACACACAATAATAAAAACTAACTCCCATGGTTAAATGACAAAAACTTTACAAAATAATCAGTAGATGCTGCCAATTTTAAAAAGAATGTTAATTCAATTTCAATCCCCTCAAATTAGATTCTAATAAAATAATTTTTATGTATTTAACCAAATCTTGGGATGTTATTTGAATTATATATGTATTGTTACTAACCTTGCTTCTAGGGGCCAGTTTATCAGTGGTAATGCCCAATGTAGCCAGTGTCTCAGCCATAACCTTAGTATCAATTCCACAATTGTTGGCCACATTTTTCTGGCAGCGTTTGTGAATATTCATGCTACAAACTGAAAAAACAATATATTATGAAAATAACTACCTGTATAATAAAATTCTATGGAAATGGATTATTGATAATTATTATTATGTTGAGGCATCTAACCTTCACATTGAAGACCCTGGCGAATAAGGCCATAAAGTAATGAACCACAATGGTCGCAAAACGTGAAACGTCTATATGTATGCAGTTCAAACCGATGGGGGATGTTTACACTGAAGCGTTGACCCTGTGTGCCTAGATTTTGCTGCAAAAAAAATACATATTGAATTCAAAATGGATTATTTATAAAATAAGAGTTATACAAGGAAAACACTTTTTTCATAAATGACAAATTAATGCCCAAAATAACTTTAAAGAAAATTCCCGTTTCAACATTGTACAATATGACAATCATCCAGGGGTTAATACTAAGCTGACTTGGAAATACAAATATGTATGTACTTATTAAACCTAGCTCAAGGGTGGCTCATGGGTAGTGCACTAGCTTTCCTTTAAAATCGTCTCAATTTCTGAAGCTGTCTGACAAAGAAAAGCTCAGGCAGGCAGAGTTTACTAATTATGGTGAAAGGAATAAGTCGTGTTTACCACATGACTCTCTTAGCCCCCAAGCATGAAAATTAAACTAGGCCCAGGCATAGGGGAGACTATTAGTTAGGCAGCAAAGTCTGATAATCAACTCTAAGTGCCAAATACATACATACATTAATAAACATAATAAAATATAATTCCAAATGTAATTATTGTTTATAAAATTAATGTATTTAATTCCAGAAAATAGTCTAATTTTCCCTTTAATACATCTTTCTCACCTCATAAGAATTGTCTTTCATTCCAGGGCATTTTGTAACCACAGACTGATGGCATCTTTTGTGCACAACAACAGTGCATACTGAAACAAACAAGGTACACATGAGACTTTGCAAAAACAAGTAAAAATATTTGCAAACCTATTAAAAAGATACCCACCTTGGCATTGATATCCTTGCTTACCCAATCCCCTACAACACACAAAATAAAATTAAAAACATACTTGCTTTAAAACTGTGTTTATCAGAAAACATTAACACGTCACTTCACATTATATTTCTTCAACCAACAGTGAAAAAATTGCTTCAATCATTACTTACAATTTATCTTTAATTTTCTACTCATTGAAATCTTTATGGTACAAATAATATATTTGCTTACACAAGTTTTGATTAGATATTGAAAAATACTCTCTCTCTCTAATTTCCCCTTGTAACTGGGACTAACTTATCAGTTGTACCTCCTTGTCTCACACTATTGCATCACAGAAATATTGCAATTCTTAAGTCGTTATTGTCCTACTCACCAAATAAATTCACGGCAGTGTGAGCAGAAAGTTGGCTGACGGAGGAATGTGGCCATGAATTTGTGTCCATGAACTTGGTGGACCCGCCGGCGCATGGCCCCACGCCGGCGGTTGAAGCCCTGGCGCTCCTTGAATTCCCTTGGTTTTGAAGGTTGGACCTCTGCAAAAGTTCAAATGTTTAATACATTTTGTAAAATATGGAATAATACACAATGATTCTTGTGTCTAAGATACTGATTAAAAATCAAAAGCAATATTGGAAAATGTTATATGGAAGAACAAAATTTAAAAACTAATCTATTTTTGGACATCTTATCTTTTAGGTTCCAGAAATTAATTTTAATTCATCTCATTCAACATTAATGAGAAAGAAATAAAGGCAGACAGACCTAAAAGCGAAATGTAGAATTAGAAATTAAACAAAGGTATTGCTTATAGATTTCTTTGCAGAGTGACACTTTGAAACTCCTTGCTTAAAATGACAGATAAATTTATTTATATATTTACAGTACAACAGAAGGCAGATTATCTGATAATGTCCACGATCATTACAAAGCTAAATTTGCATGAATCAAAACTGTTTACAATATTACTAACTTATCCACTAATAAACATTTCAATGGAACAAAAATATTATGATGCATTGATAGAATTGTGTTCCAAAAAGAAACGTATTCTTTAATGTTGCATCCAGTTTTCACAACCACAAATAACATGAAGAGGAAGAAACTAAGTTCACATCAAAAATTAACATTTTATAATGGATTTCAAAACAAATATTGTTATGAATTAAAGATTGTAGGAAATTAATGGAAATCAAAATCTGCAGAAATCAATCATTATTACAATAAAAATTACACGAATTGACATTCTTATAATTAATTATTAATTGAGAAGTACAGAAATTAAAATAAATGAAACTTCATATATATACTTGGCATACCTTGACCTTGGGTCTTCCATTTCAGGTCAATACGTATATGCAATTTTCCTTGAGGTTCTAAGTCCACCTGTAAATGAAAAATAATTTTGACTAACTAAATGAAGTTAACTCCTGCACAAGCATCTTACATAATTAAGAAATACGTTATGAAAAATCCATCAACTTGTCATACACGGTCTGTGTTGTAATACCTGACAAATATAATTTTATTATTATTATTGACATTTGGTATGTATGTTTATTCTGATTTATATATATATATATATATATATATATATATATATATATTGATTTCAATTCTTTCTGATTTCTAATGTATTGATCCAATTATGTTAAACTCCTTTAATTTCTGTAGAACATTTACAACTGATGTTTTATAACACTACTCAATGTAATTAGATATATAAATTCAAATTAGATAATTACTTTTTGGCTCTATAGTTGTTACTTTAAACTAAAATTAAATTTTGAAAATAAGATTTAAAATTTATGAATATAGTTCAGTTTCCTCAGTGAAAATAATTCAGCACAAAATCCTTTGGCTTTAATTAACAAATGTTTCAGAAATAGTCACCTCATAAATCAGAACTATCATACCTTTTAAATGTATTTATAACATATTCATAAGTGATGAGGGACCTCTTTTTTTATTTCGTATTTGCTAACTGGTGATGTTGTCCCCCCTGCAACTAATCTCAGAACATCCTACTGCCATGACCTTGCCCATAGTTTCATTAATAAGCTTGCAATAAATTACATTAAAAAACAAGATAATTTTAAAATAGGTTATTACAATTTCATCTTGATCAGAAAAATCAAATATGTCAAATATATCTTCATCTCTTTCCACATCTTCTCCCCACATCCACATCACAACATGATCTGGCATTTCAAAGTTTATTTACTACTTTTATCAGGACAAAGTCCATAAATGAGCTGACCAATAACTTTCTAATAGATAATAACAACATTTGGGTTATTGGATTTACATTTCAAGAAGTGCCCAAGCTTATAAATGGTATGGTTTTATTGAACTTCACCACAGATCTGACTTCTATAATAAAGAACAAATTATTAGCACACAAAACTTACTATTGAGGTAATAATTTACATATATTTATGGTTTAATACAAAATCAACTTTCTTTGGTTAAAATTGCAAAAAGGCATTGAAATCCTTCTAGCCCTTGTCAACTAAATATATTGAAAACAATTTTAAGCAAACTATTCTAATGTATGGATGACCTGATTTCACATCAATATTCTATATTTTGTCAATTAAATGTTGAAAGAACAAATTTTTCTAAAAATTTATTTCATTACAAAAAACAATTGCATTATCAAAACTGCTTTTTGGATTTTACAACAACATATTTTTAAGATACGTTTGGTTTACAAAAGCAAGTAGAGAAAAACTTCTGAACCACAACAAAATCTTCATTTTTTTTTTTCATATATGGTAATGCAATTTATATTCCATCTAACAAAACACAGTAACCACCTATACACACCAGCATTGTGGAGCTAATGCTTTGGTCAAGACCACCTTAGTGATTTGTCATGATTCAACTTTAATACATCCCTCTCATACCAACCATGACTTTCAGAACACTAAATTAATATCACATCTTTGACACCTAATTAATTTGGAAGACTAAATTAGCTAACTTGTGTTACAACAAAAATTTCCTTTTCCACCTGCAACTCTACATATCCAATTTCAATGTAACCTCCCACAGTCAATTTCAGTTATTTCAACAAATTGTATTTTTATACTAATTCACTAACAGAATCGAAGACTTAGCAAGAATTCTATTTTGAGAGAATTTAATTACAAATACTAAGGAAGGATCCACTCAATATTTAATGCAGATTCAAGGAAGCTCAAAATTAACATTACACCAATTACGTTTTTCCACAATTTAAAAATTCTCTTTTTATTTTAGAAATAAATTACTTTTATTGTAAAGACTTTCTAATTTTCCCTACTTTGAAATCATTTGACACTTTCGCAACTTTTAATACCAACTCAGAATAAATTAAAAATTTGCATACAATAAGGCTATTGTTTTATAAACTATTAGAAACAAAATTATGTTTGCATAATCACAGAGCAGTTTTTTGGCCATAATCTTAGAATTCTCACCGCAACAGCAAATGGGACTTCTTCTCCCAGTCACAAAATATGTAATTAAATGTAAATGTGCGTTTAAAAACATTGAAAAATTCAGGCTTCCCACTTACCTCTTGCCATTTTCTGACAGGATTATAAGTCTTCTCGTCTAACCAATTTGTAGGTCAACAAAGCATGCCATCATGAAACTACCAATAAACCCCATTGATTTGATTTAAAAATTCCCTTACCTAAGACAATTATGAAGCATACAGCAAAGCACAGATATACAAGCAAAATAATATTGAAATACTGAATGAAGTCGACAGAAATTGCACAAAAACCAATCAGTTTCACTACAATACCTGGAACACTACTAATTAATACAATAACTTGTAATCTTATTCTATTGATATTTACACACAAGTCCAAACAAATTTAATATCTGCTTAAATAACTCTTTCTTTTGCATAAACATTAACATCATGCTTTGATATAGAAATTGACAGATATGCAAGAAAGAATGTTGTACAGCAAAGGAAAGACTGTGGAAAGGTTAAGGATAACATAAGTGCTTCAAAAAATTTAATTGAAAAAAAAATTATTTATTGAACTTTCATACACACAACAAACAATTTATTTTCTTGCTCACAGAAATGCAAGAAAAATTATACACACAAATGCACTCTGATGCAAAATTAAGTTTAACAGTTTTAAGAGGTAAAGCTTATCATGCACTGCTATTCAAATAAAATTGTTGCTATTAACATAGTCTAAACAAAGATCGATGCTGAAAGCACAGATAAAAGGAAGTAAATAAATAAATGTATGTTCACGAGCATCTGCAAATCAACAAAACTTATCTCAAACCTTCAAAAAAGGACTCTTCTATCTTTTTAATATTACAATTTAAGGTGTGTGTAAATTCACTGTCTCCATCATTTGGATTCAACATTTTCTTAACATGTTGGAAAATCACTCAAAAGCTATTTCGCATTTGTTCACATACATATTAATGATTTAGTTAGCAATTTGAAAATATCACTGAACAGTCCTACTTTCCAGAAAAGAGCAACAAAAAGAACTACGTTGAAAACAACTGACAAATTGCTTCACAGTAAAACTGGTAATCTCATTCCAGAAAACAATAATTTCTGTCACATTCAACCTGGCCTTGATCGGTCTCTAATAAGGCATTTGCAATGCTCTTTGCAAAATAAAAGTCTTTCTTGCCACAAACATTAAAAGCAGAACAGAGAAATAAAAAAAAGGTTTAGAAAAATAAGATATTTGTAGGGAGAACTCTAGCAGCTAGAAAATCAAGAAAGCACTGGCACGCACAATCTACAGCAATGGATAATTCAACCTAGAAAATTGAAATATTCATACCCACAAATCTGCAGAATCTTGCTCCCTATGAACAAGATCTTCAAATGGAATAGTGCAATTTGCCACAAAATCATCTGGCGGGATGGCGGCATCGTGGAAAACAGTCAACCCCAGGTTGACGGCGCTTTGCACGTCGTGGACGAAGTATTCGTTCCATACTGGGTTGAAAGTCTTTGGTTTCGTTGAAGAACGATCTAAATGGTTTTCATCCACGTCTATTGACACATAAGGATCTATTGGCTGGTCATCTGGTTTCCCAAACGCCATATTATGCCGCTTTTGAAAATCCGTAGGTCTCAACCCGCAAGCCTCGCATATTGTCACCTTCACGGTTCCAGTAAACATTGGCGTCGACAATCACACAACTCAAACAAAACTCTTCAGCAATACTAGCAGCCCACTCATGTAATAAAATAATATGTCAACCGCATAGGGAAACTCTTAAATTTTCTTCCAAAAACAAGCCTTTCTTGACAGCCATGAAGGTCGATTTTGATAAAAATTCACTGCACTCTAATTAGCAATCCCACAATGCCCTTCGATACGTCACAGCGAATCCAGCAAAGATGGCGGCGTTTGTTCGACTGTACATGTCGAAGAATTTCTCAGTTCCATTCACCAACAAATCTGTGTATTTTGGATTAACGAATCACTCTCGTAGGTATGTAACTTCTCAAATCCGTTTCTACCACGTATGTGCCCATGTCTAGGTGAAATTTGGTTAATAAGTTCTTCGTACAGTATGAGTAGACCTGCCACTTGCTGCACCAAAACGCTATCTTTGAATACGCCTTAGAACTAAAGTCATGAATCGATTTTAATTTTCAAACATTTCCAATAGTGAAATTAAGTTTATTAATGGAGATAACTGGACGTCGTATTCATATACATTAATTAATAGTAGTTTTTATTAGTCATCATTGATCAGTAAATTGTCAGGTTCCGCTAACCTGTACGTCTGTAATGACATTTAACTATTGCTTTCCCGTCTTATTTTGCATTCGGTCGAATAAAGGAACCTTTAACCAATTATCTTTTCTAGATTAAAACTGAGTTCAGATTCTCCCAATCCAAAAATCATGCCGCAGTTGATGGGGTGACTTTAAGCACAAGTTGCACGAAAAGACTGAAACAAATTGTTGATGATGACAACACATTCCTCAGGATAGTTGTTGAAGGTGGAGGATGTTCAGGATTCCAGTACAAGTTTAATTTGGATTCTAAAACACAAGAAGATGATGTGTGAGTATGTTGTGACTTCTGTGTATTGTTTATATTCAATTTCAAAAAAAAAAACTTGTAACAACACAAGAGCAATTGCAATCTAAAATGTTAGTTTCGTTTAAAAAAGTAACCTTCTAAAAAAAAATGTTTCTTCATAGTGTAGGGATATCTTTGAGGGACAAGGGTCTTACAATATTTGTAATCATTTTTCAGGATTTTTGAAAACGATGGAGTTCGTGTTGTAATAGATTCTACGTCTTTGGACTACATTCGAGGATCTACTGTTGAATATCATGAAGAACTTATAAGATCTGCTTTTAGGATAGTTAACAATCCTCAAGCAGAGCAAGGTTGTTCCTGTGGAGCTTCATTTTCCATAAAATTAGACTGAATTGTTTGAATGTAGTTTCGAAATAATACTGTTTAAATATGTGAATTGTAGTAAATTTGTAAATATTTTTCTCTCTTTCAAATGTATATTTATTTCATATGTAAATACATGGAATCAAATACAGAGCATAGTAATTTAAGGAATTCTGTTCAATTTAAAATATGAAAAGAAAATCATTTCTGTACACTTCAGAAGAAAGAAAAGAAAAAAAATGAATTGCAGAAATATTTTGTTCATATTACAAAATTTAACAATGAAGATAGCAATGTATATTACAAACAAATTACAGACCAAGTTTTCATGTACATATATACCGAACAAGCATTCATCTTACTTTTGACATTTTTGGGCTAAGTCGTCGATTTTGAAAACATACCCTATGCATCTTGTTCACTTAGACCCCCCCTCCTTTAAAAAGCCAATAACATCTTAATTTTAAAAAAGGGGGAGGGAGATAGTTTTTTCCAAATGCAATAATAGACAATCTGTATATACATTCGTAAGAATTTTGCACTGGTTCTAGAAACAACGCATATTGCATTTTCTATTTTGGACGTGAACATCCTTTTGACATCTGAAGGGTAATAAGCCCAGCTTTTAATATCAACTAGACAAAAATCTACATCTGTACACATGCAACCACAATTAAGAAAACTTAAAAGTAGAATGAAATATAACTATGACTTAAAGAAAAAATTCTTTGCTGCAAAGACAATCGACCTATAAGAAATTAATACAATATAGACCACTTTATGCCCTTGTCCAATCATCAGTCCCCATCCATTACACGTTTCTTTTCAAATTATTTAATACTAATGGCACAGTTAGGGAGCAATAAACAACAGTCGGACATCTATTAGGATGTTCAAGAAAAAATACAAATTATTTCTTGAATTTACTTTCACTTCAACAACACTCGAACTTGGCTTAGGTAATGCAGCATCTTAGGCAATAGTACAAATATTTTCATTGACGTGAGTAAATCCATTTAAATCCAGGTGAAAGTCTCTTAAACATTAGCACTCTTTTTTTAAGAAACGTCAACAAGACAACCAAATTGACACAAATTATTTTAGATAAGTAAGTCTCTAATAAATGGAAGCCATTAAATGCATACAACTTAAACAGCACACTGTTCACTCATCACTATATACCACAAAACTAAAAAGACAATAGAGAAGCAGAACCAGCTGCCACATTCTCCTCAATGACTCACTAGTGTTCTCAGTTTGAGTATTTTGTTCCATAAAGTGGTCCGAAGAACATCATTCTTCTACATCAATTACTAAACACTTAACAAATAATATTATATGAAAAACATTCATTCATGTTGCCTATGAAATGCAGTTCTGAACAACAAGGGAATATTTCTAAATATTTTCTCATATATACAAAATAGAACAATTAACAATATCACAAGATGCTTCAAATTCTATTTTACATCAGTTTGAGCAGACACTTGTAAAAGTAATAAGATATAGTTCAACATTATGAAATGCCTCATTTATAGAAATGAGAAATTATTACTCAAAATGTGCTAATAGGAAGCTTAATCCAAGAAATTATAATTCATTACAACAATTTTAATAATAAGCTAAAACTATTTTGTTGTAATGTCTCACAAAACATTTACACAATTGCAACTCAAAAACAACATTTTACCACCTTTAAATTTCAAAATTATAAACTTATCCACCGTTGTTTGCACCAGGTTGATGTTCTGTATTTAATTCATATCACACTGTATTGCAACATCAATGGAATGTTCCCTGCAGAACTTCTCAGGCACTCATTTTAGTTTTCCCTTCCGACTAGGCTGCATGAAATAAATGAATGAAAATTAATGACCATTGGTAAATTATCTCATGATTTTTAATTTCAACTTATTTTTGAAAAGTATTTTATTGTATTTTCATTTGCAGAATATAATTTTTAATAAGTTAAAAGTAAGTGTAAAAAAGCAAACAAAATTACTCACTTTATTTGATAATTGATATTTCAATTGATCAATTTCATCGCACTGAACAGTCAATTTGTCATTCATATTAGCTAGATGTTCTGACATTATACTAAGCTGGGCTTCATAATTTTGTGTGGTTGTATGAAGTTCATCTTGAAGACGTGTCAAAGCATCTTGAGTTTCTTGCAAAGATGTTTCAACTTGTTGTTTCCCTTGTAGACTTAGTTTTAAACGTATCTGTAACACTTGGCACTGAAAGAAATATATTTGAAAAAGAAATGCATACATCATGGTCAAACTATATTAGCAGAATTTTTTTAATGATTATTCACCAATTTTTATTACATGCCAGATTTAGTATTTCATAACTGATCGTTTTTAAACTTTTGTCAATGTGTACAATGGTAAATATAACCGATAAAACCGTTTTTAAAATGAGTAAACCACATTATGTGACTCCTCACATGTGATTTTAATTTAAAAAAATTACATTTACAAGTATAATCTCCGTAAAAGGATATAATAACATTGTAATGGAGACAAGAGACGACAGAATGGCTAGGGACTTTATTTATTTATTTACGTCAAAAACAGTTTAAAACTCTGTAAGACAAGCTATGGGGAGAAGTGAAATTTGTGCAGGTTTTTTCATAATTCTGTGATCTCTATCCTAAACCATATTTTGGAATGTCAAGTGTGTGTGAGATAAATATTCTTCTTGTATTAAGTGTTTTTGTCCGTGTAAAGATATTTCATTGTATATGTTGCTGATGATGTTATTTAGCAAGTGCGAATAATCCAAGAAGCAGTATATGAATAAATCCACACGCCATTGATGGTGGCTTTAAGATTAAAATTTTCGTGTTTCATTATTTCATAGTAGTATCCTGCAATACAGATGAGCACCGTGCCCTGTATATGCAGCTTTGCCTCCCCACAATCCTATAAATTTTCTGCAGCGGTTCAGGGTGTTTGGTCACATGCTCATGTATTCAGAATAATATCATCCAATTAGTATTTAAACGGTAGGAGCCATATTGTTTATCTTTGAGGTATGGTAGTGTAAAGTAAGAAAACCGAAACCGTTTCAGTAGCACGCCGACGTATGCCGCAATCTCGACCAGGTTTCCCATCTTGATCAGGTTTTTGTCCAGTTTCCCTGATCCATTGAGCAAATGCTGAGATGGCCACTTGTTTTGCTTATGGACGTAAATGTAGCTTCAGTAGCACGCCGACGTATGCCGCAATCTCGACCAGGTTTCCCATCTTGATCAGGTTTTTGTCCAGTTTCCCTGATCCATTGAGCAAATGCTGAGATGGCCACTTGTTTTGCTTATGGACGTAAATGTAGCTTCATTGTGCGCACGTTTTGTTGAGCACTCCTTTTGCTTCTAGTTCATTTACCGTTGAAATTGATTTTCTATAATTCAGGAACAAACATTTTTAAATATTTTTATTTTTCTAAAATAATTTTTCCCCCCCCCTCAAGAAAATGTGCGCAGATAAATCTCTTTCCCCACACATTATATACAGTTTTTACTGTTTTTTGACAAAATAAATAAATAGAGCTTTGTTTGTCGAACGTCAGTTAGGTAAACACATTAATTATATTTAAGGAGATTCACCCACACCCAAGGCAAGGAAGGATAAAATATTTACCATTATTATTATTATTATTATTATTATTATTATTATTATTGTTGCTCCATATCACAACTACAGATGTTATGAGTCGGCTGAGTATAAAATCTACTCCAGGTTGCAACCAGCTACCTAAGGAGTAGATCTAGGGACTGTCGGTACCTCTACAATACTTTGCGCAATATGTGAGCTGTGCCAAATAAAGCAATTTCTTGCACTTCCCAGTCCTTTGAATGACCTGGAAGTTTAGCCAAGTTCTTACACAAATTTTGCAGAACAAATCCCAGAGCTCTGATAACTATCGGGACGACCTGTGCTTTTATGCCCCACATTCAGCTGATCTCAATTTCCAAACTCTTGTATTTAAGAAGTTTCTCTGCCTCCTTGGTTACGACATTTTGATCGCAAAGCACAGCAACATGCACAAGTAGACACGATTTTTTCTCAAAATCCCGGATAATAATATCTGGTTTGTTTGCTACTATCGTGCAATCTGTTTGAATTTGTTTGTCGTACAATATTGTACACAATCCAACTGATGTCACCGGTTTTGGTGAGTGTTCGTACCACTTGGGGCATGTGTTTGGAACTTCGAGGGCGATACAGATCTGCCAGCGGAGGTAACTACACACCCTGTCGTGTCTTTTTAAGTATTTGGTCTTTGCTAGAATTGGACAAGCTGAGACAATATGATCAATGGTTTCTACTTGCTCCTGGCAAATTCGGCATTCGTCATCATGGGAAATTTTGAGAACCGCTTTATTATAATGTCGTGTTCTCAACGCCTGATCTTGAGCAGCTACTAGAACTGCTTCCGATTCTGGCTTCATTCTTCCCCTTTTAAGTCACATAAATGATTGATCTTTATTGATCTGCACCTTGTCCATTCTTTTTAGATATTGTCCATGGAGGGGTTTGTCCCTCCACGACTTCTTTAACATTTTTTGTGTCTCATATTTCATGTTTAGTAGTACCAGAAGTTCAGTGTCTGTGTTATTTGACGTGTCTTGCATAGTTTTCTTTGCAATGCTTTTTGCTACACTAACAATGCCTCTGTTTCCCATTCTTCGGTCAGATTTCATGACCTGCTTCATTAGAGGGTCATCTTGATGACTGACTACATACTTTCCCATTCCAACTATTGCATTATGCCAGGAGGCTTCAATTTGTCTGAGGCCTCTTCCTCCTTCCTTACGGGACACAAAGTCTATGTACATCAGCTCGAGGGTGGGCGACATGATGCATTGTTAGCAGTTTTCTGGTTTTTCAATCCATGATGCGGATTTCTTGCTCAGTCCAGTCCACCAGTCCGGAACTGTACTCTACTACAGGCACCGCCAGACTACCAATTGCAGATATTTTATTCCTGGAGTTCAGAGCAGACTACAGGACATGTCTCACTCTTCTGTAATACTCCTTGCGGATTCTCTCTTTCATTGTGTCGTTCGAGATGGTCTCACATTCTTCAATGCCCAGATATTTGTAAGTTTTACCTGGCTCAAGATCTTGAATTACAGTGTGCATATCAACTTCAATGCTCTCTGACGTTGTCAGTTTTCCTCTTTTTAAATTGATTTTTGCACATTTGTCAAAACCAAACTTCATGCAGATGTCATTGCTAAAGTCATTCACGACAGACAGCATTTGGGAGAGAATTGCTTCATTCTTGGCAAATACTTTCAGATCATCGATGTAAAACAAATGTGACAGTGTCCTTTCATCACCATGGAGCTTGTAACCAAAGTCAGCTTGTGACAACTGTCTAGATAGTGGGATCAAACTAATGCAAGACAGCAGAGGGGATAGTGAATCTCCTTGAAAAATACCCCTGTTGATCTGAATACTTCTGGTTTCTACTGCTTCCTTTCTGCTCTGTATTAGTAACATGGTACTCCACGACTTCATGCTAGCCTTGCAAAATTCAATAAGTCTAGGATGAAATCGATAGATCTCCAGGGTCTTCAAAATCCATTTTCATCATTATTATCATCGTAATCATCATTATCATCACCACCACCACCACCACCACCATCATTATTATTATTATTACTATTATGAAACGAGACACCCAACCCAAGCCGGGAACAGATTACCAGAAACACTCCCATTTTCAACATTTTTCGATACTTTTCAGAAAATAACGAATAAATATTATTTTATTTAATTTTTATCCATTGATTTTTGGCTGACATGGTACCCACGTTATCCCACTGCAATTTTGTGACCATCAAGCACGACTTACTAGTGCCCGATGCATTACTTGCGCCACATTAGTCCAAATACGGTCAATTTTACGTTAAAACCATGGAAATAGACACTTTTCAAACGGCCATGGCTCCGTAAATTTTGATCCCAAATACTTTTCATTTAAATACGACTAAAGTTTGAAATCCCTACTTTAAGAACTTTGCTTCGCACAATTTAACTATTTCGATGCAAACGGCTGAAATTACGCCGCGCGCCATCACTATTAACGACCTACATTTGTACCGTAATGCTGTATCTTATTTCCTCATTCACTGTTAGGCTGCATTGAATATATTTGTGGAGATATCAAACGAGTTTGGAAGTTACTAGACTTTAAAAAATACTATACGGCATTTGGAAGCCCGTGAGCTTTTTTTCCCTTCGTGTCGCAACATGGGCACTTGCGACATGTCGCGCCCGCTGGCCTGCCCTACCCGGGCCCGCGCCACTGAAGAGGCGCACTCATTGATGCATTGCAGCTATTAACATACCTAGTGTTATTAGTGTTATTACTGCTACATGTTATTAGTGTTATTACTGCCGAGACTAAAAGTTAAAAATCGAGGCGGAGGGTGACGGAGCCAAGATTTTTAATTTAGACGAGGCAGTAATAACACTAACATTTCGTGGTATATTTATGCTCCACAGAATTGAAGCGGTTTCGTCTTCGCGTTCCCCAACCACCATGGAGGACACCACAAGACGACACCCCACAGGGGTACCAGGATTGACTTGCAGATATGGTGGAGGGGGGTTATTATAGCGATGCCCCGCTGAGGATCTTGCGAGTTCAGGACAAGACCTAGTCCAAGCCGAATGATCGGGAGTGGGTTAGCTCCCGACCCCCCGTCAAGAGGCAGAGGCCAAAGAGTGTTCGGACTTACAAGGTGCAGAGAGACCTGCCCACCTCCCCTCAGTCACCAGGCCGGTGTTCGTAGTGAACAGGCTAGATCAGTATTAAGTTGGCTGTCCGGGTGACGCCGCGTCCATGGCAAAGGTGCCGACGTTTCGGTCGCCATTCTGCGACCTTCCTCAGGGCGTAACGCCAAAAACGTCGGCACCTTTGCCATGGACGCGGCGTCACCCGGACAGCCAACTTAATATTGACTCCGGCCGCGGAAGCCTACGCTCTCACAGGCTAGATCAGGTCTACCTTCAAATATCCGGCGTCAATGCGGGAGTCGAAAAAACATGCACAGCTCCCTCAACACCCAAGTTACCAATTCCCATCGACAAGGGGTCGCCATGCCTGGCAAACACATGGGTAGGCGTTCACCATACAGAAAAGGCCAGTGAGGAAGAAAAAGGGGGTGAAAAAAGAATGTGGGTGACATGAAATAGAATGCAACAAGATAAAAAAAAATGGAGAAAGGAATATATGAGAGCATTCTCTGCATCCCGTCAGGACGTGGACCAACTCAGCTAGACGGGATTTGTCTCGAGACAGATAGTACCGAGATGGTATCATCCCATTGTATCAACTCTGTGTAATTTGCAACACCAAATTTATTTGCAGTACCCGAAAGTCCTGTTTCCAGCATTTGATTTTCTTCTGCATTCGAAGATTCTATTCATCTAACATCCTGCAGATCATCAACAATCATTGACAAAAATATATTTTCAGAATGGGTATAAGCATTGCGTTGAATAGCAGG
This sequence comes from Acheta domesticus, assembly GCA_031308135.1. Classification (NCBI taxonomy): domain Eukaryota; kingdom Metazoa; phylum Arthropoda; class Insecta; order Orthoptera; family Gryllidae; genus Acheta; species Acheta domesticus. The sequence goes on from JAHLJT010009419.1 coordinate 161,768,023, forward strand.
ACCAATGATTGATTTTATTTAATGATCCAGGCCTGTCGAAAGTTGTCTCGCATTCCACAAATGCTCTGGGCCATTGTAAAACACTGGAGTTCTCTTGCTCATGAATCGTGCTGGCACGTAAACATTCATTATCAGATCACCAAATTTTTGAAGACGTGTTGAAGGCTTTTGAAAACTTATGTACAATTCTATGGTAACGGCGTAAAAGTTCGTAAGTTAAAAAAAATCTTAGTTTGGAAAAAACAAGGGTTAAATGTTATTAAGCCAACGTTTTCTCCTATGCTGAAGGCTATTTCCCAACTCTTTTTTGTCGTTAAGGAGGCAACATTTAAATTCAGTCGTTTTACTAAAATAAAATATAGATACTTAACTTGTAGTTTCAGTACTTAACCCAATTTTGCCAAAAACTGACTTAAGAAATCCCGTGACCACAGAATTGTAATAATTGGTTTGCTGTCGTAAACCATCTGGAATGGGACATTGTACCAGGATTTGTTTGCTAAATCACCGCGGCGCGGGCCCGGGCGGAGCGCGGATGAGGCCGGCGGCAGGCGCAATGACATGGACAATGTTGTATGCACCAAAACAAAGTGGAAAGCGTATTTCACACAAAATATTCCAAATGCCATATAGTGTACTTTGAAGTCTAGTAACTTCCAAACCGGTTTGAAGTCTCCACAAATACGTTCAATGCAGCCTAACGGTGAATAATGAAATCAGACACAGCAGTGAGGCTCAAAAGTAGTTCGTTAACTGTGACGGTTGCGGCGGCGTGCAATTTTAGACGATTGCAATAAAATAGTTAAATTTCTCGAAGCAAGATTCGTAAAGAAGAAATTTCAAGTTTTAATCTTAACTAAATAAAAAGTAGTATATACAATTTTATAGAGCTCTGGTCATTTGAAAAGTGTCCGTTCCTATGGTTTTAATGTAAAATTTACCATATTCGGACTAATGTGGCACACTGGGTCAAATAAGTAATATTTGATGATGATAAAATTGCGGGAAAACGTGGGCACCACCTCAGCCAAAAATCCGTTGATAAAAATACCATTAAATAATATTTATTTGTTTTGTAAAAAGTAGTGCAAAAGGTCGAAAATAGTGTTTATCAGTTTTTGTTTTTTTTATTGGAATTGAATTGTCTTATTTTACGAGGCGAGACTCAGGCCATGAGGCCTGCTCTTCCGTCTGACCACAACACGGTTTGTGGAACTCATAACCCATTTAAAACGGTTTTATTGGTGCCGATGTTGTTCTTGGATCGAATTATATTTTTTGGTTGAGCCAATGAATCATTATTATAATGAATTACACACACACATACAAATAGGGAAAGAGAGAGGAGTGGAGAGAAAACTCGTACCATCCAAAGCTGTGTTCTCATTATCAATACGAACTCTCGCATTTTTTCTGCAAGAATAACTTTTCCACACAAAAAGATATTGTTTAGAATTCCAAAACAACAAAGACCAGAAATATTTACCTCAGCAGTTAATGCAGCACATTTAGATTCTGCCTCCTGACAAGCAGCCACTAATTCATTTAGTCGCCCAAGGAAATAGTTCTTTACTTCCTGTTCTCGTGCATCCATTTCAGTTGTTAATGCCAGAGGTGCTTCTAAACGCCCCAGTAAATTAGTTACATTCACAGGTCCAGGTACTGTTGCTTGAGAAGTTGTGTCTCCATCTCCTACACCATCAGAACTTCGTGGTGTGGAAGTCCCACTAAGCGACTGGAGCTGTTCTTCTAAATCTTTCACCTTCTGTAAATATAAAAATAGAATGACACCTTCAGTAATTCAAAAGATTTTCTCCCTCAAATGCATTGGAAAAATGTCTACTGACTTCTAATGCGACATAAGTACCTATAAAAGATTTGGCTAAAAATAATTTTCAAAGAGTCAAAAGAATCCATCAATAACACAAAGAGCATATAAAAATTATCAAATATTTTCACGTAACTTCATTTATTAGTCAAAATTATCTATAAAAATCAGTGACGTCTCTTGCTCAGTGAGCATGGTGATGCGATCAGTTTAACGGATTAAACAAGCTAGGCCAATTAGACTCGGAGGAAATGCTACCTGTCAGTCCTCTTGATAATTAACTGACGAAAATATTAATGGAGGATTATTCCTGACAACTACTGACTATGACAAGTAAAACTAATAATTCTTAATGGAGGATTGTTCCTACGCGCTCAATGCTCACGCAAGGGCTTGAGAGACGCGCTGCACCGATTACAACGCAACATTAAAAGAAAAAAATGTATTGTGAATAACGACTTGGCTATGAACAAGTATTTCTATGGAATTGTAAATAAATGTGAATGTTTAGTGCTGTTCGATCATTTTTAATTGCTTCAGACCATTTCTTTCTACGTCTCTTAATTTTGGAGAAAATATTTTTTAAGCGAGTGTCAACTGTCAACCCCTTGGTGAACTTCAGATGCATAATCAAATCCTGTCTCTGTAGTTTTAGTAAGAGACAACTGTAATTAATTTTAAAAAAAAAACAAAAAAACATCAATTTGCTGAAGAGTTATGCTGTTTGAAGTAAACACCTGCATTCTCGCCCATTATTTATAAATAAATAGAAAACATTTTGACCTCTAAAAGGATAAAGAAACCAGATATACAAAGAAAAACAAAAAAAAACAAAATTCTAGATTCTTTTGTTTAGGTAGTATGACCGAGGAATTCCCCTCCCTCTTTACTCTTACTCCACCATTTTTCATTATTCATTATATTGAAATAATAACAATATTTGAGGGAAAAATTGTCAATGAAAAAAAATTATTTGAGCGGCTTTGATAGGCCATCTATACAGACACTCGGCATGTAATATTTACGTACGTATTTGTTTATGTCGAGGTTGGGTTTCTTCTTACTATTACGACTAATAAGAACAATACATACTTCCGCATCATTGCTATTTATATACTGTAAATACACACATAAACATACAAATATCCAATTTATGACAAAATTTGAACCCAAATCATTGACAAAATATTATCCTCACTGTCTCATTGATGCTTTACAAATTATGTTTTGTTAATTCGCTCTCTGAATGCATGCATGGCCAATTTTACTCCCTTCAAATATTAAATTAATTCGTAAAATTTAAACAAAACTTGATCTTCCTACATTTATTAATTCTGGACAATTCCCCATCGTTTACTTCCCTGTAGTAGTCGAACACCACACTTGACCGACGTTACTCCAAGATGTGAATTCGTTCCACCTCCATTTTCCAATTAGTCCACACCAAAAATGTTCGTATTTAGACACGCACTTCTATATTTTCTATCGATACTTCCAAATTTCCTGGAGAGTTCTCTCAACAGTTGTTACTGTTCTACGACAGTTCCATTCGCGTTCTTTCAACATCACCACGAGATCAACATCTTACGTCCTATATTCAGCACGCCTAAGCACCATCTCTCTCGTGGTTTATCTTGCGCGCGCGTCATGTCTCAACTTCATGCGCGAACTGTACCCAAATACGTTCCTTTCTGCTTTCGCCGCCTCTCTCATTCGATTAATCGCACACTGTCCAATTTTCTGATTAGTCAACTTAATTTACAATTGTATTTTACCCCTCCCACGGAATTTTCTCACGTGTCCTTTAATTAATCACATAATAAAATATCACTGCAGACAACTACATTAAATAAAATGTGTATAAACTCTTAAAACACGTTTTTGAGAGCAAGGGAAGCCACTTCCTAAAACCCCACGAAAGTAGGGCTTGGGACAATGATAACAAGATAGCAGCCCCTCCAAACCAAGGCGACTGTCATCCATGAAGCTATGAATATTTGGAGGAAGCATTGCTAACCTCTACCATGCTCCGCAAGTGAAGCCAGTCCGCCATTTTGGTGTGCCCAAAACACGAAGGTCAAACACGAGTATACAAGGGTAGTACCCATTTTTAATAGAATTTAATAAAGCTTTGAAATATTGAAGAGTATACTAAAAGAGCGGAGCTTCATTACAAATTGTGGGGTCACTCGAATATTTTCAGCGCGTGAAAACCAAAATAACCTCAAACTTAAAACGTCAAGAATACTACATTACTCGTGTGCATTTTCTGCCTTTGAGATTTCTCACATGATCTCTCTCAAAAAGTTTGCAAAAAATAAAATCTTAACACTGAACATTCCGAAGGATGTGAGGCACAAATTACGATATTTTCTTAGAATTTTTGTCACAACATTCGAAATCTGATTACCAGTCAAAGTGATTAAAAGCAAGCATTTCACCATTTCCTTACATAAACATGAAGTACTCTACCTTATAAGGAAAGGGAGATTACCTTACAAGGGAAAAATAACTTGTAAAAATTGCTACAAGTATTACATTGGTCAGACTGAAAGGGAATTAGAAACCAGAATCAAGAAACACGAAAGAAACATCAGGGAACCATTTAACAAGTAGGACTTGGCAACGACCCACAGAATAAACACTAGTTTAAAATTGAAGTCTGTAAATGTTCACATTCTTGATAATGAAACCAGAAGATTCCCTAGAATAGTATAGGAAGCATTACATAATAAATTAAATAAAACCTGAATTCGATGTTAGAATGCAACAACCTCAACAATGCATACAATATATTACACAAATCAAACAATATATCAATTAAATTATTCTTCCATCTATCAACCTCAAACCCATTACATTAACCCCCTCTTCCATCATTGACCATCCCTCTCTCTGTTCATCTTGTCCCTCTCCTCTCCACCTATCCCTTACATTTACCTGTATATGTATTCGTATTTGGCCATCGTACCCGCTACAACCAACTCCGGAGAGCAAACCATTTTTTACTAAGTGAAAAATGTTTAACAGTGTGATTGTACTAAATTGTGTTCACAATGACGAGGATTTATTATTGAATGAATCCTAGAATTTTTCTATTCAAATATAATGATCATGTATCAATATTGTCAAAAAATTCGAATTATAATTTACGAAAAAAAAGCTTCCATTCATACTTTTGCTTTCTGCTTACACAATGTTTTCCTCTTTTTACAATGATTAAAATCAGGCATTTATAAATAAAATATTTATGCATTTTGTTTAGTTTTAGCCACATGTGCCTGAAGATTGCGATGACGCCATATTCTTCGAAACGTCAAAAGCAAATGGAAAAATAAACTAAGTTTATGTGTTTTAATTTTAATTAATGTTTCCTAATTATATCCTGATTGTCTATAAATAATTGGAATCTTTTATTATATTAAGTACTCTCATCTGAAGTCAAAAGAGCAGGTCCTGAAGTTTGGATTTTGTAGATGGGCCAGCAATCCAATTGATGTCAACGTTGTGCAAAACTTTCGAGTTTCTTTGTGGAAGAAGTAACATATTCATAGTTATCCTTTTGAAGACCTCTTCAATTAAAAATGCACAATTGACTTCTCTGGGTATGGTAGAAAAGCTGCTAAAATTATTGGAACTGCGAGATTCCACAAACGTACGTATCATGAAGTTCTACCAGAATTCTCGCCTTGAAAACGAACGGAACATAATTTGCTGTACGTACTAGGCTGCCAATTGTCTTTTCGCACAACTCTAATCCACAGTGCTCTCCTCTTTGGTATGAGGAGAAAACTCACGAAAATTAATCACTATCTTCAAAACTTACTATGTTCTCCAAACCATATAAAGTAACTACTTACATGAGAAAAGTAATTCACGCCTTCCCCGAACGATTTGTAGAGCAGTAAGCCACACAAGTAACCACGAAGAACTGTTGCGAAATTGTTAACACTGGTCTACATAATTTTTGCTGACTTTAAGCTAACAGTTGATCTTTGTTGATTTGAGGGTTTTGAATCCAGAAATAATATCCATTTTTACCATCACGTCACGTTTTTTATAATTGATTTCATATGTTTTACACTGTTGCAGGTGCATGTATTAATTAGTGTTGCTTTCGATCGGTCATTCAGCCCTATTTTGCACAACCACATTAGGTTTGTTCCAGGAAATAGAAATGTTATAAATGTTTCTGTTCTGTTTTAAAAATATTAACTTGATGTATTTTTCTTTGTTAAAGATTGAGATAAAAAAATGGCTGGATTCGTAGAAAGTGTAATCATGATCCAGACATAGTTTGCTACATTTGTGGCAAATTTACGATTCCAAAACAAAGAACAAATACATCTAACTTTGTATACAAAGCATACTATGCATATTTTGGGGTTAAACTCTGTGACCAGGACAAATGCTGAACACCATACAAAGTGTGTCGACCATGTGTAGAAAACCTCAGACAATGGCCGTAGGGGCAGAGAAAAAGCCTATGTTTTGGAGTTGCGATGTTGTGGCGGGAACATAAATACCATGTGGAAGATAGCTGTTTTTGTACGGTTGATGTGACAGGCTTTAAAAAAGGCTAAATGTTCAATTCAATATCCTAACTCCTTCCGTTTGGCTATAAGACCCATACCACACAGTGATGATGTTCCTATCTCTATTTGCCAAACATTTTCAACTCTCAGTTTCAATGACGAATCCAGCATCCTGTCAAAAATCGATAGTAACGACAACTTCGAGGTTTCTGATGAACACTATTGGCTGGGCTATCCGGGACAAACTGCGTCTCGTTCGTGGTGGTTAACGAGACGGGGCTTGTCCCGGATAGCCCAGCCAATACTGACATGGCCGCGGAAGCCTATGCAACCATATTCTGATGAACACGTTCTATGCAGGTCATTCAAAGTGAATTAAATGACCTGGTACGTGATCTTAATCCACGTAAAGTATCATCAGAATTACTGGGTTCCAATCCAAAGGAGAGAAATGTGTTAGCTCCCAGAACAACCATCACATATCGATACAGAAAGAAGAACTTGGTAAAATATTTTGAGATGAATGGACAACTTGTGTACTACATCGATGTCAAAGGACTCATTGAAGCTATGGGATGCGAGTACCATACAGTGGAATGGGAGTTGTTCGTTGACAGCTCGATGAGAAGTTTAAAAGTGTGTTGTTGAATAATGGCAACAAATTAGCATCTATTCCTGTGGGTTACTCAGTGAAAATGAAGGAAACTTATGAAACAAAGATATTATTTCTATATAAAATACTTCGATCACTTCTGGACTGTTTGTGGTGATCTAAAGGTAATATCAATACTCCTAGGTCAAAAAGGGTATACGAAATATCCATGTTACATGTGTCTTTGGGACAGCCATACAAAGAAAGAACTCTGGTTAAGTAAAGAATGACATATAAGGAAGACATTTTACGTTGGCGACAAGAATATAAACCATGAGCATTTTCGCAATAATATTCTATTACCTCCACTGCATATCACGTTAAGCGTTATGAAGCAATTTGTGAAGGCTCTGGATAAAGATGGTGCTTACTTCAAATATATCGCTCTCCATTTCCATCATGGACACATGAGAAGTTGTAAACTGGTATCTTTGATGGTGCTCAAATAAGGCTTCTTTTGAACAATAAAGAATGTTTGGAAACAATGAGCACCTTGGAGAAAGATGCTTGGTGTGCTTTTTGTAATATTGCAAGAAACTTTCTTGGCAACAAAAGGACACACAACTACAAGGTTCTAGTTGCAACTTTGTTGACAGCATATCAGAGGATAGGAGAAAAAACATGAGTGTCAAGGTGGATTTTCTACACAGCCACTTAATTGCAATTTCTCTCAATTCTTGGAGCTGTAAGTGAAGGACAGGTTGAGGGCTTCCACCAAGATATAAAAACAAACGAAGAAAGATACCACGGAAGATGGAACATAAATATAATATGCAGATTACTGTTGGTGCTTGCAGCGCTTACGATATCCCCGATTCCAGCTATTTCAGACAAAGAAGCGAAGATATGCTAAGCGTTTTTTTTAAATTTGTGTATTTTGCAATTTAGTTATAAATCCAGACTAAAACAACACTATTTAAACTATTTATAAACCAATATTTTCCTATCTTGCAAGAAGAAATGGAAGTGCTACTTAGTAGGGCCCTGCTGCAACACACGAAAATGATAATTTTTTCAAGTATGTGTTGAGAACAATTGTGACGAGATGAACAATTTCTGACAGCATATTTGTAATTAGTGACCTCATATTTACACCTCGGAATTTTAGGCACAAAAAGCGATGATTTACGCACCTATACTGCGATTTTCGTAACTTGCCCCTGGCAGGAATCAGCTGTTTTGTTGCCATCCAATCGGAAACCTATTTCGCAACAGCGACGTCACTATGGTGACGTTAAAACTTCCGATTGGATGAAACCGACAACATTTGATTCCTGTCAGGGACAAAGTTACGAAAATCGCAGTATAAAAGAGGTAAAAAAAAGTTTGAAATTAGGCACTATCAGGCATTAAATGTGACGTTCTAGGCACTTAAAATACGTTACTACATATTTTCTCTTCACCTGGCAATGCACCTGGTACACCACAAGAACGGAAACACACATACACATACGCGCACACATACCCACACACTCACACTAGAAAAATCAAAATTATTCTTTTTCCTTTCTAGGGGTTCAAGTCTTGGGTAGTATTTTGTAAGCTTCACCTTTCCAACATTAGGCTTTTGGCTGACCTTTGGCTTTCCACGAGTGGATTACGTTAACGACGAACCGCGGCGATAAGCCTTAATCTGTCAACTCGCAGCCTAAGAAGTGCGTGCTGAAGCGCGTGAAACTTCCTCTTTATATTGATTTGCTGAGCTCCTTATGTTCGTCGTGTTGGATGAGATTTCGGTGCGTTGTCAATTGCATATTTGATCACGAAATATTCGAGTTTCGATCGAGAAATTCGAGAAAGTATTTGCGTTTCGGTAAAACAAAATTTAAAAAATGGGTAATTAAAATATGATAATTCTTCAAAATTATCTTTTAGGCGATAAAAATATTAAAATAGGCAACAACCCCCGTTTTAGGACATTTTAGGCACTATTAGATGCTGTCAGTAGATCAATTTTTCCATGATTCGTAAACATCTGTAATTATTTTCCACAACTTCCTAAAGGAACTAAACAGGAATTTATCCGAATATCCGAGGTCTACTCACATTATATAAAATTAGTTCAAACATCCGTGTCAGCTGAAAAAAATATTCCTATGTAGAGCAGTGTCATCGGATTAAGGTTTTTAAGTATTACAAACTATCACAAATCTGTAATTCAACACGAGGACGCTTACAAGCGTTTTGGACACAGCAATATGGCGGATAGTTGCTTGAGGTAGCTTCAAGTTTATGACGTCATGCCATCTCCCTGTTCGTATTCCTCGTTCCATGAGGTCATCAGAGCGAGGGAGGGTGGTTGGAGGTGTGAGTGCACTCAGCAAATACAAAACCGTAAGTGGTTGATAACGACCTAGTGACGTGGCGAGTGAGCAACGCCATTAAATATGTGCTGCCCCGCTGCCTTGCGGGTAGGGATTATCCCAAAGGCTAACGGAAGGACAATCCTGACAGAAAAGCCTGCCCTCTCTTTGGCAGAGGGGGTCTGGAAGGCGTGGTGAAGCCAGCCTCACTAGGACAGTAAACCCTATAAAATCGCGGCCCTCCAGATTGGGGGCTGGATAAATGGAACTGCATCTCATTATCTAGAAATAAATTAACTTGCAAAAAAATCAGTTTCGCCTCGGAAATGGAAAAGATAAATTACGACGATTCCAGCAAAGGTAATGGTACTTGAATATTGGATGTTGGAACATTCAAGGTATGACAACAAAAGAAGAGGTTTTTGAAGAGCTTTCTCTTCACAATTTGGACATAGCAGTGCTGAGTGAGACGAAAAAGAAAGAAGGAAACAAAATTAAAGAAGAATATATGCCCCCCTATAGTGAAGTAAAGAAGGCAAAAGAGCCAGAGCTGGTGTTTCCACAGCTGTAAAAGAGAAATGGAAAAATAATATAACACTGGACCTTCACAAATGAAAGTTATTACACTAGATCTGCAGATATTTGGGTATATTTTGGTAATAATTGGAATATATACCCTTATGGAAGATTCAACCAGTGAAACAGGCGCGGCTCGTCATTAAAGGTTATACGGCGGTGTTGGTACGAGCGGCAAAAATATTATTTATAATAATCTTTCGCGCTAATTAACTGCGCAGAACACACATTTCAAACGTCGCACGTTCGATAGGTTTTATTTTCCCCGAAAAAACAGCGGGCTGACTCTCCAATGAGACAGAGAATTATCTTTTAGATGATCTTTGGACGTCCCAAGTGCTTTGCGAACACTGGTTCAACTAATTACAGTAATGCCCAACAGCCACCACCTCCCCGACGCTTCGCTAGGGCACGAAGGCACTCTGGCCAATTTCTAGAAAGTGCTTGTTTCCGTTTAAGACGTGACGGAATCATTGTTTGAAAATTCACAGCTACAGCAGAGGTCACTATAGAAGCAGTAAACGCATGTGTATTCGCGTGCCGTGAAGATTGTATTCAAACTCTGGGAGGTTGGTAGCGTTGAGAGCTACATTCTCTAAGAACCAACAGCGTCGTTATTCCAAGAAGAACCATCAGCGTCAACATACGTCGTTATTATACGACGCGCCAAAAATGTTTCGCAGTCGGCGCGTTAGGATCGGATCGTAGTACTATCCGTTCGAAAAGTTTGAAGATTAATAAAGTGAGAGAACCGCTTTTCCCCTCGCCCAGACCAGGTAAAAACTGACAATTTATTCATTACTCAATGCTTCTTTCATAAAAGTATATTAATAGTCGCAAATACTCCTCGTTTTCAGAATTTTCTCTTGTGTGAAAGGTTCAAAGGCATGCAACAGTCTTGCTACCCTGCAATTTCAGAAGCTCTCCCAAAATCACTCGAGTTATATTTGCAGCCTCAACAGGCGGAGCTTCCGCCCCAAACAGAAATTACAGCCCCAGAAAATAATGTTTTATATTTTGATGTTCTGCATCTGTTCAAAATTTTTAAATTTACGTATAAATTAGTTTATAATTAGTACAAAATTGTGGTATATTTGGTTTATTTGCTTCATGCGTTTTTCTGTGGTGGGTATGCCAACTTGACGTTAAGTTGGCGCACCCACTCTTAAACGTTGCATTTTTTGATGTTCTGCATCGGCTCAAAACTTTTAAATTTGGGTATGAAGTAGTTCTTAATTAGTACAAAATTATAGTAAATGCCTTTTTACTTTCCCGTATTCGTACGTATATATTGAGTAATATACGTAGTATAGGGAAAGGTATGTAATGCTACGCGAAAAAATTGCCAATTTTCGCCAGAAAAAAATTCGTTGCCGGGCCGTGATAACCAAAAAGTGGATAAATCCAGTTGCTAAATTAAAAAAAATCCCCTAACACGTGATGTAGCCAGAACCCCTCTTTTGTGGGTCCTTCATACCGAAAAACCAATTGAAAGGAAAACGTCCGTCTGTCTGTCCGTTCGTCCGTCTGTGAACACTGCAAGCGCCTAAACCATATCGTACGATTTCTTCCAAAATGGATATTCACCGGTTGATCTGGTTCTAGTCGAAGCTTTGAGATTTTGAAAAAAATCCTGTAAAATTTGGGAGTACTTTACATGAAGCCCCTCGGACATTTTCAAAATTTTATCAAAAACTGCTCCATTTTTTTTCTTTAAATTTCTTGTAAGAATAGAGTAAAATACACTTATTAAGGTGGCATAGGTCCGATTTTCACGGATAACTCTGAATTTTCGAAAATTGCAAAAGTTTAAATTTTTTTCGGCGTCTTTCTGGAACAAAATTGAAGATAGAGATTTTTCTTTTAAATAAAATTTGTTGTCCAAAGTGAGTTCTTTCATTAAGATCATATACAATTTTTTGGAAAGTTTAGTAGTTTTCGGGCAATATTGCGTACAATACGTGCAATTATAAATAATTACAAAAACAAGTTTTTCTCGAAAACGGCTCCAAATGTTTCCTTAAACTTTTGGTAGGTATAGTGACGAACGTATTTTATGAAATGACAAAAACGCCATATTGCTCTATTCTTTTGTTTTTTCAAAAATTGCAAAAATGTAATTTTTTTGACTTCTCTCTCACGTCGTTAATATAGACATTAGCCTTAATTTGTTGATATTATTATATTAAGGAGTATATGAACTTTACATAATATCAAGTAAAGTTTCTCGAAAACACAACCGTTTTCTGTGAAAACTAGCTCAAATTTCCGCATTTTCAGAAACGCTCAAACGCCATTTTCTCATATAAGGCTGCTAATTTTTCTTGAAACTTTTGTAACGGATAATGCTAATTACACTCTTTTATATGACGTAAAGTTTATTTTCAGTTATTTTTTTGTTTTCAAAAATTATATAAATGTAATTTTTTTGAAAGATCTCTCACATCATTAATATGCACATTACCAGCAATTTGTAAAGAATATTATATTTGTGAGTGTACGTGCTTCAAATAAAGTATTTCGAAAATTCAAAAATTTTCTGTAAAAATGAGCTTCAAATTTCGCATTTTTAGTAGCGCTAAAACGCAATTTTCTTTAAAACAGCACATACTTTTTTAAAAGAAAATTGCTATTTAGGACTAGGTTTTTGTATTCTTTAATATTCTAAAATTAATTTTTCCGTTCTACCAATAGAAAACCGAAAAATTAAGAAAATGACAAAAATATTTACTTTTGGCGGTGATAGATGGCAACTGGCAAGTAAGAGTATGTGGCAATTCCAAATAGCTAGCGAAGACCCAAGGAAATAGAAAACTAATACGGGAAAGTCTGTGCCATTCTGCAGCACCACTAGTTTATTTCTCACTTAATTTTTCTTTCTGAACAAATACATTTTCATTTGAAAATAATAAACAACTTATTCGAGTATTTCTACGCTTCTATAATGCAAATTTTTGCCTAGAAATCAATTTTTCAAACCAATTTTTGATTGCTTATTGCAGCTCAACCATTCGAAATATCCACGTAGTTTAAGCGCCATTTTCTCATAAATGGCTCCAAACTTTTCCAACGTAAGTGCTAATTGAACTCTTTAATACGTCAAAGTTCAATTTGGGTTGTTTTTTTTTCCAAAAATTACATAAATGTAATATTTTTGAAAGAGCTCTCACATCTTTAACATGCACATTACCAGCAATTTGTAAACACTACTGTATTTGAAGGTTAAAGTGCTTAAAATGAAGTGTTTCGAAAACTCAAAAATTTTCTGTGAAAATGAGCTTCAAATTTCGCATTTTTAGTAGTACTTAAACACCATTTTCTTAAAAACTGCTCCAAATTTTTCACAGAAAATTGCTATTTAGGACGAGACTTTACTGTTCTTTAATTTTCTAAAATTAATATTTCCGTTCTATCATTAGGAAACCGAAAAAGTAAGAAAATGTAAAAAAAAAAAAAAAAAGTACTTTGGGCGGCGATAGATGGCAGCTGGCACGAGAATGTGGCAATTCCGAATAGCTAGCTCAGACCCAAGCAGTGCCGGATTATCGCATAAGCAATTGTTTAAGTCCCCGTTAAATTGGGGCCCCTTTAAAAGACGATATTTATTGATGTTTGTTAACATTTAAAAAAATAACAATATCATTTAATGACATTTGAAAATATTTCTGAGTGCATATAAGGTTGCTTATATACACTTATAAGAATATTACTAATATTTATGTTTCAAAAATATCAATTTTTCGATCCACGATTTTTTTCATTAGTGCAAACACTGTGCACATCAACGCACATATGGAATGCGCTTAAAATACATGTTGGCAATGAAAATTTTTTGAAGAACCTTTCGGATACACGTTGGGAAGCAAGCGCTGTTGACACGGAAGCAATACTTGATTCATACTCTCCAAGTCTTTACGCGTTAGATTTTATCTTCGATGACAATGATCAAAATCTATTTATTTGGTCAAAAAAACAGTAAAAACTGTATATGACGTATGGGGGAAGAGATTATCTGCGCACATTTTCTTGATGCCCAGAATAATAAAAAAATAAATAAAAAAGGCGAAATTAGCAACATTTGAAAAACCAGAAAAAATTAGAAAAATTATTACTGTAGAAAAATAGAAATTAGAAAAAAATGAGTTCCCGATTTATAGAAAATCAATTTCAACGGTAAATGAACTGCTAATTTGATTTTTCTGCATTGCTAACAAAATAGTAAGGAACAACAGTTCTACTGCTACCACTACAAGCAAAAGGAGTGCTCAACAAAACGTGAGCACAGTGAAGCTACATTTACGTCCAGAAGCAAAACAAGGAGCCATCTCAGTATTTGCTCAATGGATTAGGGAAACTGGGCAAAAACCTGATCGAGATGGGGAGGTACTAAGAGAGAGGCAACAAATATCACTACAAAACTGCAAGAATTTGTGTTCGTTTTTATGTAAACAATGTGGAATGACATTTAACAAAACTTTTATCGCATATCTCAAGGTCTTCAAAGTGCATAAATTAATTCTCAGTCGTGCCGCCAGGTATCACATGATCGCGACCGTATCCAGCAGTGCTTGCGATCATGCGACTGCTAGCGATATGACGGAAAAAGACGCGAATTCCCGTTCGATATTCCATCGTAGCCATAGGGGCTTGAGGGGCAGAGTTAGAAAAATCGCACTACAACGTTGAAACGCTTATCGCATCGTATCCTGGGAATCTGGATTTGAATCTTGCCGGAGAACTGAAACAATTTCATTACATACTTTTGAAAATGAACTAAGTTAAAAGTATTCATGTTAATTATACTGAATTCTATAAAATCATTATAAAAGATAAACTCCATGCAATTATTTCGAACGTAGAAATCTGCCTGTTTTTAGCATTGATGACAACAAGCTGTTCTGGAGCGTGCTCTTTTTCACAATTAAAAGTTATAAAACATCCTCTGAGGACGAAAATGCGACAAGGTAGTTCATTGGCTCTATTATCAATTGAATCTCATGTTACGCATCGCTTAAATTTTGATGATTTAATACAAGAATTTCCTCGGCAAAAGTGGAGAAAGATGTTTTACATGAGTTATATTTTATACATACGTATAGTCAAGTGTAAACCAAAAGTATTAGTGAATGTATATTTATTGATTGATAAATGAAATGCATAAATATTGTATTCATTTTTTAGTTACGTTACATTGCAATTTGTCATAAATTTATAAACAAGAATATAAAAATCCTATTAAGATATATTTTGAATTAAATTTGAGTTTAATGTAAACTTTGGATAAAAAAATTGATCAATGTGGCCTTAAAATATTTACTGCTTAGGGCCCCGCAGACTGGTAATCCGGTCCTGGACCCAAGGAAATAGAAAACTAATACGGGTAAGTCTGTGCCAATCTTTAGCACCACTACTTCGAAATTGATTTTCATCCTGATAACGTTGGAATACTGTCTCAGTTTTTACTTTCCCTTATACGTACATATACAAGTACGTATGTATGTATGTGTGTGTATGTATGTATATATATATATATATATATATATATATATATATATATATATATATATATATAGACACACACACACACACACGCGTAGTATTGTACAGGGCAAGTTATGCAATGCTGCGCGAAAAATGGCGAATTTTTGGCAGAAAAAAATTCGTTGCCGGGCCGTGATAACGAAAAAGAGGATAAATCCAATTGCTAAATTATGAAAAATAATCCCTTAAAACGTGGTGTAGCCAGAATACCTGTTTTGTGGGTCCTCGATACCGAAAAACCAATTGAAAGCAAACGTCCGTCCGTCCGGTGTATGTGAACAACACTAGCGCCTAAACTATGGGTACAATTTTATACTTTCCCGTATACGTTCGTATATATGGAGTAATATACGTAGTATACGGAAAGTTATGTAATACTGAGCGAAAAAATGACGAATTTTCGCCAGAAAAAAATTCGTTGCCGGGCCATGAAAACGAAAAAGTGGATAAAACCAGTTGCTAAATTAAGAAAAAAATCTCCTAACACGTGATGTAGCCAGAACCCCCCTTTTGTGGGTCCTTCATACCGAAAAACCAATTGAAAGGAAAACGTCCGTCTGTCCGTCCGTGAACACTGCTATCGCCTGAACCATACGAACGATTTCTTCCAAAATGGATATTTCCCGGCCGATCTGGTTTGTGATTTTTAAAAACATTCGTTAATTTCGTCATTTGAGTAAAGGTGTGGTTAATTTTCAAAAGAAAAATATAGTTAATCAATAATTCAAGAGCATGTTTCCAAAGTTTTGTATACCATCGCACAAACGCAATTTTCAGAGAGAGAAAGTATTTTCATTTAGCTTCACTGTACAAGATAGAATTCATAGGAGAAACCCAATTTTTTAACACATTACTTGGCAGCATGATGGACAACATATCGATGTATAAAACTAGAAAACAGAAATGGAGATACGGCACTTTGTAAATTAACTCTTCAATTGGGGGCCAACAGTTTCGTATTTGGGTCCAATAAAGATAATAACTTACCTTGCGGTGACTAAGCTGGAGTAGCTGATACTCTAAGCGCCAATGCTCTCGTTCCTTTTCCAATTTAGTAGCACGCTCACGGCACTGAGTTAATTGTTCAGTTAAAGATTCATGGCTTACTGCACTACTTCGAGCTTCTTCACGTTCCTGCAGTGCCTCCTCATAAGGCACAGACGGTGGTTCCTCCTGCTATGAAATCATCTATGGTAACACTTTTTATTTTAATTATGTTTTTATATTGAGTATTTACTTACAATCTATACAAACAATTATATTTATGGACTTACAGTTCTCAGAGTACAGAAATTGAATCAAATGATTTATGTGTTGTAAAAAATATAAGAAATTTTCACAATTTATTTGCTTTTAATTCTGTGATAGGGTATCTCAAAATATTTGCACATGATCAACAGCAGCTCCAATATTTTAGTAAATACAATTTTGAGTCAATAAAAATATAAAACTAATTTTAACAATTTTGTTAAAAATAAAAAAATATATTCAGAACTGAAAGCATAGATAACTTTTTAAATTCTTCCACACAAAAATGTATATATGGAGAATCAGTGATGCAGCCATGGGGAGGGGGGGGACAAGGAGGTGGCTCATGTGGTTTAGAACACCAGCAACTGTACGTAACAGCCTCCAAATACTTTTGTTAATGAAATTTTGAGTCCATAAATATATAAAAATAATTTTATCCATTTTGTTAAAAAACAAACAACAACAACAACAACCACAACGGAGAGGGGTGGAGACATTGGGCTTTAGGCCACCAGCAGCCATAGGCACCAGCCCCCAAATAATTTTGTAAATAAAATTTTGAGTACATAAATACAATTTTCACCAGCATGTTAAAAAAACAGGGGGTAGGGAGGGGGAGGATGTTCATGGGGCTTTAGGCCACCAGCAGCCGTAGACAAGTAGACACAAATATACTTTTTCTTGTTGAATTGACGTTTAGATTGTCTTCTAATTACACAGGCCGACGTCAGTTTAGTTACAAAAAAGAAAACCACTGATTCCAATTAATTTCAGGATGCTGCCATCGACATTGACAGCCGTTTTTCTAGATTAGCTCATATTTGTGTAACTAATAGTTGCCAGTTTTTACCATTTTGTAGGGACGGCTTCAGTTATCATCAAAGTAACCATTTCCACAATGTTACTCGAGTGAGAAATAAATAGTATTTCACTCAAGTTGGTGAAATACAGAAGCTTCTCGTTGTTAGCATATGACACCAATGGGCGCCACGATGACGCGGGAGAGCAAATATGTAAAGTAGAAAGTACCGTTGTTGCGTGGCTCAGTTTTACTCTTATGTATTGCAGTAAGTAATCTCTCAAGTGAGAAAACGTTTGTCATGGGAATCGACTTACAAAGTTTTACTCAGTAACTTCAGTTATTGTGCCGTATTTTCGGAACTGCTTTACTGTTATCATACAGCGATTTAGTGGTTGTGCTTTTGTTCTAAGTTTTGCTTTCCTGTGCAAAATGTCAAGTTCTTCCCGCAGAAGTTGTAAAAACTCACCGGGTTGATTTTGTTACATCGGTGGCGTGTTAATGGTTAAGTCTCAGATTAGATAGATGAATGATGTTAGGAAATTATATTATTTTTATTTTGACTGAAAGATTGAGGATCAGGATAAAAGCTGGGCCCCTCTTGTGCATTGTCTGATGTGTCTGACGGCTTGGCTTAAAGGAACCAAGAAAAGGATGCCTTTTGCTGTTCCGATGATATGGAGAGAATCCCGGAATCACTACAGCGACATTTCTGTATGGCGAATACAGCAGGAAGTAACAAGAAGAAACAGCGTGCCATCGAATATCCAAGCTTGCAATCCGCGATCAGCCCAGTGCCTCAAGAAGAAAATTTACCCGCACCTACTCCTCCGAACGATTGGGAAACTGGTGATATTGCAGCACCTACAGGAACCGATGAGGTCACTAACTCAATATCTGCAGATGAACATCTGAGAGATAGTCCCTTCCACTTAAAAGATGAGACTTATTTTATCCTTCAACATGAATTGAACAGTTTAGCGAGAGACTTACAACTTTCGAAAGAGAAACCTCAATTCTTGGGTGCTAGACTCAAAGAATTGAATTTACTGGCTCCCAGACCTATTTGCACTCAGCACAGGAAAAGGAACGAGTCTTTTTCAGAGCAGATTATTTCCATTATGAAGCAGTTTTTCTTCATAATGGAAATAAGCTGCCATCTATTCCTGTGGCACACCCTGTTCCAATGAAAGAGATTTACGAGGATCTCGCACTCATTTTAAATCATATCAAATACAAAGATCACTGTTGGCAAATTTGTGGTGATCGAAAAGCATTTGCAATATTATTATGTGACGGTACTTCGCCAACATAATCCTTATTATTTTGATGGGACCTGTAAAGGTGAAGGGGTCTTGGCAGGGAGGAGCCGTGATTCGGGATCACATGTGACATGAATTTCAGCGACACCTTTCTGATAACAAATTTGGATTTATTCCAATCAACAAAATTCCCAAATCCAGCAAACACAAATGCACAAGAAATCAAAACATTTATCGTCTCAGGTATCATTAATAAATTACTCAACTGAAATATATTAGGCCTTTGCGAATGGGATCCCTCGCTTACTAAATGCAAAACCATTTACTGCTCAATGAACACACACAACTTTACCATTTTCCCCATCCAAAATGCTTAAATTTATTTTACAAAATCAGTTTTTTCTTTTTTTCTTGTCTGAAAACTATTACGTGAGATCACAATTTCGATTTAAATTTGAATTCCTTGCTTTAGTTCTCGACTTGGAACATGGAAAATATTACTGGTCATTTCCCTCCCCGGTTCTAGTGATTAGTTCTCATTAACTAACATGTCCTCTCGTATTTCCACTTTTCACTTTGCCCAGAATGAAGCCTTTGATACTTAACGTGAGCCGTTTCCTCGCGCCATCCAACGGGGTCTGCTGCGAAGGTCGCGCACACTCGCGCTGCCGCCACCTCGAAAGCCCAGCCGCTATGCGCCGCCAAGGGCGAATTCCAGCCGGCCACGAGCCCTCTCGGGTCGCCTCCACAGCACGTTCTACCAGGTTCCTCTGTCTTCGTTGCTTCTTGTCCGGTCCTCGAGTTTTAATACTGTCCGTGCGTTCGTGTACTCGAGCGCGGCCGTCGACACGAGTCAGTTGCTTCCCTACAGTTCTGTGTTCGCACTATCTGCCGGGTAAATAATTACTTGATTCACTTTTCTAACTCACTTTTCAAAAACTCGACTTTGTTCAACCTAGCCATTCAATCACAGTACATCTCCTATTACTGCGTCACGAAATATCGCCTTATTAGCTAGCGAAATTACTGCCGCTATTACGAACACCTTCACTTTCTACAATTCAAAAGTCTTTCCACGAATCTAGCATGTGTCCGTTTTTTTGATACCGCCGCTCACACACCGAATAGGCACGACCGTTCGTTCGGTATCGCTGCTCAGACCAGAAGAGTGAAATTCCTTTTCGGTTAGCCGCACTTCCCCTCTTTTCCCCTCATTATGTGACGTGAGTGGGAGTTTCTCTCTTATCAGCTTGGCCGGTACCCCTTCTGGTCAGTAAGCGCTTCTCCGAACGCGCCCAGCTTTGCGCGGTCATTTAAATCATATTTCTTCCCTTTTGTTTCTTCCTTGGCTCCTTCCCTCACCATCATCCACTTATCACAATATATTGGTCTGGAAGATGGATTTACAAAGCACTTTTGTTTTTTGGGTCTTTGGAACTCAAGAGCTACATGAAACATTTCTCACAAAAGGAGTGGCCATTCAGAGAGTCATTTAAGCTCAGTATCAACAATGTCAAGTATGAGCTTCTGATCGATCCAGGCAAGGTACTGCTTCCACCTCTGCACATTATTTTGGACCTCATGAATTTCGTTAATGGAATAGACAAAGAAGGTGAAGGATTTAAGTATCTTACAGATAGTTTTCCAAAACAAAATGGTGATCTGTATACATCTGTGAACATTATAACTTATAAACTATTCTGAGTATGTGAATGATAAAGTACTGTTTCTAAATGCTAGTAAACTAACTTAATACATAGTTTTTTAATTGTTTAGATTTAATAAACTAATTTATAGAATTTTAAAAATTTATTGTCTTTGACACAAGTGCCAAAACGAAGTTGATTCCCTTTTTCAGGTCAAACAGCTCATTCGCTGGTACCTTCAAGATAGTTCATTATGCCTATAATGGTAAATTTGGCAACAATGCATTACACAAAAATACGAGCTAACCTAGTAAAACGGCTACCATATTCATATTCAGCAACCCAAAATTGGTCAGAATCAGAGATTTTTGTTTCTGTAACTCTTCAAAAGTTTAAAAACGTCGGCCAGTGTTATTTGGATAATTACATTCATCAGGTCCATGTTATTTTTACAGTCACCTCTAAGGGAAAGTATCCCATTAATAAAACACGAAGCCCATGTAAAAATTTATGAAACTTTTAAAATATTTTGGACTTTAGTGAAAAAAACAAACTTCACGACATTTTGGAGCTATGTTTGGCTTATTCTTTAGGTAAGTTAATAACTTAGCATGTTTTTTGGCTAATGGATCGTTAGATCATTGTTCCTTTTTGCTTATCCGGTGGCCTAACCAGTAATCTGCTGATGGCTGCATAATAAAATCATTTGGAATCAGCATTACGGCTGGTTTTGGGTCTGGTTCTGGGCATGTTCTTATTATGTCTTTTGCCAGGGTCATGGGTATTTACGTCATCTCTGTGTGACTGAGTCAATTCACATTGGATGTGAATTATACAGTTGTTAGCTGATATGAGTGATTAGCCAAAAACATGCTAAATTATTAACTGTTCAAACTGTGCCTGAAGAAGGAGCCAAACATAGCTCTAAAATATCACGAAGTTTGTTTTTCAATAAAGTCAAAAATAATTTAAAAAGCTTTATAAAGAATTATATGTTGTACTGTTTCATTCATGGGATAATTTCCCTTAGAGGCGATGGTCAAAATACAATGACAAATGTAATTAACCAAATATATTTTTTTAATATTTTCCATAGTAATAAAAGTCACTCAATATTTCAGTTGAGCATGTTAAAAATAACTATAAAATAACAAATAAAAATGAAATTTTAAAAATTAAAATAAACAAAAATTTCACATATGAGCCATTCCACGTCAAATCGCACAAGAGTTGACACGACATTTTTTAACATGTACGATATTTTTTTTCTTAAGTCTGGCCATCAAAAAAAGAGACACGTATTTTTTTATTTGCCTGGAAATTGATTATTTGTGTAGTTATGGCTATATTAAATTTTGGAATTTACAGGTACTTCACAAAATAAGATCAATTATCTCTCCGAATGTACTAAATATAAAAACTTCTGATTTGTGTCATTTAATACTTTGAAATGTGTATTTTATTCCTCTGTAAATAAATTTTTCAAAAAATATTTTTTTCATTTCAAAAAATTTATTTGTTTCAAAAAAAGTAAAATTTATATATAAACTCGATGAGATAAAAATTTGAAAAAAATATAGGCGTGTTCTTTGTTCAATTTTCTATAAATTACAAGAAAAAAGTGGGCACTCCACACATACAGTTATAAAAAAATAAATTGTGAGTATGAGGGCGCGCTCTGCCTGCCCATGCACTAACGAATTGTGTTCGGCCAGTCTTTGATGCAAGTGCTGAAGAACTAAAAAAAGAATGACCGTATGCCTGATAAGGGTTTCGAGAGTTATTAGTATTTCAGATGTTCACTCTGCCCCCAGAATGTATGACATTGTGTCATACATATTTTTGTGGGTAACACCGTGTGGGTGACTTGTGGGTCACGTATGTTCTTAAGGGTGAGAGCGAAACGAATTGAAATACGAGCCATTCAACGTCAAATCTCACTCGAATTGACATGACTATTTAAAAAAATAAATGACACGAATATATGGCATTCATTCTGGACATCAAAAAAAAGAGGCACGTGTTTCTTTATTTACCTGAAAATTGTTTATTGTGTAGTTTTGTCTATATTAAATTTTGAAATTTACGTGTACTTTGCAAAATATGATTAATTGACGCTTTGAATGTACTTAACATAAAAATTACTTGTTTGTTTCGTTTAATTTTTTGATACGTGTATTTTATTCATCTGTAAATTACTTTCTCAAAAAATAAATATTTCATTAAAAAATTGTAATTATTAGAGACCGGATTTTTATGTAATTACATATTTTTTGTCTTTCTACTCACCGTTCTCAAAATTGTAATCTTGGTGAATCAGAGCCCTCCTAACACAATATTGATTTTTTTCGTTACATATTCTTACATATTTAGTACTATATTACATGTTTTACATATTTTGCTCTTTTCACAATATATTTTCTTATTTTATCAATTTTCTTCAATTTAATTAAAGATGTATTTTTTTAAAATCAGCATTTTCCCTCCATTATTGGGGAAATCTAGGTGTCCAAAATATCATTGACCCTACGTTTTTTGGCCTGTAACCTTAATTTCTGAGAAAGATTTACGATCGCCGACGTGTAACACTTCGATGAAGATACAATGTATGTTTCCTGGTCGTAGATCTCACCAGTTTGTGCGATAACTTCTATTGCGATTAGTCCGGCTGCTAAACTACGGTCCTAGATTACAATACATCAAGCTTTTACTACTGACGAGAAAGTTATATGATGTAAAGTGAGTAGTTTTTCTAAATGTAATTTCTTATTATGTAAATGGTTTTTAATTACAGAATTTTAATATTACATATTATATCCGATTTTACATATCTATTACATATTCTTACTGTTTTCATTACATATTTATGTACATATTTTGACCCTTAATGCTACATATTTTTCCGGTCTCTAGTAATTATTTTTAAAAAACTAAAATTTCTTTATAAACTCTCTCAGATTAAAATTTGAAAAAAATAGGCATATTTCTTGTTAAATTTTCTACAAAACATAACAAGAAAAAAGTGGGCACTCAACACGTATAGTTTAAAAAATCAATTGTAATTATGGTAATCGGGCGCGTGGTTCCTGCCCCTGCACTAACGAATTGTGTTCGATCAGTCTTGGATACTAATGCCGACAAACAATAAAAAGAATGGCCCTCTGCCTGATTTGGGTTTCAAGAAACATTAGTAAATCTATGTTCACTCTTTCCCCAGAAGGGATGGGTGATAACAAAACGAATGCTTTTTCTTGTGTCAGCAAAACGAATTTTGCTGCGAGTCCCTTTGCATCCTAGGGACGGGGTGCCCTCCTGACCTTGCTCGTAAAGTACAATCGACCACTTGTCAAGGGACATGGTAAAACTTTCTCAACATTAGTCGCAATACGCAATTCTTATGAAGACAAGAGTGCTAGTATTTGTGTGAATAGTGTGTACACTGTGCAACATGAGTGGCGATCAGCGTATGAGATAGATGTTTCAATCCATTTAAACTTTCTGATCACGATTTTTAAAAAAGAAAATCTACAAGACGCGTAAACCACGATTTGCCGGTGAATTTACAGCAATCATTAGATTGGCGAATTTGTGATTCATTCCGGAAGAAAGGGAATCGGCTTCCAAAACGGCCTTTTCTTAATGAAGATAGCGTCGAGATCAGTGGCTCCCGTGGCATTAACGAAAGTAGCGGAACGTCCAGTGAAAAAAGTGGAAATCAAGGAAGTGACAATTTAAGCTCTTCAGATAGTTCGTCAAGTGTCTGCGAAATGAATAAAAAGGAGACAAACATTAGTTTAATTGCAATAGGAGAAACCCCCGCCAAGAAAAGAAAATTGGAACAAAATGGCATCCTCAAGAGCAATTTTAGAAAGTACAAAGTGCCAACAGAGATAATTTTTTTCACATTGAAGATCCTTCGATGTCCATCCAAAAATCAGACAAAGATACTATTTAGTAACTTATTGATTATACATCACTCAACAGATGACATGACGGTGAAAATTTAAATTTTGACAATTTTTGAAAGTTGGACGTACAATAAAATTAAACGACTTTTTGCAGCAACTGAACACATGATAAAAGTGTCTAAAAGTTGGCTGAAGAAAATGGAATTTTGTCCAGAAGTGAAGTAAATTCGGTAGGGCATTAAAACTGTGCATTTTGACGAACGATCAGGAATTCTATGGTACGCGAGTACTTGTATTTAAAGTGAGTTGTGAGGGACCAGAAAATTTCAAAATGTCTGTCAAAACCTGAATCAAGAATCCGTCATTTAATTATTTATAAATTTATAAATTATTTATAAATACATTAATATTATTTATATGTATATTAATACACACAAATGTTGTTATTTATAAATTCAATCATGAAGTTTCACCACCTCAAGAAATATTTAAATTACTGCTTCATCCAAAGAAACCGACGACCAGTAAGGCAAAAAACATGCCTATTGCAGCAATGTATTACGCACTGGTTCAAAAATATTAATATCTTTTGAAGTTACTGAGATCCCACTTTGATTTTTTCAGAATTTATTATCAATACTTTAGTGCGTATATAAATATTTTTTTAAAATTTGTAGCTCATCGAGTTTACAAAAATATTCAATTTTCAAAATTGCAGTTTTTAAAAAAAAATGAAAATTCAAAAAATTAAATATTTTGCAAAACCTTAAAAATTAAACACGTTTTTAAGTTTCGAATGGGATTTGAACGGAATTTCTATAATTGGTGTATTCAAATGTATGATATTTTTAAGTTAGTGATGCGCGTCATTTTCAGCAAATTTCATTACACAATATTTCCGAAAATAATAAAGTTAGAAAAAAATAAAAATACACGTGTTCACTTATTTGATCCATAAAACAAATAGAAAACATTAGAAAATAAATAAAAATATGAAGGTCAAATTTTGGTCTTTTTTGTGCGATTTGAATGGCTCATATATGAAAAATTCTTTAGAAGAAAGCAATCGGTTGGTCTCTACCTCTATAGCCCTCCCACATAGAAAAATCCTGGTTGCACCACTGCACATAATAAGTGTATAATAATATTTTAAGATATAATACTGAAGAATAGATTAGTGTACACAAGGAATCTCTAGCATTAGTAATGAACATGAAAAGATTTTTAAAAAAGTTAAAGCTTTGGAATTTTAGAAAATTGAAGTTTTAATGAAAACTAGATCTAGAAAATTTTCAGAAGAGTGTTTTCTTTATATGAGCAGAAACTTGAAATAAAAAAATTGGAGGAAATTTCTATAATCTTGAAAATCTATGGGGGATTTAGTAAAAGTATATACAAAAATTCAATCACCAGCGTCAAGTTCAAAAGGCCATGAAATTTGCCTGACAGATAGGGTAATTTCTAATTTGGGGAAAATCTTGTATATGGTTTAAATGCTAGTGTTGATAACTGAGAGTTTAGAAACAATCTGTATCAGGGATCCCAACTTATGTTATACTTCCATCAAAATTTTAACAGCCATTTTTCGCATTATTGTATAACTCTCCATGTGTATAGAGTATTTGAGAATATTAAAAGTTCATTCGTAATGGCCCTTTTCCATGTGATGTGATCGATGGTACGTGGTATTATAATCTAATGTGGTATAGTCAACACATGGAGTAGGTTGTGTGCACGTTTAGCAAGGAAAGTTCTCTGGATTCTGAAGGAGATACTGAATGCAAATACTTGGGGCGGAGATGGTTTGAAAGGATATGAAGACCGGTGAATTGGATGAAGCACCTGAACGGTTAGATGGCTTGAAAGTTGTAAATGTTTTGCACAATATGCTCCAAGCAAGATATTGTCTTTAAACAAAAGCAAGTTTCCAAGCTTCCACCAGCAGGACTTTGCTGGTGTGGTAAGCATTGATGAAGATATGAATACCAGCATAGTGAATAGGTGGGTTTCACAGAATGGTGGAAAGGAAAGTTGCTTCAGTAGTATCACACAAATTGGAGCTGCCTTTGCATGATACTATTGAACAAATAGAAATTAGTTGGTCATCCACAATAATGCAATGCCTTCACTGGCTCAGATATGATTAATGATGATGGACAACAGTGGTACAGTAATCCCTCAACATTCATGAAAGTTAGGTTCCCAAAACAACATTGCGAATGTTAAATCCACAAATGTTGAGAATATCTTTTAATGAAGAAAGGTGGATTAGGTTCCTGGATAAAAAAAAAATTAAAAAGAAAGAAAAAATTTCTGACAATTTCATTGGTAAGATGCTAGTACAAACAGAATTAAAAATTAAAATCCAAAAATGAAGAAATAAAACAATGTCTGAAACTTATTTCAAGTTGAAAATGATTGGATATAGGAATTGGTTATTTTTTTTTTTGTTTCATCACAATCCTCGTTGTTCTAATATCCAAATATGGAAGAGTTGCTGCTTTTACTTGTCTTAGATTTCAAAGTT
Source organism: Acheta domesticus (assembly GCA_031308135.1). Taxonomy (NCBI): domain Eukaryota; kingdom Metazoa; phylum Arthropoda; class Insecta; order Orthoptera; family Gryllidae; genus Acheta; species Acheta domesticus. Next base: position 161,794,851 of record JAHLJT010009419.1, read on the forward strand.
ATTTGCATTGTACGGATCACATGCAAATGCCCTTCCCACCATAGCTTGTAGAAGTTTCGGAACGCCTTTTAACAGTTTTGACGTTGAGGTTACTCCAAGACTCGGTTTCGCTTCCGTCACTTCCTCAGTACCTTAGAGGAGGTTTTCTTCATTGATTATTTCTCCGAGACTCCTCTTCAATGAGGACATTATGACGACAGTTGCACTGATCCTGACTGGCTTTTATGTTTATGTGGCCAAAACTCATACCTCCAATTTGATGCAGCTGAATTTAATTATTTTACATTTGTTTTATTCTATAAATGCTCATTGACATTTCAACTCTGAAATTTTTGCAAAAAGTGATACTTCAAGCTCCGAAGTCTGCCAAGTTCGCTTGTCAGACGACGCTGATAAAGGAAATGAAATGTGCTGAAGATGCACTCGTGAATGTTAAAACTGGTAGCATTTCTCTAATTGCAAATGTTTGGAACTCGCAAATAGCGAATTCACGGATGTGGAGGGATTACTGTATTTATGATTGATCCCTGTCTAATACCTCTTTCCAAGGTTTGTCAGGAACAACTTGTTACCAAGGCATACAAAAAAGTATATTTTGGTAACAACCAACTGTTGGTTGAAGTAGGGAAGCTTTCTCCTGAAACTTTAGGAGAGTAAGGCACACAAATCCATGCATCAAGATTAAAAAGGTGGAGATTGTCTTGCTAGATAGACCAAATGGTCCAGGGTTGCTATTTCCAGAACCTACACTCAATTAGAATGAACCAATATTTAGATTCTAGGAACCACAACTAATGTTGATTCACACCACATTTGTAAGAGTGTCCATGGAAAAGAAACTAAGAAAAACCTAGTGGCACTACATCAACACAAACTGTCTTGTATTGTTTGTAACAGCTATGCAATATTATACTACTACTTGAATCTGCCAATGGGTTGTCAAGCAGCAAATTTTTTTTCTGCACCAAGCTCCAACTCAGGTCCACTGAATTAACTTACCGTGCTCCTTACCACTATACCAGACAGCCACTCTGATGTATCAACTTGGGTCGATAATTAAAAATCTAATTGTCTCTCCTATTATTTCCAATGCAACTTTCAAAAATTCACCCACATTAACGAAAATGAGACCTGTGCCATTCTTTAAGGGTCCCTTGTTTTACATTAGGAAAAAATTTAAGGAAAAATTTTTGAGTGGATTATGAGACTGTTTTCTTTTAATTGCATTAATTTCAAGTAGAAATTATGTGAAAACTACTAGTTTTTTCAAAAAAATTTAACATGGCCTTTTTTAAAGAGCTGATTTTTTACTACAGATTTAGTTTAAAGCAAAAATTTCTATCTCAAATTTTGTAGTTTTGATACATTAAAATTTTGCAATTTTCACAAAAATATCGAGTTCACCAGAAATGAGATTAGTACCATTTTTTTACAGTCCTTTGATACATATGAGAAGAAACTCGAAAAAAATTTAAACCAATAATATGGAACTCGTAACATACTTAACAGTTCTCTCTAAAAAGTGGTAATGATAATTCACAAATATCACCTGTTCAAGAAAATTTATATAAGATGCAGCTCGTTTCTTAAAAGCTGTCACAACTGGATGATTTCGGACTCTGGGATTATTGGATACTGGTCCAATAGATTTCCATAACTCTGCACGACTATCTGACAATACACCGGCCAGCTGAAAATAAAATCACAGTTGTGTAAGTATTTTATGCATTGTTTTGTCTCTTTATTTACAAGTTTTATTCTCAGAATTTCAAAATTTTAGCAAAAACAAAACCACACATTCTTTCAATGAACATCAATATTTTTCATGAAATGCTCTTTACTCACAAAAGCAGCAAAATTCCTACGCAGTTTAAATTAATTCTAAATAAATTCTCACTACACAAGTATGATAGAAACTAGTAACTTCTCTCAACTATACATAAAAAATGCCTCTGAAGGAAATTAATCTGAGAATTAGGAAAGCAACAATGACTTCAAAACACTGATGTTCAAAATTAAAACAGATATTATATCATCTAAAAACCATCAATGTTTTTAACATTGATGTTTTAAAAGTGGTTTAATAATCTTTAACACTGATAGGCGAGAGCTGAGAGAGAATTTGAGAAATGGCATGTTTATTAAGATATAATTAAGATTTAACAGAAGAAACATACTAAAAAGAATAACAATTAACAAATGTTAACCTAACGGCTGGAGCACTGAGGGTCATCTCAAGAAATCAAAGTTTCCTAAGTGTGCCATAGAAGGATGCGGGAAGAAGGGAGTAGGCTCTACGCCAACTGCACAAAGAGAATAGCCATAGAGAATGGTTATTATTTTACTTATTTTGAACTTGGTGTCCATGTCAATGTTTTTTACAAAATGTTTTTCCATTGTCCCATTAGTTCTATTGATATATTTGGGGGGGGGGTTACCCATGCCTTTATGTTATTAGGTTTCCTACAATATTAATTTCTTATTACGTGTTTAAAGACTCATCCTTTTATTTCTTCTCTTGCTCTTCTTAATTCACTTCCTTGGAATTTTATTTTTTTGACAAAAATTTGCATTTTATATTTCTCGTTATTTCCCATAGTGTTCGAGTTGATTTTTGCACAGCATCCTCAATCTTAACTGCACCTGATGCTCTAGGCAAAATTGTGTTGATTTCACTGTTGTTGTTTTGTTTTTTTTCCTTTCTTTTTTCCCCCTCTACTAAGTCTTATTGTATTTTTTCTTCTAGAATTGACCATAATTTCTTTTCATTAATACTGTCATAGGCAGTTAAAGAGTCATTGAAAATAATTCATTGTTGTTATACTCCCAAAACTGTGTACATGCACTTTTTACGAAAATTATTTATTTACACTTTTAAGGAAATGGACACTACTTGAAATTGTACTCCGAATTCATACTTTATTCATACAAAGAAAGAAATACAATGATGTAATAACACACATGATAAGAAGATAAATGTTTGAGGGTTTATAAAGTCTCTTGTCAACTGACATTTTTACAGGCACAACAATATGTTGGGGTGTCTTTTCCTTTGGTCTAATAGATTTTGTAATACTATAAATATTGCATCCTAGGTGCTCCTTTTCTTTTCAGTATTCATATTGTTCCTCTCCTATGATCACTATAATAACAAAGTATTTTATCACATTTAGAGGAGTTTTGAGGCTGCTGATATTAGTAATATAACCCAATACAGTTGTTGTTGCAGACTTCCCATGTACATTTTTTGAAATTACTTTTGATAATCTTCCTGCCAGACTCGTGTTATTCTTCCTTCCCTCAGTACTCCATTGAATAGTTCTAGCAGTTCTAAAAGCTCTTCCTTTTCTGTGAATTGTTTCTCCACAAATTTTATCAGTTCTGAGTATATTTAATCTTTCCTGGGTCTTTTTTATTTTTCCTTAGTGCTTCTTCCAGTTCTTTGTTATCACTATCGCACTGGTTCATCAGAAGTATTTTCTTTTAATAGGGGAGATGTTTTGTATTTGCCCTTCTTTTTCTTATTCATCATGTCATCAAACCATCTGTATATTGTTTTACCCATTTCTCTTTATTTATTCGATCTTTATTTTTCATGTTGAGTAGTCTGAAAAATTTAAAGCCCATTTTTGATGATTGATTGATTATTTTGTTTCAGGTGTGTCAACTGTTTTAGTAATATGTCCCATAAAAGCAGTGTGTGTTATATCTCAGGACGTGGTAACGTTTCTCCCCTGATAGAATTTGAGATCTGGCACCACCAACCTGCATGTTGGATTGCAGGGGGTTCCCCCTTTCAGAACTTCCACCTCCACCAGTGGGGGCACTGCCATAGCTGAGATAAGCTGACTGACTGAGCTCCTGGCATGTGTGGAAGTGAAGTGCAATGTGTGTTAAACATGGAAGAGGGGAGAAGACCTGGAGAGATACTCAGAGGGGACTAGGATAAGGAAGGAAAGATCATGCGTGTTTGTTACAGTAATGCTTGACAATTGCCTAGCACTGATAGAAGAAACCAAAGAAAACCACTAATCAGAGCATCTGGCTATTAGAATTTTCCTCCAGACAGTAGCTAAATTTGAATAGCTACAGTCGAAAATCTACCACTGATGGGACTCTAACCCTGGGATCTCCCAGAAAAAGAAGAAGAAATAATTCTATAAAATCTTTATTTTTATTACAAACATTTGTTTAAAGAATAAAAGGACTAAACATTTTCATCAAAATGGGTAGGCTGTTGCTATAACCAATGTAACTGGAAAAATAACAAACCTTTGAACTGGCAGCAACCATTGCTGTTAAAGATTTTTCAAGACACTCATCAGCAGTTAGCAATCTCTCTGCCGAAGTAGGTAGTTCATGTTCCAGTCGACTCTTCGTACTGTATGCTCGAGAAAGATCTGACAAAATTAAAATTAAATGATAAATATTTAAGGGAAAAGCGTAAGAAATTCTACTGGCTATTTCTCATTTCTACCAGCTGTTTTCACTACACTTTATCGAGTGTTCACATCAAACAAACAAATTTTTTCCTTAAACTTTATTCCATAAAACTTCATTTATTACTTTTTACTGTCCAAGTATTCTAGAGATGACACTTTAAGGCATATGCAGAGTACAGCATATACAATATGTAAGGTACAGAACATAATAAGCAAATCAGTTATTGCTGCTGATGAAGACCAATACTACATGATTTAAAGACTTCCAGAATCCAAACATAGGACTTAGAAATTAATATTAACCCTCAAGCATGCACATTGCAGGGAAAAGGCTGGGCTACAAATTTCTTTGCTTGTACATAAAATTTATTTCATAAACGATGATACATTGCCTTTTTGATAACAAGGGTACTAAGCATCAGACGAGGGACAAATCTTTTAATCAGAATGTGTCAGCTGCTAACAGCATAGTTGAAACAAAAAGCACTCCACACTCCTCTTCAGTCTTCTGGCACAGAGTACTTTGTGCCTTTGTGAAGGGTTTATTATAAACATGGATCCTAAGTGGAATTGTATATCAAATTTCCAACAAGTCTGACTGATAAGATTTGTGATAAATATTCCTGTACCATTTGTATCTATACATATGGTACGTAGTTAAGAAAATTTATTAACTTTCAAGTAATTATCTTGTTTGGATGTGAATTGTTGAGTTCATTGATTTAACTATGACTGATAGAAAGTTTTATTCAACTACAGCTCTGTTAAACAAATTTTTGTACAGATTTCTATGGACACAATTCCTATTCATTTCAGGTTAATGGCACGCGGGGTGCCTGAGTCACTCCAGCATTGTTTCGGAACTCACTGTACTTTTAATTTTATTGATAATCTTGTGATGGCACGCTGAGTGGAGGTCACCGAGTCACTTCACGCAACCTCTGTTATTGCTTCCTGCCACACTGTTCACTGTAGTTCTCAGCAAGATGGCACAGAGAGAGGTTTTATTTTCAAATATACACTGTGGTAAGTGCTTTTGTTCTAGAATATTTTTTCACAAATATTTTAATGATATGATTATAATATTTTTATATTATTATGATATATTTGTATGTATATTTGTAGATATTTATTTATATTGTAATGTATGTTGTACTGTGAAATATGTTTACTTCATATTTTACATCATATTATTTATATTCCTATAATTTTTGTTGTTTTTTAGGTACAGAAGAGTTTTTGTCGTATACGCGATGACGAGAAAATCATGAGTTCCTGCTTTGTGAAAGTTGTTTGCAAAAAGAACATTCTTAAAAATTAAAATTTTAATTGTATTTGTTTCCAAACTATGTATAAATACTTGGAAGTAAACAAGTATTCATTAAAGAAACAAAATAGTTTGATAAATATTGTTTTCTTGACATTTTTACTGTGGGGTGACTGAGGCACCCTGCGTGCTTCAATTTATTACAAAACTTGGTGCGCCTACTGCTGGGTTAATAAAGGGATTATTAGAAATAAACCAACACACACTATTCTCATTCAATTATAATTGACAACAAGGAGCTGTATAAGTTGAATTCTGATGTCTCGGTCTCTGTGACACCATGTGATTTCCAGGTGGCAGCCTCAGATGGAAGAAGCAGAGGTAGGGTGGATAATGCAAAAAGGTGCATTTCCCATAGACTATTGAAGTCTCATGGTCATCTGTCAAAACAATTGAATAGTTCATCGTCTCCTCACACCCTCCTTCACTGTGCAGGACATTCAGAGTGGGCCTCGGGCGGGAGTGGATCTATTCTTCACATAAATGAAAACATTAACAGTTTCATAACTTGCTTGCTTAGTATGCTATATGGATTTTTTTATAAGAAATGTGGAAAATATATGGACTTTTATTCAAGTATGTACCAAAACCTAAAATAAGGAAAATAAAAGTAGCATTTGAAAAATGCTACTTTTATTTTCCTTATTTAGTAATGTAATATTTCTAATATTATGAGGCATCTCTGAGAACTATTAGTGGCCACAGAGTAAACAATGCACCCGCTATAGTCTGTGTGGACACATAATGTATGCATTAGAGGTACATAGATATAGTCTATGGTGGACACAAAGTGTGCCGATAATCGATACCAGCGCAACAAAAGAGCATCGCGTGTTAAAAATGAAGTGGACAATTTTGGACTTTTAGGGTTTGTGAGAAATTGTACAGAAACTGTGACTATTCAAGTAAATAGAGGCAATGTCGTGGAATATTATACATGTTGTTTGAACACGATCGGTTAGCGGGTTCGCTTAAAATCACAGAAAAACGAGTTCGGAAAGAGAACCATTCGTACGTTCCAAGAAGCATCAAACCGGAATTTATTAAAATTTAAGAAGAAACACTGAATTAAATAATGAGAGATAATGGGATTCATTGGAAGATAATTTCGGCCGAATTTAGAACTGGGTTTCTGAATTTTTAGAACACTGGGGAATGTATTATTAAATAAATATTAAAACGTAAGAAGATGATGAAACAAACGAAGACATGTTGCATAACGTCAACATAGAAATCCACGATTTTCGGCTATAAATATTTAGAAAACGGCACTTTTAACAAGATAATCATGACATTGGATGCATGACGAAGCGAATGAACCCGAAACCCGCCAGAAACTCTTAAAATTGAACATTTTGAGAAAGTTTTCTAGGACGACAATGAGAATAAGCGAAAGAAGGTGGTCGGCATTTTTTTGAAAAACAAAGGTGTTGTGTTAAATCGACGCAAGTTTTTGAGTCAGTTGGGTTCTGAAAGCCGTGGAAAGCACATCGAATTCACGTCGGTCCGATTCAAAATTCATAATTATTTTTGGGACTTGTAATTTTTTTGTGGTGATCGAGCATTCAGTTAAGAACTGTGAACGTGTAGTAAAACGGGACGTATTCGTATTGAAGACAGAAGAAGTTTATGTTATTTTGTTAGTGATTTTTCAATGGAACATTCTGGAAATTTATGGGATTTTCCACGGAAGGAGATTAATTGAAGAAGACGAGCCGCACGAGATTCAACAGACCCGACGGCAACGCACGCGAGGAGGCGCGTGTACATCGAGGGAAGTGGCAACGGCGCGGTTCTTCAACAACAAACGCAGGAAAGTGGCGCATCAGCAAACGTTCGCGACGTAATTCATGAATCCAAGCTGGTTTCGCGATTTTTAACAATAATGTGAACAGTAATGGAGAGTACGGAACTGAATAGTCGAAAGTAACATTAATCCAGATAAGAACGATTTAACAAATACTAAGCAAGGATAATTAATTTCATTTTTTGTGTATTAGTATAGAATAAGTACGTACGTACGAGATTTTGCACAATATTAATAAAATTCAATTGCTACAAGGAATTCCTTTAATTAATTATCATTCATGATCAGCTGGTCAATGATAAATAAAGATTAGCATAAGAATTAATTGTGATTTATAAAACAGAGCGAATCGTAACAATCACGCCAAGAGCACCTATATTAAAATTTACATTGTTGTCGCAGTTAAAAGAAACGCTGATTAAAGTTTTGTTTTCATGTTAAAAGGAAACACCGTGTTTGATTTCAGTAGCATATTTCCTGGAAACTGTTGTTTTGAATGTTGTTTTCAGCCTGGTCCGTACGGAGGCACCCACCGCCCACGACCCATAAATTTTTGCAATCACGGGATTTAGCAGAGTAATATTCGGTAGTAACGTCAGATAGATAGAGAATCCAGAGGAAGTCCCGTGGGTACTTTTGCATTGGCAGCCCCGTGTGGGGCACAAAGGGGGAGTACTTTTTGCAGTAAATATGGAAGATAATGCAAATTAGAGCTTATTTAGTAAATATGTATTTACATAGAAATCTGTTCCCTGTTAATGACTTTCAATATTTCAATTATGCTATCTTGAAGCCATCTATATTGCAAAGCCAGTACATTCAATGAAACAAGTTTTTGTTCATAAGTAATATACCTTAAGATGGCTGAAATTTTCATTGTTCTATTTTGAACTCTTTCTAGGATCTCAAAGCAAGGAGAATACACTTTCTCAAGCTTGGCAGTATTATTGCAATATTACTATAATATTATATAACCAAAAATGGTTACATAATAGTACTACAATTTCTGTCCATATTAACAAATCTCAGTTATTACTTGTAAAACTCATTATAAATCACAGAACTTTAGGTGCAAAAACTAATTCTTTTCAGGCTAATATATCAGCACAAATTCGACAATTAAAACTGTGTTTCATACAGTTAAAACATCTCCGAACAATGAGATAGAATTCTCAGAATTTCAAATTGCCAATTCCTCCTGAAAGATTAACAAATGGAGCCTGGGAAATTTGAATTTGCAATTTTGAAGATGTGAAAAAATTTCTCTGAACTCATTTTTAAAGAATTGGTGCCATATCATTCACACATCATCGTGGGTCAAAGATCAGGGGATTATAATAAAGGATGACCTGAAATGGGAAGCTTGTATCAACTATATAGTCAATAAAGCTAACAAAGCACTATTTTTGGTTTGCAAGGCTTTTCAATACCGCAGCAAGGATTCTCTAAAAATACGATACATTACATATGTTTTACCAATACTGGCATATGTCTCAAACATTTGGAATCCTTACTTCAACAAGGATATGACACTCCAAAAACATCCTCGCAAACCGCATACTTAATTACTGGAATAACCTTCCACAAGAGATCATCTCAGCCAGCAGTGTCTCCAAATTTAAAAGACTTTATTCTCACCTGTGTGATTTTAGATTATAGATCATAAACATTTATTTCACTGTAAATTAATTCAAACTTGTTAAATATCTTGTTTGCAGCTATATCAGTTTTTCTGTTGCCGTTTGTATAAATAAATAAATTCAAGGGGTCATGACATCAGCAAGATCAATTGCAAAATATCAGTTTCGGAGAAAATCTGCTGAACAGTTTAGCTGCTAGCATTGTTCACAGACAGACACACGGACAGACAGACATTTTGCAGTAATTTGATTTTTCAGTATCAAGAACCTACAAAAAAAATGGATTCTGGCTCCTCCATGTGTTAGAAGAGTTTGTTTTCTAAATTTAGCAACTGGATTTATCCACATTTTCTTTACCAGGGCCCTGAAATAAGAGATTTTCTGCCGCAGCAATTCCGCCATTTTTTTGTGCAGCATTACATAACTTTCTCTCTACTGGATAAGCGGTATCAAGAAAAAAATTGTAGAAAATGCATTAAAGCTATTTAGAAATCCAACAGAGGTACAAAGTTACTAAATAAATTCCATTGAAACAAAACTATTATTCTTGTACAACCACATGAAATAAATGTAAGATATTAAGTGGCCTAAAAGTGATATTAAAAGGTAGCCATCTAGAATGCAAAACACACCAAAAAATGGCAACAGACATATTTGAGCTATCAAAACACAATATCATAAAATTTCAAATCATAGGAATACCTTTTATTGTTTCATGAAGTCCTTTCAAAATCTCTGTGACTTCCAAAAGAAATCTACGCTGAGAAGGAGGAGGATGTTGGAATGTCCGTCTACCTGCAGTAGAAATCAACATAAACTGTAAATCTATTTAATGTTTTACACCTGATTTTCTCAGACAAATTGTAGACACTGAAAATTCAACCAAAATTATCGTCTGTAGGAAAAGAGATTTACAGCATTATTAATTTCCTTAATTCACAAAAATACATTGATACTTACTTTGAGCAGCTAACAATTGCACGTAGGTACTCAATTTCAAAAAATGATTGGTTAAAGAAGTTACGTGTTGAGCCACCTCACGATTACATGCTTCTAAACCTTCAGTGCATGTTAGTTGAGAATTTTCTTCATCAACACTAAAAAAATAATAAATAACATTAAAAACAATAATAATTAATACAACAATAAATACTTGTTTCAAATAAACATACCTTAGTAAATTATATTGTCGCAGTTTGCATAGGTAATTTGCATACACAGTCAGTTGACTGCTTAGTTTATGTAAAGAAGGAAGAGTCTCCAATAATGTTAAACCATCACTTTCCACTCCAGCTTGAAAATCTTGATATCCTTGTTCCAATGCTCGTAGATACCGAGCATTTTCTTTTAAATGATTGGAAAACTATAAAACCATATGAATAACATAATTTAGATGTTAGTAAATTAGACTCAACACACCACAGACAAAAATTAGAGAGGAAACAATGTTTTTTTATTAGACAAAGATTTTGCTACATTTTCCCATTAATAACCACATCAATAATATACTGATGAAAAATTAATTTATACACAATACATAAACTTTTACAAAATTGCAATTACAAATTTGTGATTTATCCTAAAATTTGGAGTGTATACTGTTTTGAAACTTATATTATTTTCAGTTACAAGTTCACAAATAATCAAAGAGTCATCAGTCTTTTTCACAATGCATAAATTGATGCTATAGTAAGGATATAATTATGGCAGTATTTTCATTCAAGGAAGTACCTATTTTAGATGCAATACAAACCAAAAAGTAATACGTACAGTAATATGCAATGCATACTAACATATCATGCATACATATACACATTATATGATACCAAATACACCTACATCCTAGATATCGCCTACATATAATAAGATATGATACATATTACATAATTAGAAGTTTGTACTAAATTTTATACATATATTGAAAATTTATATATAAAAGTAGAAGGGAATGTACACATGTCTGTCATATAAACACGTAAAAACTACTTTACCAATTTCACTGAAATTTTCACACTTTGTTCTTACAACAATCAGGAGTATTTAAAGAGAGGTTTAAATTAAATGTGATATGTGGGGGCTTTGTTTTTGCGAAGTTAATCAATGAGGTGGGCTCTATGCCATTTCCAGAGAACATTGCTTGAAGTGCAATCTATGATATATTTTTGAACTACATGCCTTGTTTTGATAAATAATATCAAATAACATCAAAGATGTACTCTAGAAAGCAAAAGGTCTGAATTTTTACTGAAAGATTATGGATCTGGCAGTGCACAACATTTTTCAAATGTTTCATTTTTCAAGTATTGTGCAAGTATAGTTAATATGTCGTGAATTATCATTGAATCATCACTGATTTTGAACTTGAATTGTACTTATTTAATACCGTACATTCCCGAATATACCCCGTCCTCGAATATTACCCGCACCCTAATTTTACAGAAAGTAATGTCAAAAAAAGAAAAAGAGAGAGAAAAGAATGTTGCTTGATACGGTCGAGATCATGCAACATCTAGAGGAACGACAGAGAAAGACGCAAAATGCCTTGACATAGTCCATTGTGAAGACGGGCTGTGATCTGACACGTTATAAAAACCCAAAGAATAAACCATGCATCCATGAAACCATGTGCAACAAGCTTCAAGTTCGCGGTTCCAACCTTGACGTGAATATTACTGCACCCCAATTTTCAGCAAGTAATTTTTGAAAAATATATGTGGCTTATATTCGAGTATTTATGGTACATTGCATAGAAAAGCATTGCCAGGTCTGCTAGTTAAAAATAAACTAATTTTTCATCTATTAACACAAATGTATATTACAAAATATAAATACATCATTATTAATAAAAGGAAAAATTGTAATATAGTAACAACTGTTTGGTGATAAAACCTCCACAGATATTCATTATTTTTATGATTTGATTTCTTAATCTAAAAAAAAATCAATAAAACTGTATGCACAGCAGAAGTATAATTTATCTATTTATTTATAGACACACGCTATTACCAACTGCAATAAGAAATGGAAACGTTTTATTACAATTATCTAAGAAAAGTCCTTAAGAAATTTATTTTTTGCTAGTGATTTGAAACTGCAGACAGAAGTTCATAAGTCAATTTTTATCACATTTGCCAAACCTTATATATACACAACCAGTGCACTTTAAGACAATTTTGTTCTCAGTGATGGCAATTTTGATCATTTCATAAATTAATTGAATAAATTTTCCACAATACTTCAGATAAAAACTGCATACTATCAATGTTATTATTACAAAGGTTATACAAGAATAACAAATCAAATTAATTCTGAGAGAGTTAATTGTGCAAATATTAGTTAAGGTAGCAATTTGACTATAATTGTGAGTTATGTAAAGAGGGGGTAAATTCATTTTCCATGCCATGAAATTTAAAATTGTATTGGACGGATTCCAGTTTTTAACATAATTTTTTTTTTTTTTTTAACAAACTCGATAGTGTGATGCCCATATACTGAAGGGAATAAAAGTATTGGACAAACAAGTGTTAAATACAACATTCTAAATGTGTGAAGAGATTGAAATTCAGTAGTCAGATGTCTTATAAAATCCAGCATTTGTTTGGCTTTAGATAAGACAAATCTGATGTTTAGAAGAATTGCAATTTTGAGACAAATACAATGCCAAGTACTTAAAAATGAAGCACTCTAACACCTGGTTTTCAATTTTGTAATTAAAGTCGATCAGTTTATCTGGCCTTGAAAATTTTAAGATTTTTCATTTATTAATATTTAAGGATAGATAATTCTTTTGATACCAGAAAACTACATGATTTAAATCAGAACATTCATTCAACCCTGATACCACACTTAACAATTTCATATCAGCAGCAAATAATAGGAACTCACAATTACGTAGAAATAAATGAATGTCATTTATAAAGAGAAGAAACAGTAGTGACCTTAAGCGAGAACCCTGCACAACACCTGATATCACTATAATGTCTACAGATACAAAAGATATAAATTTTATATTTTAAGTTCTCCAACAAGACAATCAATCAGCCGTTTCAAAAAAGAACTACGAACAGTATTGACATATAAAATGCATTTGAAGAGTCTGTAAAAATATCATCAACTCATAAGTTTCATTTAATTTACAAAAGAATTCTCAAAAATAACAAAATTAGCAGTGAGTAAGCACTTTTTTCTTGTACTATGTTGTTCATTAATAAGAATGTTATAAATGGGAAGAAAAGTGAATAGTAATAGGTTTTTCAAAAAGATCAGGAATGATATTTTCTTGAGCTGCAAACTCCCCACCCCACCCTTTCACTATACTTGGCAAATGTTTAATGAATGTACGAACAAAGTGTGATAAGGAACATTTAAAAATTACAACTTATCACTCTTGAGTAATAAAATGTATTTGCATTGGTCAACAAACTACAGATTTTTTAATTTATAGTATTGCTGGCAAAATAACAACCCATGCCCCAGGCCCTAATCCTACTACTGAGAGCAAAAGGAGAGCTCAACAAAATGTGCACATAGTGAAGTTCCATGTCCAGAAGCAAAACAGTTACCAAAAAAAATTAAGATTTTTTCAAAAACAGTTCCGAATTTTTCTTAAAATTTTTTGTTTGAATACAGCAAAGTGTCCTTAATAATAAGAAATAGATTGAATAGATTGTAATTTTGAAAAGTGCAAAAGATCAAAAATTTTTTGCCACACTCTTTCTGCTACATTTTTAAAGACTATTTCACTCATGTCTGTCCGTGTCGTAAGTAGCCAATGGTAAGCAAGGATATATTCAAATTAAACCAATCCCACATGTTTATCGCCATCAGTTTGTTTACCTTTTTTTATCGCTGTAAAACCTTTGTTTACCTTTTTAAGATAACGATAGCAATTGTTTCACCTCCAAAATAGGTTATGTGCATAATTATAATTTTAAAATGTGTCATTTTGGTTATGTTTAAAACTCTGAAATAGAATATATTATTAAAAATTCAGTGTCGAAAAACAGCGAAAGGAACAGAGAACGCGTGTGGAAGCAATTTCAAGAATTTTGTGAAGAAAGAAAATACAAATGGACAGCACAAACAACAAATGAGGAATTTACACATATTTTAGGTAATTAATATACGAAGATTAGATGGTAAAGAGTACAAAGAATATGCTATCAAAACTATGTGGAACGTTACAACAAAAGTTATTCAGGAAAATACTTTAATGAGTGCACACGTGTTCAATCCATTCGAAATCCACGAATTCCGCTGCTAATTCATCTTGTACATCTTCCATTTCAAATTCTTCCACGGAAGGGCAAGACTTGGAAAACAACTTCCTACAACTTTAATGATTGTGCTTTTAAAATATGTTCTTTTAAGTAGCCTTGTTATTATTGTTTTTCGAAAGTTTTATTACCATAAAATTGAAACATATTTGAAATCATTTTCTGCATTAAACTGTTATTCAAATGTTACTTGATTATAAGTTAATCCAGGAGGCAGTGATAAGTCAGAGCTGAATGAAAGGTTTTCATTTTTCAGTTATAATTTTGAGTAATATTTCCCTTTCTCGTAATTCCTGTGATTTAAATTATCCTTTCAAATCATGTAATGTGTTTATTCGTGAAATAGTCACACTAAATATCACTCGAAGTGCTGTGCTAGGTGGTAAATTCACTCCTCGCTACGCGAGTCGTGAATTTACCGGCTAGCACAGCACTTCTCGTGATATTACTTATGATAAAGATTTATTACTACTTCAATCTATTGATCAATATTACATGTTTAAAAAAAAGGAAAATAGTAACTCTATCCATTAAAGAATTTTTAATATGACAACTAATATTAAAGCTTTAGAGTTGAATGGTGTAACTGCCATAAATCTTAATTAATATGTCTGATGATACTGTCAATTCACTGTATAAACCACCTCCTTACCAAGTTCTTTCTTTCATCCTTATTTAGTATACCTCTTAAAAAGGTTGATGAATCCACCTTGCTTTCAAATTAAATTAATTTTTTTTTCTTTCAGTCTTTCTTATAAAATTCCCATGGAGTGTTTCCTCTTTGTATCTTTCTATATATAAAACAATGTATCTTACCTGATTTAAAAAACAAAATTTAGTTGACGTATGCACTCAGGAGTGAACATTCGCACAGTAATTATGTAAAAAGTTATTATTGTTTAATTGCTTATAAAGAACATACATTATGGGACCTCAAAATTGCCCACTCTTCTAATTAGTAATAGATCCAAAAGTCACAAAGTCAACAACTTTTTGTAGTTTTACTCTGTATATTAAAAATAATTATCACATGTTGATCTCATCACATTCAAAACACAATTCCCTTTTTAAATATGTGTGTACATTTTTTTTATTTTTATTTTGAGCTAACAAAAATTACGGGAATCCACCCCTAAAAAAATACTTTCCGAATCTGCCCCAACTTCTAAATGACAATTTTTCCCCTCAAAAGTATGGTGGCTGTTTATGAAGTGCCCCACTGCAATGTGATATGGAAAATTCAAGATCTACACTGACAAATTGATGTTCAACTAACAAGGAAAAGAATATGTACCTTAAGATTAATTGGGCTGAGTTCTGCAGAACTCATATAATGAAGTCTTTGCTCAGTATATGTATGAAAATCGGATAAGGCAGCAGTCAAATCTCTAATATGCAAACCAGCCTGAGCAATAACATGAAGTGCATACAACTGATGTTTTCTATCATGAAGAGGAACATTGAGTTCATTGAGTTCCACATTTTCTGAAAATTAGAATAGGATAAAAAAACAATGAAGTTTATATTTCTACTACAAATACAAATATACACAGGATGTGATGCGTAAATTTGAACAAATAGCAGTTTTTAAAATAAAATTTTATTTGACAAAAGTTGAACAAACAAAAAATATTTTTTAATCATTCTGCATACCAGCTGTGACTTTTCTAAAGTGAAATGATTTGATGTTAAGCACACTGACACTGGTACACTGCAATCATACCACTTGTGAGGTATATGCCATGCCTGTTGAAACACACATCACCTCACTGAAGCCACAATTTCCACTCATAATTTCAGCCTTTATATCAGTACCCAAAAATACTTATTTTTAGTCACAGTTCACCTTTTCTCAAGGAAATACTTTTCTAAAACTAACGCACAGGCCTTTTCTATTTTCGCCCTACTAGTCATGGTACGTATTCTTCTGTTTGATCCTTCCTCAATAGTTTAGCAGATCCTTCCCCAGACTTAGTACAAGCAAACTCAGCAACAACACTGCACATAGGTACTGCATTGAGAGTATCTGAAGAAGTGATTTAATTCAATTACCAAACAACCAGCATAAAAATTTTAGATATTGTCTCTTCAGTTGTTCTGCAGTTTTTCACACCACGTCGGTCATTTTGAAATTATGAGCTTTCTTGTACCTAGCATGTGGCTTTCATCAACACCAATAACAACTTACAATGAAAGACCTAAAAGACATGAAATAAAAATTTTAATTGTTCATATTTGAGCAGCACATCCTGTGATTCTGTATTCATCAGGTTATATTGCAGTTCAGTGTGGATATGATACTGAACAGAAACATATTACACAAAGAAATGTTAAAGGACTTCACATTCCATATTTACCCGAATATAAATCAATATCAAACAACCCCAAATTTTAAAAATTTTCATTTTAATTTAAATTTTAAAAATTCTTACATCAAAACAAAATTGCAAAATGTCTAATTCACCAGAAACTTGTGTTCTTGATAACCGTGTTAAAACTTATTACTTGAGCTACCACTATTCTCTTGTTCCTTACAATCACCATACTCAATATTTTTGGCTCACATCAATTTCACGTGTCATTGTTTCTACTTTCTTGCATACTACATTCACAGTGTAGAGAAATTTATGTACTGCTGCAGTGAAAAATGACAATTATTCAGCAAAAATATTGTAGATCCCTGGTAATCAAAAAAGTGGATCATTCTTCTTCCTGAAATGCAGTAAATTACTTCCTCTAACACAGTTATGTAGTCAAAATCCACATTTTGTGGCCCATAATATCGAAAAATTGATTTACAGAAAAACATCTGTCTGCCAGTGAATAACGCTAGTGGCTACATTAAGCAAGATTTCCGTCAAAATTGATACTCCCCAATTGATCTGGCCGATGTCATGGCCACTTAAATTTTAAACTGATATTTTTACTATAGGGGGTTCTTTACATGAAGTCTCAAGAATATTTTCAAAATTTTCTCATACATGGAGCCAATTTTTTTAATTAAACTTTCTCCTAAGACAGAAATAATAATTTAAAAAACCACCAGAGGTCTTAGTTTCATTAAAATATTTGAATTTTCAACAATTAAAAAAGTTCAAATTCTACCAGTGTCTTCCTACAACTTAAGTATTGAAGACTAAGATTTTTCCTCTGAATAACGTTTAATCTTCTCAATTAAATCTTTAAATAAGGACATACACTTTTTTTTTTTAATATAAATAGTTTTTGAGTAATTTTGCATGATGTAAAGAATTTTAAAAACAAGATTTCCTTAAAAATGATTCTGTACTTTCCCTTGAAACTTTACATGTGGATCGCACTACATGCATTGAATCAGATGACATTTACTCCATGTTACTGGTATTCTTATGTTTATCATGATGACATTAATGTCATTTTGATTTATTCTTTTGATTGTTTCAAAATTACACAAATATTTTTTTTAAATATCATACACATGATTAATATTTACATTTTGGTAATTTTTTTTTTAAAATTTCATAAAATTTTCTGTACATTATTGCATTTGGGAACACAAGTGATTTTGGATGAAGTTTCTCGAAAACACAAAACTTTTCTGTGAAAATTAGCTCAAAAGTGTGTGTTTTTAGAAGTGCTCAAATGACATTTTCTCAAGAATGACTAAATTTTTCAATGAAAATTTGAAATTAGGACTATTTTACTCTTTTGTAACATTCTACATGACATCTCAATACTATCATTAAGGCATTGAAAAATTGAGACGATGTTTAAAAGTTTGTTTTGGTGTCGATAGGTTAGCAACTGTAAAGAGAGCAGGGCAGAACCAGAAAGCTACCCTAGACTACAGCAATTAGAAAACTAAGTAGCATGAGAAAGTCTGTGCTATTCTGTAGCACCACTAGTTTTCTTCTTGGGTCTTCTCCCGTAATGCATTGTCCTATGACACTTAGGTCCTGTATAAGGTTTGCACCTTTAATTTGCATTCTTAACATTCCCTTCTGTGTCATCAGATTTTCACAACCTGTCCTGCCCGTTTGTTGCCTCTGATTTTTTTTAACAGTTCTCTCATATTCCTTAACAGAACGTTTTCCAAAGTTTCACCATTTAACATTTTTGTGATTGAAGTTGTGAGCACTTACATATCCATTCCTCTGTTTCGCGGGAAAAGTGAGAAATAGCGGCAAGTTTTGTGACATAGAAAGGCAATGTAAAAACATAAATCCTAACCGACTAAGCATAACCTGCAACGTTAACCTCATTTTTAACAAATGAGATATTTTGGCAAAAGCTTCATCATATGTACTCGGGTAAATATGGTATAGTGGTATAGTTCCATCTGTTAGAGCTATCACTACCTTCCCTTTCACTGTCTGCATGCTGTTGCTGTGGTATCTCAGATAATTTGATTACTTGATATTACTTGATATCGTGAGACATCTATTTCTAAACCCTCCCCTTCTAAAAAGAACAAGATTCTAGTGCAAGTTAGACAAGCACCCTGTGAACTCCAACACTGGAGGGAGCTGTGATTGCCATAACATTTATCTTTGCTCCTGCTCTTTATCATTTGTTAATCCATATTCGTTTATATTTGTTCTATTTTTCTTATTTCCATTTTTTCCATGGTCCCCCCCCCTAAAAAAAGAGCTGTAACTGCAAAATTACTAATTCCTTATTTGATTAACCAAATGCAGGCCCCTCACTGTTAAAAATATTCAAATAGTTAGTCAGGGGGAAATTTAAGCATTTTTAAAGAAGTAATACTAATTACCAAAGAAAATAGCTTTAAAAATAACTATATTAATTCCAACGTTTTACATAATTCCCAAACAATAACAAACGTGTTCTAAAATTTTAATGGTTATTAAAATCACATACCATAATACTAAATTTAAGTTATCAAAAACAGAAATTGAAAAAATAACAGACAATCAAAGGTGTCCTAGAGATACATTTCACATTGTTGAAGTCCACAAACTACATTTTCTGTTACATCAAATTCAAAAACTGTCAAGCAGATACTTCATATGCAGCAATCACCTAATTTCAAATGCCAATTAAGTGATCCTAATATAAATGTAATAGGAAATTTGACTGCATCCAAAGAATCATTGAAACTAGGAAATAAATTGTCAAATTCCAAGATGACCTTCAGCCATCTAGTTCTTCTACCATGACCATAATAATGCAGCACTTAACACATTCGATCCTGAGGGAAAAGCCATGTGATTAACTCCTGTGTTCTGGGCAATAAAGCTATTATTCAAAACATTGTATCATACATATCAGTTTGAAATCAGATAACATCTTATAGTAATGTTTCTTCTCTTTCAGTCTGTATTTTATGATCATTTGCTTATATGATAGTATTGAGAATGGAATTCAAAGAAACATGTCAATTTCATATTTTTGCAGAAATTAACAATGTTACAAAATGGGAAACACAGTGTACTTCATATGACAACAATACTGGTGCACTACAAATATATTTTGATCAAGTTCAGAAATAGTTCCATTTGTATATCTATTTATTTATGCATTTATTTTTCGAAATATGCTGTGGTAAAAAAAAATGCTGGGAAGTAGTCTAGTTCAGTTGAATTGAGGTAATTCAGATGGTCTATCAATTTCACAGCATTCTAATTGAAATGCAAACTCTCAAATTTGAGAAGACTCACCAATACAATCATTTGCATCAATATTACTCTCCTCAATATCATTTTCATTGCTCAAACTAGACAGCAGTCCAGGAATAAATAAAATCGTCATCCTCATCAGAAGAATCTAGTTCTGATCCGTTATTCAAAAAGTCCTGAGTTTCTAATGTTGAGAGACGTGAATTTGACAACTGCATATGTCATCTAAACATCTGAATATGTTGCTAGCAGCACAAACACTATTTACAAAGAAAGACATTCTCAACATAATTGACAATGCCTGTAAGTACAAATTCACTTCCTGGAAAAATTGCAAATGCTAGCAAAACAATAGAGCACACATTGGCATTTGTCCTATGACCATCTTAGTGATATTAAAAAGCAACGTCTCTGTGCCTATGAATCTCCAAGAGATGTTTATAACCAGTTGAAGATGACAAATGTAGAAGAACATATGACATACATCCACAGGACATAGCAGTAAAATAAAGATGATGTATCAGACATGTCCTTAGGATCGAAAGTGTTAAAGGTCAACAGGAGTATAATACTCCTTCAATAATTTCCCTTGGCAGTGGTACACTTCTCGTCAAGAAAACGCTACCCATACCCCCTCTACTCTTCTATCCCATACTTCACTTTACTCCCCTACCTACTCCCTAAGCTAGCTAACCTGTTTGGTTTGGTTCACTTCTGTTCTTCTAAAATGTTAAGTTTTCCAAACGTACCGACTTTTTTCTCAATGTTCTTGCCTTAGTTTTTGAAGAATTCTTATTACTATACTTACAAGATTATATATAACCAAATATATTAATAATTCAATTTTAATAAAAAAAAGCAAGAATAATGAGTTTTGGGAGAGAAAAGAAAGGAAAGTAATAATAGTATGAAAATAATCTAAAAAAATGAGAAAGGTGAGTCTCTGAGAGTCCTGCAAACAAATACACCGTGACCTGTAGTTGAAAAAGTTTGACATCATGATCTGGGCTGTCTGGGTGATCCTGTGTTGAAAGCTGAGGTACCGACATTTCGAACAAACATATCGGTCTTCTTCAGGGTTATAGTGCGGGCCTCTCATGCACTACAGTCTTAACCTTTTAAAGACTAATGGGAAAAAGGTTTCCCAGAGCATTTCAACCCAGTGGTACCAATGGGATCTTTATCGCTTGACCTCCAGAGGAGTGCGAGGGCTCTTATCTATCGCTTGCTGACGGCTGACAAGTAGCGGTGCGGCGATTGTCACGTTTGGTGCTCCGGCCTACGCAATTCCGGCAGGTATATGTTGACGGAGAACAGTCTTGATGCACGAACAGGGAGCGTGGGCTTCTCTGACTTTCCATGCTTCTACAGTGCGCCGCAGCTCGAGAAACATAGGGGAATGTTGATCATCAGTCAACAATCTCCTCGAGACACCACTCTAACGGCAATAAAATCATAATAAGAAGATCACATACCACAGTAAGAACAAAAGAAATGATTTCTGTTTGCAATTTAAAACAGAATTTGAGTTTCGTATGGCATGTACATATAACTTTCACAAATTTGTTCCATAATATATTATTTTAACTTCGTATGCATTAATTAAATTGTGCTAGAAAGATATTTTTTCTACAGTACCAGATAACAACAGAGTAAAATCAAGTTTACATCAGTGCAATAAATATATTGTTTTCCTATTTTGTTATGTATTGTATTGTATTATTTGCAATGTCTGAATATTTTCTTGTATTCACATAAACCAAAGACGTGGTTCCATTTAAATATCTCTTCAGGTTATCAAAAGTTTTCTTTTGTTAGGGCGCCTTCTTCTTTAGGCCCTTGTACTTATACATAGCGCTTCACTGTCTACTATCTCCTGTCACACACCCCAGTCATAACAAACCCGCCTCGACCCTTCTCACTAGAGGTCTGCATTCTCCGCGATTTTTACCGACCAGCGCTCGCTCGCCTCTCTTCTCTCGAGACCACGCGCTCGACTGTCCTTCGCAGCCGGTTGCGGACTCCCGGGAGCCGGCGATCGACCGAGACTCGGCCTCCAACCGACGAGACTCGACAACCGGCGGACCCCCTTCAGGCGAACTGCGCCACGTAACAATCGGCCGACACGTCGGAGTATACAGGGTGAGTCACGTAACTTTAGCACCTCCTGTAACTTTTGAACGGTTGAAGATACTACAATGCAGTTTTCACGGAAGTGAATGAGGGAATAGGGCTAATTGATGTGTGTATTGATTTCTCTTTTATCACTTTTATTTTACGAGATATTTGAGGTAACTTTGTTTTTTCAAATGGGACTATACATATTTTTTCAGTCCATCATGACAAGCGTAAAATGACGAATCCAAAGATATAAATATTGTCATATGTTAGATAAGCATTTTTTTGAGTAATTGTGATTTTTTGCGACTAGTGTTTAACGGATATTTTCATTGTAACGGTCAGCCCCACAAGGTCACGCAGCGCTCCCCTAGCAAACGTGGGGTCGGGGAAGGGAAGGGATTTAAGTACTTGAGGATACGAAAAATATTCACAAAACTGTTGCATTTTTTCCTGAACTCACCTTTTCATCTTTATCCATTTTCAGTAATTTGGGTTTCTTAGGGATTGAAAATACGGATTTGTCTTAAGTCGTATTTATTGAAATAAGATTATTTCTATCCCTAAGTTATTATTATATTCGTATTAACATTGAAATTGTTTGCTCAAAATATACAATATATTTTTGTACAGTTTTAATTATTTATTCTTATTGTGCTTTGTTTCAAGATCCCATTACTACGTATCTTATGAAATCCCATTAAATGGAGTTGAAATTATAAACAATTTTATTACAATACAAACTTATGACAAATCCGTATTTTCCATCCATTTAATTCCTTCAATCAAAGAAAGACGAAAATCTGAAAATGCGGAAGGATGGAAAGCACAGTTCAGGAAAAAACTGCAATGGTTTTGTGAATATTTGGAATACTATGTTTCGTATTTTCAAATAAGACCCTTCCCTTCCCCTCGCCGGGCGCACGTGTGCTGGTGGAGCGCTGGGTGACCTTGTGTGGTGGACTATTCAAAACGTCCGTTAAACCCCGGTGGCAAAAATCAAAATTAATCAAAAAAATGCTTATCTAACATATGACAATATGTACATCATTGGATTCGTCTTTTTACGCTCGTCATGGTGGACTGAAAAAATATGTATAGTTCCATTTGAAAAAACAAAGTTACCTAAAAAATCTCGTAAAATACAAGTGATAAAATAGAAATTAATGCACGTATCAATTAGCCCCTTTCCCTCATGCACTTCCGTGAAAACTGCATTGCAATAACTTCAACCGTTCAAAAGTTACAGGAGGTGCTAAAGTTACGTGACTCAACCTGTATATCTAGTGCCAAGTTTCAGGAAAGGGAATGGTATTGAATGGTTTTTAAAATATATGACCAATAATTTCGTTTTTTCAAAATTTAAAATATAGATGAATTTTAATATTAATTTTCAAATAATAAATTTTAATATAAAAAAGAACAAAAAGCTTTAAAAACCGACTCCCCGGACGCACTGGAGAACCTCAAGTGGATCTATTGCAGTTCTGCCTGTGACTTCAAAGAAAAGGCATTCAAAAGTTTTAGAGATAAATTCCGTTCTTTGTAATGACTAGGCATCGGATGTTTCGGAAATTGCCTATTTTATTCTAATGAACATAAAATCATTAATTTTCCTTCATTTTATATGGTGTAAATACAAATACTCTGCTAAATTTAGATGCAAGTGCAATGAAATATATTAGTACCTTTCCCTTCCACTTTTGTATTTTTGTTTTCTTTTTCCAAATATTTTTGTTGTTGGTATTGTTGTAATTTTCAGGCATCTGAGACGCAGGTCTTAGTTTCTTAACCCGGCAGTAGGCGCTCGGGGTGCCTCAGTCACTCCAGCATTGTTTTGAGCTCATTGTACTTTTAGTTTTATTTATAATCTTGCAAGCTTCTCAATACCTTTCGAGGAAAGCTTTGTGCACGTATCTCGACCCTTCTCTTTCAACTGCTTCCTGTCCTTTCCTGGAAATTTCGTCGCAAAGGCGATGGCGCGCTGCGTGGGAGCCACCGAGTCACCTCGCACAACCTTTGTTATCTCTTCCTGCCACGCTGAGCAATAGTTCATCCAGAGGAAGGGGGGGTCTCGTGGAGCTTCAATACTACTCCACAGAAGCCAATGATTCATAATTTCAGCTTTTACGATTTTTTAATTACAATTAATCGCTTATCTTGCATTGAAACGTAAAATAATGGAGTAATTGAAAAACATTGTACTCGTACATATAAAACTTTATATGTATCATTTCGTGAATACATACTTTTGCCGAATTTAAAATAATGTTAAACGTGTGTATATAATAGTAAATAATGTATTTTGAATTATTAAGTTGAATAGGCTGATGTGCCGTGACCGCTGTTCTTTGGCCGCCGACTGAGTCGACAAATACAGAGGCCATGGCGGCTTACATCAACTATTCCACAATAAATTAGTACGCCCGATGACGACAAGACGTTTTGACGCAAGGAAAATAGTACCCAACTCATTTTTGTTTAGCATATGCTTTTTTCTTATATACTCGTGAAATTATGACCAAATATTCATTCTATTTAATAAATATGCCTTATATTCGAGTTTGTAAGAAACTTCAATGACATTACAATTGGTACGAAACGAATTATCTTCCCTTAAGCACTATAAATATAGAAAATAAAATAAAAAATTGTTTTCAGAGTCTTTGTTTGCCTTAATTCTTTCAAAAAATGTATTGTTTGTCTCTATAAAATTATTTCCAGTCAATCGATAAATTGTTACTTTTCAACAAATTAATCGTTTAGTTGAAATTGTATTTTCTTTCGATTACAATTAATTGAAAGTGTTGCGATCACTACATGCGGCGACTTTATACCCCGTACATGCATTGAGGGGCGAAGCTACTGTGCAGTCCGCCGCTTGGCCGAGCGGCCGAGCGGCCGAGCGCCCGAGCGCCCGAGCGCTCGAGCGCTCGAGCGCCCGGGCGCTCGGCGAGTCCCAAGTCTCGGCGGGAGCCGCAAGGCGACCGGTCGAAATGTCCGTTAAACAGCTATCTCTTCCCCCCCAAGCAAGGTCCCCCTCCCTTCGCCGAGCGTCGGCGCGGAGCCCGAGAGTCTCGAGCGGTTGTTTTCGCCTGATTGCAGACCTCTACTTCTCACAGGCGATTGCAGTCATTCTGCTAAGAGTTGCTGCTTGCGCTTGGGTGGTGTGCTTTTGGAAGTAAAAATGACTTGTCCAGAACAATCGCTGACAACTGGCGAAATTGAGTTAATTTTGGACAGTGACAGTGACTGTGCATTTGTGTCCAGTCTGGGAGAAGATCCAAGCCAATATAATTAAATATTTTCAGCTCCGGTCAAGCTGTCCATCTTCGTGCAATCATTCTGTTCAAGATACTAAATCACTATGATTTAGCTTTATCCACGGTGTACGAAATACATTTCTTATGCATTTACAATAAAATTGAGAAAAATAAAATACTTTTTCATTTTTAGAAATGATTTCTATATTTTTATCTTCCCAAACCACTTTGAAAAATTTGAACAAATTATACTTTGCATAGTTTTATATAGATCCAAAATGCTAAAAAGCTACTTTAAATATTTTGAAAATTTTCTTTTTCGAAAGTATAATTATTTCTTCAAATTCTAGCTTTGTAATTAATGTTCATAAAGTATTATGTTGGTTACCTCTTTGCAAGTGGGAAATATTTTTTAAATTTTGAAACATTCTAAATATAAAGGAATTTTAAACAACAAATGCGGAAAAGTTTGTTGAGGCGGGGTGGGTGGAGTAAAGAAGGAAAATTAGTAGAAAAAATTAATAGAATCAATTCTCAAAATAATATTACTAAATTTTGCAGAGGAAAAGTTGATACTGTCTTACTCAGCTAATCCCTTTAAATCTCTATCAACAAGGACTTTCAACACTTGGGGGGTAGCTGTCATCACTCGCCGCAGTTAAACCTCCACTGGGGTCAAGCAAATTAGTCTATTTAAAAAAGTCGGTACCACAAGGAGTGCAGAAAGAAAAAAACTCGGTATCTAAAAGATTAAAGAAGACCATGATATGATGGTCGAAACGTCGGCACCTCAGCCTTCAACGCAGTATCACCCAGACAGCCCAGATCACGACTGGCCGCAGAAGTCTACAACATCGTTTAAAGTTTGACATCTCCACAACACAACAGCAATAAATAGTTACTTTTTTTTAAGTGTTTTCTTGATTACCTTCATGCAATTAATTTACAAGAAAACAATTCATTCTCAGCTTGCAATGAATATTACACATATTGTTAATCTCTACAGTAATTAAAAGTATTAAACTATTTCAACTGTCTTTTCATTTGTTAGCTTGTTAGTTCCAACAGTGGTACTGCTACCATTTCTTAATCCACCACCAATAATACCCCAAACCAACTTTCAGTTAAATTCAATAGGTGTTAAATATCAAAGAAGCAAAACTATCCAACAGAATTTACAATTAAATGTCTTCTGTAACTCACTGGAATCTACAAAAGGTAAGTGATGAGAAATTATGGAATGAGCAGAATCCAACTGTGCTCCCAGTTCTCCTTTCATCTGAGAGTGCTGTTGTTGCAACTGTTGAAGATCCTGTGAAGTTTGTTCCAACACCTGAGCTCGCGATTCTGCATTCTGAGTGAGACGTTGTTTCTCCCCTTGAAGTTGATCAATTACAGCCTGCACAAAGAAACAGTTATTAACTGAAACCAGAAAAATCTATTTCAGGTGAGATTTATTAGAACGAGCAACTAGATGAAAAATTTAACTCATTCAAGAAATGTTTTCTTCCCATATCCTGTAAAGAAATAGATTTCCTATTATTTTATTCCTTGAGCTATTCTGTCTCTTCATGGCATGTTGAATGAATGTTACTACAAACAAATTGAGAACATCATATTAAAAGAAAAGAGGGCTGGAGAGATAGAGATGGATTACCAAGGTATTTTGTCAAGGATTGTCACTAAATATTGTTGAACTTCCCAAGTGAAAAGGGCAGCATTTTTTCTTGAACGTCTCCAGGAAACGATTTAAACAAGAACTTAATAAACTTGATATCTAAGTTTGGGGTTTGGGATCCCTGACAGCTTTACTTCCATTGCAAACGAAACTTAATGTAAGCAAATCTGTAACAGCTTGGACAGCAATGTTTACTAATGAAGTCATTACTTACTTAAAGACTTATTAATAACTCTGTGATTTCATAATTACATTAAGGTATTCATCAGTACATTCAAAGGAGAAGGTGTATCCTAGGACTAGCCTCTTAACAAAGATGCACTATTCCAAGAAGAATGGACACCAAATCTATGCTGTTTTGCAATAGTTTCCAGAATAATGAACTTTAGCCCCTTTTCTACCTAGTTCAACCAACCACAATATTCCTTAGCCTCTGAGGTACATAGACAACAGGATTAGAATAAAATTTCCTTTCTTGTTCATACAGCATATTATACAGAGTCTTTAGTTTATCTCGCAACCCATGATTGAGAGCGCCTGTTCTTGTTTTGGCAATTTGGCAACCGTGTGTCTCTGCCTTCTTTAAATACTGCCGTGGCCAACACGTCGGGACAGCAGAGAAGGAAGTTAGCTGCACGTCATAATCTGCAACAACTTTCCTCTTTCTGTGTTTTTCCCATTCAAGGGCTTCAGCGAGCAGGTACGCAGTTCACAAGCCGGAATCTATTCGCGCTGCGGGTGGGTGGGGTGGGGTGGGTGGAGGCATGAGCCGGCAAACAAAACGTCTCTTTAGGCGAGTCTGTCCAGTATGTTTAACAAACAAAACTGTAACACTGAAGATGGGGAGGGAAGTTATGACTAATTTATCGATTTATTAACAGCAACGTAACACCAATTATTATTTAATGAACACCGACTCTGAGAAAAATCACAAAGATATCTCGTGAAACATCACCGTCAAGCTGTTCATTATTTATAACAATAATTAATTATGGTTCCTGGGAATTAAACAAATCAGAAAATTGTAATAAAATTAATAAAAACATTAATAAAATAAATCTCTTGAATTTTCTAATAATTTTTCTTCCTTTAAAACAGACACTGTGACTCCTCTTCCTACCCATAACATTCCCGTGTCTCTGAAGTGCTGGATTAATCTGTAAATTATTTATTTGTTGGGAATTGGCATTTCCAAAAAATGTTCTTGAAACATTTCCCGACTCTTTAAGAAAGATTTAGTGCCAAAGTAAACTTCCACCAAAAATACACGTTGAACCTTCAACATTTTTGAAGTGATTCTTCTTGCCTAAACGTGAGTTCCTATGATAATGATTGAAATGTGAATGAATGACTGCCCAAGGATAGAACAAGTGCTTGCTCTTTCTTCCAACTAAAATAGCCCCATTCTCCTACCCCATTCTGCGACGAGGGGTGGGTCATTAAAAGTGAAATGGAAGCCAAAGGTATTTCACGAGTTGCCAAATTGCCAAAACAAGTGGTTGTGTTCTCAGATATGGGTTGCAAGTTAAACTAAAGACCCGGTATGTGAATACACTTCAACAAGAACACTGAAAGATCCCACTCAAAATTTTATTGTTCATATGAAACTCAAATAAGCATGCAATTACCTGCAATAATTACAGCATAGTATACAAAAGAACATTCAATCTGGGTTATAGGCAAAAAGAAACTCAAATCTCGTTAACAAACAAATTTGGAGCTTTTTTGAGAAAATACAGGGCATGTAACAGCTAAATGTTGTACATAGCCCAAAATTAAAAGATGTGTTTGAACTCGCAAGGTCTCAAATTAGGCCAAAATAAAAGCAAAATATCAATGTTGGATAAAATTCTGCAAGTGATTTACCAGCTGATGTTGTTGGATGCATGGTCAGATATGTTTTTGAAAGTGACATTTTTCTTTATTGTTTTCTGTTGGTTTTAGTCATTTGTAACATGTAATATGAGCTTAATTTGTACTACTTGTTGATTACATAACACTTTGGAAACCAATGCCCATTGTTACATCAGTGGTGCACATGGTGTACAACAATGCAGCACTCCAAATGACTTGGGTCTTTTTTGGGCAATATGAGCAGCTGATATTCTGTAGTTTCATTCTAATATGTGAACTCAACGTATAAACATGGATTGCATTATAATTCAAGTGGCTAAATAAATATAAATGTTTGGAAAAATTAATTGAAATTGTTTTGTAACAATTTGTGGCAGTCATGATGATTTATGTAAATCTTGTTAAGTAACCGTGTTTGCCAATGCAAAGTGTGAAGGCATTCTAAAAAAACTGACTCGTGCCCCAGGAAAAAAGAACAAATAAAACAACAAAATTTAACTTTGAGAAAAACATGTCAGCAGTGAACAGATTATTAAAAAAATATTACGAGGAATGTGGTAAGAAGACACACTAAAAATTGTTCTTACACTGTCAGTAAGTAATTTATAAAATCTCATAAATCCATATTGAGTCATCTAACCAACTGAGGTATTCACTATCTATATAGCAGTTAAAAATTTAAATTGCCCAAGAGTCAAATTGTATTATTAAAGAATATATAAAAAGGATAATATTTGTTGTAAATAAGGATTTTTTATAGTACTTAAGGGTAATTTAAATTTTATTGAAAAGTATGTACATGAATACTTTTAATTCTAAATTACAACAAAACTTGCAGACTTTACGTGTAAAATTATATGCATGTGATGCTATCACAAATAGTCATGTCATGTGCACCACAGGAACAAGGACTAGATTTAGGAAAATCCAAGAAAAAAGCACCAATCTGACATGCCTATTCTCTTACACCATGGTTATGCAAAAAAGTGACCTATCTCAAAAACAGTTTTTAGTTATATGAAGAAATGTGCTTAGAGATTAAAAAAAAAACCTTTCTGATAAAGAAGAATAAGATAGTTAACATTAGAGCTAGCTCATAGAGTAAAATAATTTGTCTGCAACTGCAAAATGAATGGCTCCAAACAGGTTCAAATCATACTCCTGCAAAAAGACAATTTTTTTATATATGAGCCATTCCACGTCAAATCGCACAAAAAAGACCAAAATTTGACCTTCATATTTTTATTTATTTTCTAATTTTTTCTATTTGTTATATGGATCAAATAAGTGAACACGTGTATTTTTATTTTTTTCTAACTTTATTATTTTCGGAAATATTGTATAATGAAATTTGCTAAAAATGACGCGCATCACTAACTTGAAAATATCATATATTTGAATACACCAATTATAGAAATTCCATTCCAATTCCATTCGAAACTTAAAAACATGTTTAATTTTTAAGATTTTGCAAAATATTTAATTTTTTGAATTTTCAATTTTTTTGAAAAAACTGAAATTTTGAAAATTAAATATTTTTGTAAACTCGATGAGCTAAAAATTTTTAAAAAATATTTATAAACGCACTAGAGTATTGATAATAAGTCCAGAAAAAATCAAAGTGGGATCTCAGTAGCTTTAAAAGATATTAATATTTTACGAACCAGTATGTAATAGATTGCTGCAACAGACACGTTTTTTGCATTACTGGTCGTCGGTTTCTTTGAATGAAGCATTAATTTAAGTACTTCTTGAGGTGGGGAAACTTGATGATTGAATTTATAAGTAATAATATTTATGTGTATTAATGTACATATAAATAATATTAATATATTTATAAATAATTTATAAATTTATAAATCATTAAATGATGGATTATTGACTCAGGTTTTGACTGACATTTTGAAATTATCTGGTCCCTCACAACTCACTTTAAATGCAAGTACTCGCGTACCATAGAATTCCTGACCTTTCGTCACAATGCACAGTTTTAATGCCTTACCAAATTTACTTCAGTTCTGGACAAAATTCCATTTTCTTCAGCCAGCGTTCTAGACACTTTTATCATACGTTCGGTTGCTGCAAAAAGTCAAATTTTAATGTGTGTCAAACTTTCAAAAATGGTCAAAATTTTCAACGTCATGTCATCTGTTGAGTGAAAGTAATCAATAAGTTACTAAATAGTATCTTTGATTTTTTATTGGAAGTCGAAGGATCTTCAATGTGAAAAAATTTATCTGTGTTGGCACTTTGTACTTTCTAAAGTTTCTCACGGAGATGCCATTTTGTTCCAATTTTCTTTTCGTGGCGGGGGTTTCTCCTATTGCAATTAAACTCATGTTTATCTTCTCTTTATTCATTTCGTAGACACTTGACGAACTATCTGAAGAGCTTAAATTGTTACTTCCTTGATTTCCACTTTTTTCACTGGACGTTCCGCTACTTTCGTTCATACCACGGGAACCACTGATCTCGACGCTATCTTCATTAAGAAAAGGCCGTTTTGGAAGCCGATTCCCTTTCTTCCGAAAAGAATCACAAATTCGCCAATCTAATGACTCCTGTAAAATCACAGCAAATCGTGGTTTACGCGTCTTGGAGATTTTTTTTTAAAATCGTGATCAGAAAGTTTAAATGGATTGATATCTCATAGGCTGATCGCCACTCATGATGCACAGTGTACAGACGATTCACAGAACAAATACAAGCACTTTTGTCTTAATAAGTATTGCTTATTGCGACTAATGTTGAGAAAATTTTATGATGTCCCTTGACATGTGGTCGATTGTTCTTTACGAGCAAGGTCAGGAGGGCACCCCGTCCCTAGGACGCAAAGGGACCCTGCAGTAAAATTCGTTTCGCTGACACGAGGAAAAGCATTCGTTTTGCTGTCAACCATCCCTTCTGGGGAAAGAGTGAACATATGATTTACTAATGTTTCTTGAAACCAAAACCAGGCAGAGGGCCATTCTTTTTATTGTTCGTCGCCATTAGTATATCCAAGACTGATCGAACACAATTCGTTAGTGCAGGGGCAGGAACCACGCGCCCGAATACCATACTTACAATAGATTTTTTTTATCTGTATGTGTTGAGTGCCCACTTTTTTCTTGTTATGTTTTGTAGAAAATTAAACAAGAAATATGCCTATTTTTTCAAATTTTAATCTGAGAGAGTTCATAAAAAAATTTTCGTTTTTTAAAAATAATTACAATTTTTTAATGAAATATTTATTTTTTGAGAAATTAACTTACAGGTGAATAAAATACACATATCAAAAAATTAAACGAAACAAACCAGTAATTTTTATGTTAAGTACATTCAGAGCGTCAATTAATCATATTTTGCAAAGTACGCGTAAATTTCAAAATTTAATACAGGCAAAACTACACAAATGAACAATTTTCAGGTAAATAAAGAAACACGAGCCTCTCTTTTTGATGTCCAGAATGAATGCCATGTATTCGTGTCATTTATTTTTTTAAATAGTCGTGTCAATTCGAGTGCGATTTGACGTGGAATGGCTCGTATTTCAATTAGTTTTACATTCACCCATAAGAACATAGATGACCCACAAGTCACCCATGATGTTACCCACAAAAATATGTATGACACAATGTCATACATTCTGGGGGCAGAGTGAACATCTGAAATACTAATAACTCTTGAAACCCTTATCAGGCAGACGGTCATTCTTTTTTTAGTTCTTCAGCACTTGCATCAAAGACTGGCCGAACACAATTCGTTAGTGCATGGGTAGGCAGAGCGCGCCCTCATACTTACAATTGATTTTCTTAGAACTGTATGTTTGGAGTGCCCACTTTTTTTCTTGTTGTATTTTATAGAAAATTGAACAAGGAATACGCCTATATTTTTTTCAAATTTTTATCTCATCGAGTTTATATAGAAATTTTACTTTTTTTGAAAAAGATACAGTTTTTAAAATGAAAAAAATATTTTTTGAAAAATTTATTTACAGAGGAATAAAATACACATTTCAAAGTATTAAATGACACTAACCAGAATTTTTATATTTAGTACATTCGGAGAGATAATTGATCTTATTTTGTGAAGTACCTGTAAATTCCAAAATTTAATATGGCCATAACTTCACAAATAATCAATTTCCAGGCAAAAAAAAATACGTGTCTCTTTTTTTGATGTCCAGATTTAAGAAAAAAAATATCGTACATTTTAAAAAATGTCGTGTCAACTCTTGTGCGATTTGACGTGGAATGGCTCATATGTCACTTTTCTTGGGTGCTGATAAAGTGTGGACTCAAAACAGACAAAATAAAGAAGGAAGATAATAAATTTAAAACTAACTTCCATGTAAATGAAACCCAACCACTTTGCAAAGAGTGGATAAATGAACAGAAAACCAAAAGAAAGGGTTATCAAAATCTATTCTTGTTTACTGGTTCTTTTTTAACAATTTACAAACATAATCAACAAAGCAAATTATGAGTTTATTAATGGCCTTGTGAAGCAATTAACAACACTGGCAGAAAAGTCCAAAATAGTTCCTATCTTACATGCTAGAAAACAAATTTACAACCTTATACTTCATCTCTGCATCACTATTAACAGCATGTCTTTGATGCAACTCGTGTTCCAAACTTTCCAAACGCTGTTTCAGGGCAGTCATTTCTTCCTCATGAGCAGCATCTTTATCATGCATCTAAAATAAATGAATCATGACTCATATCATTAATTAAAACAAATATTTTTCTTATAAACAATACCATATGCAATTCACAACTTGGAAGATCTTTATTTTACCAAGGCTTTTGGTGATGCTGCACTGCAGTGTAATGCAGTTTTTGTACCATTTTTTAACATAATAGTAAGTAAAATTACCCCAAAACAACCTGTATCTGGAAATGGCAAAATTCCAGCACATTTTTATGTTCATAAACTTTTATGGCCTATCTTCATTCCCATATGACAATGCTCTGAGCTTAAGTAATTTACAATCAAGTCTGGTAAATTACATACTCACGAACTTATTCACAAATTTTTATGCCAAAATATAGTCAGGTATGACCCCGCTCTCTCCACTTTATAAGTAGTGCTCACAGTAGTGACCAGCAAGTGGAATGGTCCTAATTCAGTAAAAGTTAACCCACAATTTATTCAAGTACTTCATGATATTCATAAAAGTATTTAGAAGTTTTTCTTCTCAAGAATTGTAACAATTTAAAAAAAAGCTCTAAACACAATATTAATTACTAAAATAGAATTTAAGTAAAGCAATTTGAAAACTCGTAGATAAGGTTTTCACTGCCAAAATTGTTAATCAGCTTTTTTTATAATTTTAGTAAATAACTCCCCCCCCAAAAAAAAATTCAAACCACTAACTACAGTAATTGTCATACAAACCAATGATAAAAGACGAGCATTTTCATAAACTGTCTTGTGGAATTCTTCATCAATCACGTGATTCCCTATATCTGATCCTTGATGAGTGTCGCCACTCTTACTTTTACCTTTCTTATGTCGACACTGAAACCAAGCAGAAATAGTCAATAATTGGTCAGAAAATATGCATTATTAAACTAAGAAATAACTAGATCACTTCAATCACATTTACTTGTAAAACATCTAATTCTTCTTGTAAAACTGTGACACGTTTTGTGAGTTGTTGATTACGAAATGTTAAACTGTCCATTTCTTGGTCAGCTTTTCGTAGACTTTGTTCTTTTTCTCTGAGGAGGTCACGTAATTCTGCATTTCTAGTTTGCTCATCCACAACAGCTTTCTTCAATACATTAGCTTGGGCCCGAATCTACAGGAATAGATACACATATATACTCATTATAAAATCAACTTAAAAATTGGTAGCAATTCTCACCTTTGAATATTCTGCTGCTATTTTCTGATACTTTGTTTGTAAATCTCCTGAAACACCCTCCATGATCTAAACTGTTCTGCTAACACTTGATGGTTCAAAACCGGCGTTCACAATACGGTTCCGGTAAGGATCACGAGGTCAACATACATAACAAAAACATGTTTTCTTGCATTCCAGAAGGTTAATTTCAAATATTGGAAAATATCTTGCATACTGATTCACCAACAGACATAAATAAAACGTCAAACACAAATTGGTTTATGACAAGCTTCTCCGAATATTACTTTACAAATTTAACATCCAGTAGCCCGGAACCCAGTAATGTCAACAATATCCAAATAATTACGCCTCAATTACAATTAATAAATCCCAAATATGATTCCATTTTTTCAGTCAGTTCCTTCCTTCACGTCGTCAAAACTTTCAAATTGTTTCAATACATAAACAGCACAATCCGGTACAACACGAACAGGTATCTGCAATCTGTCTGGAAGGTCCATCGAATCTGAATCCCCACCATACCATACCCACAATACCATGCCGACAACACTTATTACCCTGCTCATCACCATCCGTCGTTCACTTATATTATAATATAGTCAGTGTTCATCAATTTCTTTCTCCTGAAAGTTTTATAACCACAATACAGCTTGACACTTCCACAACTTTGACATTACCAAAAACATAAGAACAACGTTAACCAACGTCAAATGCAATCGAGAACACAACTGTGTTTACGTCCAATCAAAATATAGGATTGATAAGTTTCCTATTCCGCTCTGTTTAAGCCCGGGATTATGAATATATTTATATATATAAGGACTCATCAAATATTCCGCACTATCCGTGGTGGTAGCAGAAATCTTGTGGTACTCCGTAATGTGAGTTAGGAAATAATCAACCACAACAATAGTTACAATATTTATTACAACAAACCCAAACTCAACTTTTGGGAAACACTTTTCCCATTTTCAGTGGGTCTATAGCATGGAGAAGGAAAAATAAGAAGTGTAATTTTTATTTATTTGTCATTTTATCTCGTATTTTTGCTATTTTTCTTTTTTACTTCCATACTTCATGTTATTTTCTCATTTTTTTTTCAGAAAAGTACTTTAAAGCAATATTGTTCCATCATGATCCCTCAATTTAATTTTACATAGATTTCGAGTTTCTACTAAATAGTAGACCATCCATGCATGCTACGAAGTGAGGGCATGTGTTAATCCATGGTGAGGGTACCCAGAAGAGCAAAATTCCAAAAAACATAACAGGAAGATCAAAAGGGTCTCATTTCGCAGAAAACGAATGAAAATATTTTTAAAACAGTTTGAAGCGTCTACGACACCATTTTCAGCTAGTAATATTGTAAGGCACAGTTCAGGAGCTGGCCCTTCTAAGTTTGGTTCCAAAAGGAACCTATTTGCACGTTTAAAACAATGATTTACAATGTATG
The DNA here is from genome assembly GCA_031308135.1 of Acheta domesticus. NCBI lineage: Eukaryota > Metazoa > Arthropoda > Insecta > Orthoptera > Gryllidae > Acheta > Acheta domesticus. The sequence continues at coordinate 161,831,181 of JAHLJT010009419.1, forward strand.
GAATGTTCGCACGAACCCAACTATATTACGTTACGTCGGTAAGGAACTGCGAATGTATATATTAAGTGCCCAATTTTAACCATCAAACAAGAAAATTAAATTAAATCCAATTATAAACTGAAAATAAAAACAGTTAAAAGATCGCGATATCAACTCGCAAAACACTTGTTACATGTTAGACCCAACGAGAAAACTGGAAACATGCGTCTAGTTTTTGCCCTGGTCGGCTATTTTTATTTGTCGGAACAATCGGGAAAGCAAGTGGCTCTTATCCTGCGTGGTGCTTGCGTCGGTCCTGCTGCGCTGTTTTATCGCTATCTGGGTCTGGCTGCGTAGAGTGAGACGGACATACTAGTTTTGTACGAGGTCAAAACGCAGAAACACACACCAAGTTGGATGCAGGCTGGTTGTATCCTGGCACCCTCTTGAGGTCTCTTAGCTCCCCTTTTTTTATCAACCACGGCCTCAGAAAAATAGAGAACATCATACATTCAATGGGGTGAGGCCAACCCCATTCCTTGAGGAGAGGTCACATGATACGAACACTAAGAAATATCAATGTAAAGGACTATGAATAACATTAACTCAACTAGTTCTTCAAAGCATTTTTTTTATGAAAGACTAGTACAAGGTGTTACTTTGCTTACTCTGATATCTAAGCATAATAGAAGAGACTAATTTAACCCGGGCGAACATTCTGCATTTTGTAAATTATTGTTATAAAAATGAAAAAAGTTTCATAGTGGATACGAAATACAAACGGCTAACCCCTGAACAAAACTTTAAAGCATTAAAGACCCTTCTTTATGTGTCCATTGTCCAGTCGATTTACTTTTATATAGATCGAAGTTCTTGCGCGTTTCCCACCACCCATGCAATACACGAAGTAGGGATGCCCAAAATACTTAAATTCCCCAAAATGAAATAGAAGGTTTACAATAGACTAATTTTGTAGGATACATTAAGGAAACATTAAGGATAGGCTTCACCTATCCTCGCATGTTTTTCTTGCACTATTCCTTACATATTTCCGCGAGTTGCTATAAAAGTTTTCCGCATGCTCACCACGGTTTTTGCATGCACAAGAACCTCCGCACATTTCCCCGAAGAAGTGCATATTCCCAAAAATGTAACAGAACGGTTTCAAAAGATGATATCAAAAAATTGCAATATTTTACCAAATTTCATATTGCCATAAAAAGCACTATTTGCTTTATCGCGTACTGCTTACACAGTATAGAGAATACAAAGAGACCGGGAGGTATGACTCAGTGTATCAACTGATGGTACTGCAGTCCTTCTGACCGGGAGGTCCTAGGTTCGAGTCCCGACGGCGCACAGTGTGTAATTTTGGCCATCTACGGGGCAGAAAGTCTAATAGCAAAAATTAAAGAATTGAACACAATTAAATCAGTTTATAATTTACTAAATTATTCAAAAAGCTAAAATATTACAAATTTTATACAATACAACTCGCTAGAACAACATTTTAAGTATTTGATATACGTTAAAATAGAATAAAATTGTACGTTGATTTTACAGAACAAACAATAGAGAAATAATGATGTGTATGTATATATATATATATATATATATATATATATATATATATATGTGTGTGTGTGTGTGTATGTATATATATATGTGTGTATATATATATATATATATATATATATATATTATATATATATATATATACACACACACACACTATATACACATAATTTTGACACAGTATTGCAATTTTTACCATAAAAAATGAAATCATAAAATCATACATTAGACAATATATACGAAAATACGAGAGAAGTATACAAGAGACATGTGCTGAAACACGAACCGCACACATGAAAATAATGAACTTATTCAGAATCACTGATAGTTTCAGAAGAATCTCCTTGATTATCTGTGTCTGCTGGTGTTTGATCAATTTGCAGAAAATCAAAACCTATTCATTAATATTATTCTTTCTGTGTTTTGGAGGAACCCATAAACTAGCTGTACATGGATCAGACGTAATAAGAAATCTTTTCAGCATATTGTGTAATAGTGTCGATTCTGGAGGTCTTTTGAAAACACAAATTTATTAATCTGCAAAATTTAGTGGAAGAGGGAAAGGATTTTTCTAAATAACGTATTTTGAATTGTCCGAATCGCAGTGCATATCCAAAGGAACAGAAATACCAAAAAAAAAAAAAAAAAAAAAAACTTTCGTCACTGAAATGTTGCTGAGGAAACCTCTTTTTGTATCGATTCTGTCCCATACCATCACAGCCCCATTTCATGATAATGCTAATATTACATTTTTTGTCAATCGCAATTTCTCAAACACCTCTCGGGTTTGACGTAACCGATGAATTGTTTGGTCAATAAGTGACTGCACAGGTATTTCTGCTGAGATTTGTGTAATCACAGCAGCTTGTGTATAGCGTTTTGGATTCTTTCACTTTATAATGTGGGCAAAATTTACAATTTAATATTTTTGCTTGCTGACGTAGAAGTTGATACTGGCGACTAGACATATAGACATGCACCATTCACGTCAGCGCCTGTTCGGTTATAGCTCTGATTTCTGAAACAAGGACCATCGAGCCTTCTTAATAACAGTTTCTCGATTTGGTGATGCAGTGGATAATTGTTACTATTGCTGCCGAATCCCTTTTCCTTTCTTTCCTGAACTACATGCCTACGGCAATTCTTAGCACTTCGCTGCTTGAATGTAGGTGGTGTTTAACTTTCTGCCTCTTAGTTCTTGGAGCACAATCATCAAAATGGCCGGCCAATTACAGTACGGGAAGTTTCTGCTAATTCTGGAAATGTGGGCATTGTCGGAAATATTTTCAAATATTATTTCCTCATCGAGACAAGAAGAATTGAAACGAATAAAACGTCCTTTATGCCTCCCTATTTTCTCCTACGTAATACTAAGTGTTTGGCAAAATTTCTTTACTTTGTGTTTTTACACACTGTAAAGCACTCTCCGAATTTGTTGCATTTTTCATTTCTTGCAAAGTATGTGCGAATAAAGCATCTGTCTTTGCATTTTTATGTTTTCGAAGAGTGCCCTCCGGAAAAACGAATGCAACATTCTGTAAATAATGGAAAAATTAATACATTCGCAACAATTCGCAACTTTTTTTTCAATGTTTGGCTTCCCAAAAGTACCTGCTTGAATACCAATTTGGTCCCAAAGTGGTTCTCCAGGGTTCTCTAAACTAAAACCCTCGATTAATTTTTGGAATTGTGTTTCCTGTAAGATTAAGAGTACGTACTTTTCAAGAGGTCCTTACAAGTTGTTGGAAAATGGATTTCAAAAACCAAAGGTACCAATGGAAAGAAAAAAACTATACAGATTGAATTTTTGAAATAGCTGGGACTTTGAATATCATCAGACACACTCACAGGACAAGCGAAAACGCTGTACTGAAATGATTGAATCCAAGCGGTGCCGCCACGGACGAGTTGATACATGTTCAGATAAGCATTTCCTGTACCTCGGAGAATTTCTAGTGAAATCTATACCGTTGCCATGTGGTCTGAACATCCTTCTACTGAAATAAATAATAAATAACACGTTCTGGTCAAGTTGAAAATTTGACTTTCTGCCCCGTAGATGGCCAAAATTACACACTGTGCGGCGGCAGGATTTTCGACACTAGCTTTTTCAGCTATGTCGAATTCCGTCGCTGGAGGAGAATTCTAGCGGTTGGCTGCTCTGATCGCTAGTTTTCCGTGGTTTCTCCTATCAACATCAGGCGAATGCCGGAGCAGTACCCTAACAAACGGGCCACGGACCGCGCGCGATCTTTCCTTCCTTTTCCTTGTCCTATCCTCTCCCCCTTGCACACACACTTATAGCGTTTTCCATTCGCCGCACTGGTGCGCACCCAGTGCACACTCAGGGCAGCTTTCATGTTCCATTCGGCCGCTGGGGCGCACCAGTGCAGGGAAGCGCATGTTCCATTCGCACAATGACACTGAATCAGGGTGCACTCGGGGCGCCCTAACCTGCACTGACGAGCTCGACGGTGCAGTCCATTGCACCGGGCCGTTTTGAGGTTAGGTACCAAAGTTATGAATGTTGATTTGGATTCATGGTGAAATTGTAAAGGCAATTGAGGATCTCCTGTCACACAGAGTACTTCGAATGACGGAGAATACCATGTTTTACAAGAAATGCTTTAAAATAACATTGTACCTTATCAAAGTTCGGAACATCAGGTTGTGTTTTCGTAATATTTAACCGTGAATTACTGCATGTTAACAAATCCAGTGCTATTTAGTAATCAAACCTATGCCCTTACAAAATCATTCAAAGTTACAATGTGCCAAGAAGTTTCTCGCATGCGCAAGCGGAAATGTTCATATTAATATTTTTATAGTTTTCAATAACCAAATAATTCTGCAGAAGCCGTTCGTTTCGAAATCTAGTGTACTATGTTCGAAATCAATCACTGGCAAATCTCGAGAAATGAACTTTCGACAGATTAGCTTTTGAAGTTTTCGGTAGTTTTTAAATAAAGAATCACACGCGTTAATACTTTATGAATTAAGGAGTAAACAATTACCGAAAGACTTCGTACAAGATCTGTTATAATAAAAATTATCATTATAAAAATTATAACGACCAAAATTCCAAAATTCTTATTTTACGAGTTCTGTCAGTGTGGCAGACCAAAGAACAGCTGTCTATAATCTCATTGAGTAGCGTACACGCACTGACTCAGTTCCGGAATCCGATTCATTCGTGGCTGCCCCACGTCTACCCTTCACGCGTGTGGGGCAGCACTGTTGCGGAGCGATGACGTATGTGCCCAGCACTAGGGTGGTTTTCAGTGCAACAAATGGAAAACGCTATTACACTAACATTCAGTACATTACCACACGTCGGGAGACCAGTCGGGAGCTTAGAGCTTGTCCCAGCTGGGGCGGTGCCTCGCTGGTGGGAGATACTTGGTAGAGGGGAAAACCCCGATAGTTGACGGTAGGCCCGCTAGTCGACGATCTCGCCATCCGGCGGGGAAAAGATCACCGCCACCTCCCGAGAAAACGCGCACTACACTTACGGGACTAATGACCTAAGTAGTTGACGCGCCCAGAATCAAGAACAATCTATCTAATACAAAGAGTTTGTAGGTAATGAGACTAGCATTTTTTAACTTCCTATAACATATACGAAGAGAAAATTTAAAGAAAAAATTTTGAGAGACTTTTGATAAAATATTGTTTTCAAAATTATAAAAATTTCCTAAAATTACGCAAAAAATACTCATATTTCCAAAAATTGTACATGACCTTATTCCAAGACCTGTTTTTAAAGAATGGCTTTTATAAAGAAAATATTCTCTACCTATAATATTGTAATTGTAGAAAGAGGCCGAAAAAGTTGGTCCTTTGCAATTTTGGAATACCAACTTTGGAAAAAATTAGCTGAACGGTTTAGAGGCTAGCGTTGAGTACAGTCGGACGGACGGACGTTTTGCCGCCAATCGGTTTTTCGGTATCAAGGACTCACAAAAGATGGATTGTGACAAGTATAATATACTATACATGGGAACATGATTTATCTACTTTTCCGTCCGTACCGGGAGAGGCGACTCAGAGTATCAGCTAATGCCACTGCAGTGCCTCAGACCGGGAGGCCCTAGGTTCGAGTCCTGAGCTAGCAGGGCTTTCGACATCAGCCAGATGGCTAGGTCGAATTCAGTCGCTGTCTGGAGAATAACTCTAGTGGCCGGGTGCTCTGATCGGTAGTTTCCTGAGGTTTCTCTATCAACACCAGGCGAATGCTAGAACGCGCACGAACTTTCCTTCCTCTGCCTCGTTCTATCCACACCCCTTACTTACATGTATTTACTCTTACGTGCACTACACTACCATACGTGCCGGGAGACAAGTCGGGAGCTCAAAGCTTGTCCCGGCTGAGTCGGTGCCCCATAGAGGGAGATGCCTGGGAAAACCCCTCAAACCGGCGAGGTTGGGCTCCTTATAAGATTTTTTCCAAACTGAATATTTACTTATTGATTCTGGCCTGGCTGGAAAGCTCTGCGGTTTTGAAAAACACTCTTTAATTTTGGGAGTACTTTACATGAAGTCCGTAAGACATTTCCATTATTTTCTTCAAAATAGATTCACATGTTTCTTTAATGTCTATTAATATTACAGGGAAATACACTTACAAAGACGGCACAGGTACCTTTTTCACTGTTGACTGAATTTTCGAAAATTACACAATTTGTATCTTTGGCTTCTTACAACTACAATATTGAAGATAGAGATTTTCTTCAAATGAGACTTGTTCTCCACAAGTAGTTCTTTGACTGAAGTCACACCCATTTTTTCAATTTTGTTTAGTTTTCACGTAATTTTGCGGGATATATGAGCAATATTAAAAATATTAGAAACAAGAATTTCTCAAAAACGGCTCAATACATTTTTTCTTTGAACCTTTGGTAGGTAGAATGCGAAATGTACGTATAAATGTACTGTATAAGATGGGAAATCTAGATGCCTAAAATATCATTGACACTGCGTTTTGTGATCTGTAACCTTAATTCAAGAGAAACATTTGCGATCGCCGACGTGTAACACTTCGATGAAGATGCTACAGTGTATGTTTCCTGGTCGTAGGTCTCGACAGTTTGTGCGTTGGCTTCTATTGCGATTAGTCCGGCTGCTAAACTACGGTCCTGGTTTACAATAGATTAAGCTTTTACTACTGACGAGAAAGTTGTATGATGTAAAGTGAGCAGATTTTCAAAATGTAATTTCTTGCTATGTAAATGGTTTTTTAATTAGAGAATTTTAATCTTACATATTATATCCGATTTTACATATTTATATATATTCTTATTGTTTTCATTTCATATTTATGTACATATTTTGACGTTTAATACTATATATTTTTCCGGTCTCTAGTGATGAGCAAATCCGGACTCGCTGTGGCGGGATGCCAGAAGCGCGGCAAATCATGGAGATCGCATTCTTCTCTTTCCTAAATTTTAACACTTTTACCGAAATGTCCAGCAGAGGTGCCACATAATGCACACAAACGTTTGTGGATCTTCACAACAGTTTCCATCTCCGCAACGTCTGTTTGTAACGCACGTCGTCTGCAGCCGCCATTTTAACAGTTCGTTAAGAAACTGCCATCAGTAGGAGGGACTTGAAATTTCATGCCACTAACGCAGTGGCGGGATTCCGGGGGGGGGGCCAAGAGGGGGCAAATGCCCCCTCCCCAATCTGGGGACAAATTTAAAAAAAAATTAATTTATTTCGCAAGTCTTCAAATTTATATACAAAAGATATATTTGTTTCTGTATTTTGAGAAGAAATATCATTTTAATAATAATTAAGCAAACAATAATTTAATTAACCGGAGCTAATAACATTCATTAATACATTGGTGAACTTCAGTTCAGTATTATAAAACGCGCGGGATAATGTTCAGCGTTATTTTGATAATCCCTTATTAATACATCCTCTTTCAATTATATTTTGCTTGGAATCGTTATTTACTTGGAAATTAAACAATTTCTTGCCTAAAATCATGAGTCATAACTAGAATTTGGATTTTAGGACATATCTATTTAGTTCCTTTAGGATGTTGTGAAAAATATTTGCAGATGTTTACGAATCATCTACTGAAAGCGTCTAATAGTGCCTAAAATGTCCTTAAAGGTCGGTTGATGCCCATTTTAATAAGTTTTTGCCTAAAACTGCTTAAAACAAGTGATTTTCAAGAACGATCATATTTTAAATGCTAAATTTTGAAATTCGTTTTACGGAAACATGAAAACTTTTCAGAAATGCAAATATTGTGTGATCGAATACGCAATCGACATCGAACCGAAATCTTTCACTCAAAATACCGAACAAAAGGAGCCCTGCAAGTCAACATAATTAAGATGTTTTACGCTCGTCTCCGATCAGTCCGCATTTAGACAAATTGCACCTATTCCTGATGCAGCTGCGCTGTCGACAGATTTAGGCTTATTGCCACAGCGCGTCGTCAGTCAAGTCCAGGGGAGGAAAGACAGGTCAGGCAAATGCCTTCTGTCGGACAGGCGAAAATTACAGAAAAAGGCCAATGGTTGAATGGGTCGTGTGGTTGCAAGTTTTTTTGGGGGGAGGGGAGGGGAGAGGACGAGTGAAGAAGTTCCAAGAGAAGTGAGCATGAGAAACGTAACTAAATTTGTTTGCTCCTATAAATCTGTGTCAGTGAAAAGTGCATTTGCAGCCTTCAAAATGATTTTAGTAGATAAGACAGCTTTTTTGTAGAAAATATTGATTATGTGCTATACTGCTAATTATGAAAGTGAATAAAATATGCTTGTATCTCTCTCCTAAATGTAAAAATACTTTTTCCTGCATAATAAAAATTTCCTATTTTAATCCTTTTGAGATCAGTTCTGATGCCAGAAATAACTTTTTCATATCTATATTTTGCCTGGCTTAGTCATTCTTTAACTTTTTAAAGTACCTAAAACGTCGATTTAATGCTTATTAGTCCCTTATTTCGTAATTTTGTTGCCTATTTTAGGTGCCTAAATCAAATCTTTTGTTGTAAAATGAGCCCAAACTTTAACTGGCACTACTACTTGGGCTCGTAGTATTTTTGTTTTAGATGCCATCAATGATCTAGGGCCAAAACAAAAAGGAACTAGTGGAGCTAAGGAATGGCACAGACTTTCCCATAATAGTTAGTTTCCGCATTTCTTTGGTCAGGGCGAATTTTCGGTCGTGCCCCATCCTTTCGCCAGCTATCATCTATCGCCGCCTTAACATTTTTTTCACATTCGCTCAATTTTTCGGTTTCCTAATAGCAGAACCGAAAAACTACTTTAAGAATATTATTGAAGAGTAAACCTTCGTCCTATATGGAAATTTTCGTTGAAAAATTTGGTGCCGGTTTTACGAAAATGGCGTTTAAGTGTTACTGTAAATGCGAAATTTGAAGCTCTTTCTCACAGAAAACTATTGCGATTTCGAAAAACTTTATTGGAAGTCGTTTGAATCACTGCCACTCACAAATGAAATAATGTATACTAATTGCTAAAAATGTGCATATTAACAGCGTGCAAGATATTTCAAAAAATTGCATTTGTGTAATTTTTGAAAGAAGAAACAAAAACAGTAAAATTAATTTTCTGTCATCTTAAAGAGTGAAATTAGCATTACGCATACAAAAAGTTTGAAGAAAACATTTGGAGCCGTTTCTGTGAAAATGGTATTTGAGTGTTTCTGAAAATGCAGAAATTTGAGCTCATTTTCAAAGAGCTCAAAAAAATGTTGAGTTTTCAAGAAACTTTATATGACCTAATGTAATGCACATGCACTCATAAATGCAGTAATATGAACAAATCGCCTCTAATGTAAATATTAATGACGTAAGAGACTAGTAAAAACATACATTAGTGTAATTTTTGAAAAAAAAAACACAGAAGAACAGAGCAAAATAACATCTATGTCATTTTATAGAGTACATTTAACACTATCCGTCCCAAAAGTTTAAAGAAAAAACCAAAGCCGTTTTAGAGAAAATGTTTTTGATATTTTTTTTAATATTATCACATATTTGACACAATATTGCGCGACAACTAATACAATTTTCAAAAATATGTTCATGAACTAAACGAAAGAACTAATTATAAAGAAAAAAATTACTTGAAAGAAAAATCTTTATTTTGTAGCTGTAGGAATACGCCGAAAAAATTCAGTCTCTTGCTACTTTCAAAAATTTAGATTTATCAGTGAAAATTGGACCCATGCCATTTTTATAAATGTGTTTCTCTCTTTTTAGAAGAAATTAAAAAAAACATTTGGAGCCATTTTTGAGAAAACTTTTAAACATGTCCCGAGAACTTCATGTAAATTACCCCCAAAAATCAATGAATGGTTTTCAAAATCGTAGAGCTTCAACTCAGACCAGATCGACAAGGGTTTATTCTGTTTGGAAAAAATCGTACCCATAGTTTAGGCGCTAGTGTTGTTCCCATACCAGACGGACGGATGGACGTTTTGGACGGGAAAAAATTTCGGTATCAGGGGACACCCAAAACGTGTATTTCCGTCGAAATCTCGAAATCGATTTTCCGCAACATTACTTAACATTCTGAATACTACGTATATTACTCTGTATATACGTACGTATACGAGAAAATAACTAGTGCTACAGAATGGCACAGACTTTCGCGTACTAGTTAGTTTTCTAATTTCGTTGGTCTGTGCAAACTTACATTGTCTTACCCTTTGGCCACCTATCATGTCTCTCGGCCCAAAGTACATTAAAAAAAATTGTCCGATGTTGAAGAGAGAGTTATATTTGTTTTAAAAAATCATTTAATTCATTTTTTAAAGTCGAAATAAAAGTGGGGGCTCATACTATCACCTTGCACAGTAGATTGCACTTTAATTAAATCAGTTTATTAATGTAGATTTCTAAATATATATCCTACAAGATGTGTTATATATATATATATATATATATATATATATATATATATATATATATATCCTACAATCCTTGTAATATGTATAAACATTTGTCATCATAATAAATAATAACATTATCGATATTTCGATATACAATTCACTGAGCAAAATACATCGTTGAATTTACAGTTCGGACTGTTCAAATAACAATAAGGATCGTCACCTCTGTGTTCAACTAATCTAATTAATAACATTCAATAATAATTAATGAAACAATTTAAAAAATTGAAAACGATTTATATAATTACAGCACAATTAACTTAAAGCATTAATATGAACGAATATTTTCGTGTTTATAATAGCGTTCAAATTTGCCCCCCCCCCCCAATGAAAGTTCCGAAATCCCGCCTCTGCACTAACGCTAGAAATATGAAACTTTGAAGGGTTAACAACTACAACTGTCTACCATTATTATTGGATGAAGGGGAAAATGTGGGGCATTACTTTCTGACCGACCCTTGTATTCACATTACCGGCAATTGATATAAATTGATTCATTTATGAGAATGAGTGCTTCAATTGATACCTCAAGAAGAATTTCTCAAAAACTCAAAAGTTTGCTATGAAATAAGAAATAAATTCCGTGTTTTCAGAAACGCTCAAAAGCCATTTTCTCGAAAATTATAGCACAGATTTTGATGAAATTATACATAAGTTTGTCGCCCTCAAATCTGTAAAAGTGTTTTTAGAAAAAGCATGCATTTGTTAATTCGTTATTCTTCGTTTTAGATTATTTATTCTAAAAATTATATTTCAATTATTTTGAATTACATCGTTTTTAATATATTATTAATAAATGTGCAAATTTACTAGTATTTCTATTAAACAATGTATAAAATATTCTATAAGATATATTTTTATATTTAATTTAGGGGGGGTGATACCATTAGTTTTGCCCCGGGTGACCTCAACTGCAGCTACGCCACTGAGGTCTCGAATTCAGGATTATTTGGCGACAAGGATGGTTTAAGAGTCCTGATACTTTAGCACCATTAGACGCTCACAGAATATATCGTCTTCTTTTTTAAGGATGACTCCCTAGCCTCAGCCAGGAGGTACTCGATTCGGCTTGTGCTATACGTTCCAGCTGAGAGGCGGATACAAGCGTGGTGTACGCTGTTGATGGGTCGGAGAGTGGAGGGAGCTGCAGATCCATAGACTTCACTACCGTAATCCAAAACTGAACGGATGAGTGCCGCAATAGGCTAATGCTTTCGGCTCCCCCCGGTGCACCACTCAGCATTCAGAGAAGATAACGGGGGGGACGCACCTGGTTTGTAGTCTAAGGATATGAGCACGCCTCGTGAGGGACTTATTAAATGAGTCCCCAGTAACCTGGTAGATTCAGTGAATAGAAGCTCCTCCCAAATAAAGGACTGGATTGCTATGCAAGTGTTATATCACGCAGAAATGCATACCAGTAAATTTAGTAGTAGAGAAGTTGAACCCCGTTGACGTGCTCCATTTGTAAAGCATGAAAGGATCTTTTCGAGAGGAAGTTCTCGAGAACTAGGGGGAGCTTCCCCCTATATTCCCAATAGTGCATGGCTCGCAGAATGCTGTAACTCCAAGTGGCGTCGTAGGCCTTTTCTTTGTCAAATAATATGGCCACAAGACGTTGCCTCAAGACGATGTAGAGATTGCTGTAGAGATTGTTGTTCCATCACTTTGCATACACAACTTGTAAGAGAAATGGATCGATAGCTTGATGGCAATGATGGATCTTTCCTGTCTTTGGATCCTGGTATGATAATGGCTTCTCGCCATAATATGGCAGGGATGATGTGATACGATTGTAGAACCGGAGGAAAAATTGCACGGCCGTTTCCGGTAGAGGTTGTAGGATTATGTTATGGATTTCATCCGGATCTGGAGCAGTTCTTTTCGCAAGTAGTAAAGCAGATCGAATTTCACACATGGAGAATAAGGTATTGTAATCCTCATGTACTATGCTTGAAAAATCCAAAGCGCGGTTTTCCATTTTTCTTTAAGCGATGGAAAGTCTGGAACATAGTTTGTCGAATTCGACGTTTTCATGAAGAGTAGCAAGCTCCTCTACAATTACGTTTTGATATGTAATCATCTCACCATTCTTAAGAAGACCTGGCACTAATTTTCATCCTCTTCGCTCTGCACCTCCTGTAATCAGTTAAGTTATCCACAGTTGAATAGTGTTTCAGGCATGCCAACTTCTTTTTACAGGCACTGACCGCCCTTGAGCAGTCCGAGTTCCACCACGGGACAAAGGGGTGTCTCGGTTTACCGATCGATTTGCATATTGCGATGACCACAGCTTGTAGAATACCACTGTTAAAATGTGCTGCCATTTCGTCCACACCATCAAACTAGTCCTCTGACAGACTAACATTCGCTTGAAATTTCGGCCAGTCAGCAGTTTGTACACACCATTGAGGGGGTCGAGCCAACCCAGGACTAAGTCCATGAATGTGGATGATGGGGGGGGGGAGGTAATGGTTGCTTCCACACTGGTAATCTAGAATAGCCCATTGCAGAATGGTTGTAAGTGATGGGCTGCAGAGAGCCAAATCGATACACTTGCTTGAGTTTGTGGCGATGGTGAGTTGGTTCATTTGAGTTCATAACTACCAAGTTAAAGGCGTCTGTTACCGATTCCAATCTGTCGCCTCTCGGACAAGGGCGGGATGAATCCCAAAAAAGAATGGGCACATCCCCGTCTATCAAGAACGGTGAGGGCAGTTGGTTTATCGAACTGAAAAGTTCATCAGCGGATACAACTCTGTCCTGGAGGGATGTAGATATTACAGACAGTGAGCGTGCGGGTTGGGAGGTACACCTGCAAACACACTGGAGCTCGATCTGAACTTAACGTCTTAAACGTCTATAGAGAGAGGCGAGTCATGAATCAAAGTAGCAACTCCGCCATCTGTGCGGAGGCTGTCATCAACATCATTCCTATATAGGGTAAAACCGGGAAAGGATAAGGCTTGAGGAGGAACAAGATGCGTCTGCTGTAAACATAATATTAAAGGCGTATAACGGGACAACACCAGTTTCAGATCGTCCCATCGCGATGAGAAACCATTCACATTCCATGATCGGAGCCATTACGGTGTTAAGTATTTTTTTCTTCTTTCGACGTCGTGTCCCGAATGGACGAATTCCCTCCTCTCAAACGGGTGTTTCCTCCGAGGCAGTATCCTCCTGGGAACTGCCAAGTGGACTAGATGCTCCGATCCGAAGGAAGAAAATTGTTGGGGCTTTGACGACGAGCACTTAATCTGAGGATCTGAGGCGGATGCCTGACTGACATCGAGAGAGTTTGAAATGTAGATTTGGTAGACTGCGACAACTGTTGTCTTAAATTTTATTGGTATGATCATCCTCTCGCCTTGCAGGGATGCGATATCCACATGGAGGGGCGACATTTTACACGCGAAGTTTACGACTTGGGGATCTCGCTCAGTTTAGCAACTGCTTCATTGGAAGTCATTTGAAATACTTCTATTCACAAATTCAATGCTTGTGCTACATCATCATATACTTTCACCAAATAATTCTAAATTTGCAATTTTCGAAAATTCAGATAGTTAAATGAAAATGAGACCAGTGATCTTCTTTTAAGCATCCCTAGTTTTTTTCCATAGAAAAATCTGAAGCATTTTTGAGAAATTGTTATATTAATTGCATTAATTTGAAGCAAAACTTACACAAAAACGACTATTTTTTTGAAAAACAAACTGTAGATGGCAAAAACGACTATTTTTTGAAAAACAAACTGTAGATGGCATTTTTGAAAGAGCTATATCTTTAAAACAGATTTTAAGGAAAAATATTTATTTTCAACTTTATAGCTTTGAGATGTTAACATTTTGCAATACTTCGCCAGAAATGAGACTAGTTCCATTTCTTAGCATCCTTTGACCTATGAGCATAAAATTAAAAGAAAAAATTTTGAGCATATTTTGAAAAAAAGGAAAAAGAAAGAGGTTTAAAAATTGAAGATAATGCGACTTCCCCCGTTATCTATTCTTATTTATTCTATCAGGTTGGCTAGCTGGATTTTATTTAATTGGGTGCTTTATACTTACGATCTCAGGACTCATCAGTTTCTTTTTCATGGGTAGAAAATAACGCTCATATGAGGATTCCAGTCATATGAGCGGAAAATACCGCTCATATGAGGTTGGTGAATATTTTTTCTTACATGGTGAATTTTATTTACTAGTATAATAATTTTGGAAATGATAACACATTATTACTGAATTATATCTCAGTGGCATGAAGCGCCAGTTGCGAATTCTATTTATTAATTAATCAATTCTTTTCTAATTTTAAATTTTAACAAATTTATGTTCTTAATTATTATCCTATCTTTCCACCAAGAATTATTGTGATGGCCATTGAAGTTGATACAAATGAATTTTTTCTTATCTTTTCCTTCCTTAAAATTAACTTATTGGCTAAACTTTCTCGGCCATGAACAATTTACCGTTTTATTCTTAAATTCTAAACTTTCTAACTTAAAAACTTTCCTCAAACAAATTTTCTGCCAGACATGGCCATACGTCCAACTCCTACCAGACCGAGAGTAATTCTCCTGAAAAATCCTCTTTTATTGCTCGGCTTCTTTTTCAAGTTCACATGTTCTGCATTGTTACTGACTGAATCCAATGCTTGTTTGTCCACTGCAACAGGGCTATTAGGATTCTGTTGTCTTTCCTAACAATGTTGTTTTTATTCACAATAATTGATTAAAAATAATTTTTCTATTATTATTAATATTTACGCAAACATGTCTTTCAAGCTATTTACTGATGCCTTATGTCCCCAATGTCTCATTTCTGTATATATTTCTCCGTATTTTCCCTTACTTTCTATCTTATTCTGTTGTCATATTTTTATTAATGGATAAAGTAAAATTTTCAATGCACGCTAGTGCGCTGTTCAGCTATTAATATTATATTTTTATTAATTTATATAAAATGCCCGATAGATATTTTTATCTATATCAATATGCAAATACTGATATTTGCAGCAAAAATTGTATATGACCTTATTTCAAGATCTGACTTTCAGCAACATATTCCATTTCAGAAAAAATCTCTTTAATATTGTAGTTGTAGGAAGATGCCAAAAACAATTTTGAACTTTTGCAATTTTTGATATCTCAGGGATTTCAAAGAAAATAAGACCTGCACTATTCTTTTAAGCAGGCTTTATGCTATCCAAGGACAAAGTTCATAAAAGAAAAACTGGAGTCATTTTTGTGAAAATTTGGAATATGTTTTTCAGGTATCATGAAAAGTATACCCAAAAATTAAAATATCAGTTTCAGATATTGAGGGTCTTGAGTTCATTTAAATTGATCATGAAATATGAATTTTGGAGAATATCAACCACATGGTTGAGGTGCTAGTTATTGTTCACTGACACATAGACAGAAAAACAGATGTGTTGTTGTCAAACAATTTCTAGGTCCATATCAAAATCCTGCAAAACTTGGATTTTGACCATATGTGTTAGAGCAAGTAATATACTACTTAAAGGACCAAGATTTATTCACATTTTCATTACCCCAGCAATTTCAAGATTTTCTATCGAAAAATCGCCAAGTTCCAGCACATGATGACAATACATTCTCCTCTTACAAAATAAGGCAAGAAAATAAACATTTTGAGAGATAGAGAGAGAGAGGAGAGAGAGGAGAGAGGAGAGAGAGGAGAGAGGAGAGAGGAGAGAGGAGAGAGGAGAGGAGAGGAGAGGAGAGGAGAGAGAGAGGAGAGAGAGAGGAGAGAGAGAGAGAGAGAGAGAGAGAGAGAGAGAGTAGTAGTAGTAGTTTTCCTTTAAGTAAAGACAATTTAAATTTCTGTTCTGAAAAATGACTCAAAACATGTTCCTTGGATAAAGTAAAAGATGCTTTAAAAAAATGGTGCAGGTCTCATATACATTGATCACTCAGAATT
Source organism: Acheta domesticus (assembly GCA_031308135.1). Classification (NCBI taxonomy): domain Eukaryota; kingdom Metazoa; phylum Arthropoda; class Insecta; order Orthoptera; family Gryllidae; genus Acheta; species Acheta domesticus. Next base: position 161,847,620 of record JAHLJT010009419.1, read on the forward strand.
TTCAAAAATTCCAAATGTTACAAATAGTGCAAGAAAGTATGCACTTTAGTAGTACCACTGGTTTTTGGTCACTTGCTTGTCAATTTTATAAACGAATTTTGAAGTTCAGTTGTTTTAGAAACTTAAAATATAGGCTGTTTACAATACTTTCTATAAATACCTATTTTCACTGTTTTTGAACAAGAAATTAGCTCATTCATTTAAAGACTATAAAAGGTATATGAAATGACTTCTGAATGCAATTGCCTCACTGGCATGATGTCAGCATAAGTATGGAAAAAAGGAAGTCAGGTATGAAGGAGGGTTCCTTAAAACAATAAAATTTACCAAATTCGACATTTTTTACTATACCCCTACATTTTCAGACCATAACCCAACTGAAGATTCCTGTTTAAACAGTCCATATGGAGTTTCTCATAGTTACAAGAAAGATACTTAATATGAAGAAAAGATAAACAGAATATGTTTAGACAACACTAGCACAAAAAATTTGATTGATTCATAGGATGATACAAATTATAAGTTCAGGCTCTTCCTTTAGGTAAAATAAATGTATTTGACTTAACTTCTACAATACATGCTCCTTAATAAAAGTAGTGACAATTTCTTAGATCACAGGCTTTGCAAACTCACTACAAATGGGAAATTGGAACTTGACAAGAAAATGAACAATATTAACAAGACAATCTGAGCACTCATACTATTTTATATTACAGATAATTATATTTACACAACTCTCTCTAATCAGTGAAACAATCAACTGAAAATCCCAAGCATACCATTCATTTGTGGACAGAAGAAGTAACACACAATTTAAATTTGTGGATGGCTCAGACAATAGCATATTGTTCATATAAAAGCTCACGAACTCTGTAGTAGTCATCGGACAAGCAGCCTTCCAGAGTAACACGACCAGCTTCATGCTACGAATGTAAAATTAAGAAAATTTTAATGAATTAATAAAATGATAGTACTACAAGAAAATGCATGACCATTATGTCTTCTATAAGACTTAGCTATGGACAAGATTTCTCACCCTTCGAACAGCAACAGTTCCATTACAGCACCACAAAACACCTCCCGAAAATTCAGATGGAATGTTGCTCTTTGTCAATACTTGTTTAAAATCACCCAACTTCAGTTCATTTATGAATGCTGTTTGATGACCCACAATCTAGAAAGCACAGGAGAATCAGGGTTAAAGAAAAATCAAAAGATCTGATCACACAAAATTACATGCTTCTGATATTCTATTTAACAAGATTACAAAAATTTAATAGCAAATACACAAAAAGTACACAATGAATTGTGCATATTGTTTATTATTTAATATTAGTTACAAAATGAAACATTTCAGGGTAAGGAAGAAAAAAGAAGGAAAAAAGGAAAGAAAAAAGAAAAAAGGAAAGAAAAGCAAAAAGGAAAGGAAAGAGAATAAAAAATGAAAGGGAAGGAAAGTGAAGTGAAGTGAAGTGAAGGGAAGGGAAGGGAAGGGAAGGGAAGGGAAGGGAAGAAAAGGAAAGGCCGAAAGAAATGTGCAAAATTATCATAAAATTAAAAATGTGTATTACAGAATTTACAGTAATCACATCTCACAAATCAAGCATTTTTCAATACTACTGTGAGTGTAAATATCACTTCAAATGAAATGAAGGTAAAAGAAGGTTAGTTTTGTCAAGTATAAAAGTCAAGCAATGTTTTATCTTTTGGTTCGGAATCCATTGATGGAGTGCCAATAAGAGTTTTCCATCCCTATTCTCTGACAGTCTCTTCAATTTACAACACAAAAAATAATACACTTTTCTTTATACTGCTGTACATTTCTTAAAATATGTTTTAAATTCTCTTCTTAGTCTATGCAATTTTTTCCTTTCACTTTTCGTTCAAATTCAGAATTATGACAAGCTTCCATAACATAGTAAGTGTCCTAACTAATTGTCTTGATTGTCTTGTTTTTCTTTCCTTCCTGCATTAAATCAGACTTTTTCTGCTATTTGTAGCATTTCTACCTTTGTTACCTATTGAACTTTCAATATTTTTGCTATTCAAAGCTATTCATGAAAAGATCAATTAATTTGCAATCTTGCATTACTATTCACCTGAAGAAATATTACATATTAATTACTCACATGATTGAGAGGAAGTGGCTCCAACGTGTATATTTGTTCACCTTCTGGTTCATCTATAAAAGAAAAAAAGAAAATCCTAGCATCAGCCACAAATACACTTATGACCATTGACATTTTATAATTTCAATTTTTTTGTGATAACTGTTATTATTGCTCACTGGCACCTGATATTTATTTCATGTAAGTATTTTAGAACATTTTGATTATAATATATTTTGAAATGGTTGTTACTACTTATTAAGAATAATGTCTGTTTCTTGATTTATAGTTTGAAATAATTATTATCACTTGTTGGCAATTTAGTACTCGCTTCAGTTTTACAATACAAATCTTAATTCCATTTCCTTACTCTGCTTGTGTTATAAGTGAAAAAGAAGGGATTTCAATCATAAAAGCCGAAAAATCCAGTTTAATTGCATAAGCAATTGAAAAGAAAGTGTAATTGTTGTAATCTCTATAATAGATGATGTCATTGCAAGAAAATTAGTACAATGAAATAACTGTGCTGAGCAATTTAACATTACTTCAGTTGCAAGAAGGATTAAAGGAACTTAAGTAGCTATCAAATAGTAAAAAGCAGCAATTTGTAGAATATTTGAAAATAACAAGAATATTAATGGGATCTCAAAAAGACAAATAAAAATACAGCAAAAAGCAACGAAGAAGATAGAGAAAGTGAAAGCAAGTGTGTTGATGCAGAAAATGAAGATGATGCCAGTAGCAGACATTCAAGATTTGTACAGGCAGTGTAAAGACCAGTATACAAGAGTCTGATGAGGAGAGCACACATGGAAGTGTGCTCTCCTCATCAAAAGCAGCACACAAAGAATTTAAAAAACTTAGAAGATGAAAGAAGATATAGTGCAAGAAGAGAGATCTCATGAGATAACATTTGCAATTCGTGACATTGAAAATAGTTTAACACATTCTTCTCGCAAATATGGAAATAAAGTACGCCAAAGGATTTTGGAATTTGAAGAAATAAGAAAATTGCTAGTGGAATGAATTACAAAAGATAGTTCACGCAATGCTGATGCTGAAAGGTTTGATTAAAAAATTCAGGACTACATAAGATGAAATGTGGAGAAGTTTTAAAGAAAATTTATTTTACAAATATACTGTTAAACTGAGCAATGCAATCCTCTCTCAGTTATGATGATAAAATGTCCACTTCATGAAATTGGAAGACAATACATCTATTCATTCACACATTCAAACACAGAGGAGAATGCACTCATGGAACATATATCATTCATGGCATTTGCAATTCTGACAGCAACAAACTAATTCTATATACTGCAAAATCGATGAAAGAGTTGAACATTTTTTTTAGAAGCTTATGACTGAATAAAGGTGAAGCAAGAGTTAGGGAAGAATGGAAACAAAAGCCAAAGTTGAGATCGGCAAAAAATAAATGTTATTATCCAGCTATAATAAAAAGAAATCAAATGGGAATGATGAAGCCCATAAATGTTGATATAAATGTGGATTTAAAGGACACAAAAAGTATGAGTGTGCCCACCAAGCCAAAAAGCCAAAAATTAAATTGGTTATACAGCTCGAAAATGTTCAATGGGACATGTCAGTTACATACACTCTGCAACAATCATCCTTTACCAGTTAAAGTAGGGGGGAGAGAGTATGTTCTAATAGATTAAAATATGTCTTCTTCTGTCACTAGTGATACCACAAGACAAAAACAATGGTTTCTGCCTGAAAAGTTATTTGTGTGGCCTGATAATGAAAAAGAATGCTCCAGTACTAGCAATGATATGGAATTTAATATTAAAGAAGAGAGAGATGATAAATCTGTTGCAGATGTTTACAGAAAGTAGGAAAATAGTTCTGTAGAAAGTTCTAAAATAAGAAAATGAATTGAATAATACCTCAATAGAGAGAAAGAAAAAGACATAAAATCATCTGACTCAGAAAAAAAGGTTCTCTTACAAGAGGGGAAAGGACATTATTAGATTGAAGTGGGGTAGTGATTATGAGGATAATAAACTGCAAGATGATATTACTATACAGAATTCTCAGTCAGAGTCCAGAGATTGTTAATGACGATACAGAAAAGTGGGAAGAAAAAGAAGAGCACATTATGTTGTAGAGATCAAAACAAAATATGAGATGCCAGTGGAAAATAAAGATAAATTAGGCAGTTAGAGTGATAATTCTAGTGACAATAGCAGTGAAAGTTTGAATACCAATGAAAGCAACTTGGAAGATTCAACCAGCATTGCAAAATATATCCATGTTCTGAAGGCAAAGAAACACAGTTCAAGCTAAATCTCAAAAATGGCAGAGAAACTGATGAAGAAAATATACCCAAATGTGTGAAATGGGCTTCCTCATGAATGTTCAACAAATAATGCCCATCCAGGAAATTGTGGGGATAGGATCACTAATATGAAATTAGCATTAGAGTGTGAGGAATTGAGGCATAGAAGAAAGAGTGAGTATGCCACATGAACAGTTAACTGAGATATTTAGAGTTTTGTGTTTCTCGTCAGAGAAAGATATTGAGCTTGTTACTGTATGGTTTATTACATTTTAATTTATTATGAATATAATAATAACAAAAAAAATTATAACTTTATTAGGTCCTTAGCTACTTGAGGAAAAGTTGTATGATGTTCATAAAATTGAAACATGAATTCAGCATTATTTGCCACTATGATAACACATGTACATCATACCTACAAGTTTAAACAGTTTCAAAATGTACTTATAATGAATAAAATATTATTAAAGCACTGTGAAAGAGTCACACGAGAAATCACCATCATCTGTGTTCCATGTAAAAGTATTTTAAAAATGAAAAAATTTGTTTTGTACTTAACAATCAACAATCTGTGTCATGATCAACTTCATTTTCATCGTTTGAAATCAGGACTGAAGGTCATGGTATACTAGTGATAACATTCTGGCATGTAGGGCAGCACACTCATAAAATCCTTATATTTTGTAGCAGCAATCTTCCTTCTCACTGGATAAAATCTCTTCGTATTACAGTAAAACTTGATCAATGTGGAACATGCGTAACATGGAAATCTGCCTAATGTGAACTTGAATCATGAACTTGCCAAACATAAGTTCTACGTAATACATTGTATAAGGAGGAAACCTGTCTAAAATGGAAAAAAATACTGGTCCCTTGAGGTTCTACATTGAGCAAGTTTTATTGTATTTATTTTGAAAATATCTGGAAAGATGTTTAATTGCTTGCTGAACTCTCCTTGTTTGGCCTTCCTCTACTTTTTACATCAACTTTCACTTCCTCCCATGAAGAAATTGTTAAATAAGAGACTGCATTGCTGCTTTGCTAGCATAAGTTTACTTATTGTACATCTTACATATGATAATTCTCGATTTCTTTGATTTTTTCACAGCTACTTGGAACACGATAATTTTCGGTGCCACCCATATTTTAAACCAATGATGATGTAACCACATCGTGGCACAGTATTGGAGAGAGGAAAATGATGTTCCACATAGCTCATTACAGTACAGCAGAAACCTAAGTTTTCATTTTACTAAATATTAATGCTCGAAAAAAATGTGGGAAGGGGGTAAAATGTATTAATGACATTAACAACACTACAAAATCATGTAAAAATTTCAATTCTGGAAAATTTGTTGCTTAGCTCACTCTTGCTTTCTATCCCTCAATTCATGAAAGCTGTTAGTTTTGACTCTTCAACAATAGAAGATGGTGACTTGGAAATTCCTTATCACAAGTTTTATTGAAGGTATCATGAAGCATTTACGAACACCAGGGCACTCTTGCTCAAGAATGAAGAGATTGAAGAAATTCTGCTGATATTGAACAAAGTCATGACAATTTGGATTTAGAACCTGCTAGAACTGAAGAGACTCAGTACCTAAAGAAGTTTTCAGAAACAAAACTGCACAACAATGAAAGTTGATGACTTTATTTGATTCTGAAGAAAAGAATGAGGAAAAGCAAAAATCTGTAGTTAGAACCCTCTATGTAAAACAAAATAACAGACACCCTAGAAAAGACCAGAAAGAGATCTTGTATTGATAGTTCTAACAGTTCAGAATCCAGTGCTGAATCAGAAGTCAAAGAAAAAGGTAAAATCAAATCTCAAAAGGATTCAAAGAAAAAGCATAAAAAAGTTGTTTTCAATAAGAAGCAGAAAAAGACAAAAGAGAAGAAACCAGCAAATTGCAGCAATAGTTCAGAAAGTGATAGATCATCTATTGCTGATTCTACAAAACCATTTTATGTATTGTCTTCAGGGCCTGAAGAATTTGCAGGATGACTGAATGTAGGAATCTCGTTTTTGTGGGGAGTAGTTATGTACAGTAATTGTTTATAACACATGAGAGAACTGAACTTATGTAAAGATTGGACAATAAAATATTTTACTTGAATGTTGTATGAGCTGCTATGTATATATTTAAATATGCACAATGTATTGAAAAATATATGTCAATTAGCAACTAATACATAAATTACCTTTATTATCATGTGACTTATGATCTCCATCTATATCCATTTCTGAATCTATAGGACACACATCTTTACTTGCATCTCTGACAAATATTTGGGCATCAAGCCATGCAAGTTCAGCGTCTTTCCCTTTCTTTAGGTCCAATGATGACACTAAAGCATCAGTTAGACGAACCTAGAAAAGATAAAGTTTTATTTAATTGTCACACCAACAAAAAGTTTTTACGAAACTTATGGTACTTGAACATTCACAAAATATACATCTGGATACTTCACAGAAGGCAAGGTTTTCTATTCAAAAGGCAGGGAAATCTTTTTATTTTGCTATGTTATTATGAAAAGTTAATGAATCATGCAAATACATGTGTAAATTTTCTTGGTTGTTTTTTTATGGAATATTGGATCCTTAAAGGGAAGGTCCTTAAAAAGGGAAGGTCAGAAGAAGTTTTAAAGAAAAAACTTGGATCTGTTTTTGAGAAAATCTGTTTTTAAAATTGCCTTAGTTCACTCAAAATTGCATGTAATCCACTAATATTTTCAAAAAGTTGTAATTAAAGATCTAATTTTGAAAGACAGATTTTATTGCAAAAAAAAATCTCTATCTCCAATAATTTTGTTTAATGACAGAGTACAAAAATTCAGAGATAACAGTGAAAAGTATTAATCTATAGAAGTGTATTTTACTATTTTCTAGCAAGAAATGTAAAGAAAAAAGTTGATGCCATTTTTGAGAAAATTTTGAAAATATTCCAGGGGTTTCATTGTATATATGATATTACAAGTTAGTAAAATTTGATGATTAGTTTTTCAATAAGTTATTTAATGAATATATTCAATAGTTGAATATTTTGTTCACTGAATGATTATTGATTACGCTTAAAAATAAGTATGAATGAGGAGTTGAAGCCATGAAATGCACGTTTTAAATAGAATCAATATTGTAAAACACACTAATGGCTGTGTATGCTTAAAATTGTATGTTTTTATTAGTTTTATATAATTATTACATTACATAACTATGTCACATTTACAAATAGAATGGTCAAGTGATTGCCTTGTGAGACAGGGACTAGGTGCAAGTGAGACTGTGTATGCGGACATTGGGAGCTGTGGGGAGACAATGAAGGCTACGGGTTTGAAACTTGGAAGGGATGAATATTTTAAGTTTTGTAGCATGAGAGGCATTCTGAGTCCCTCATGTATTATATCTTTACTCTAATCTTTCCACTATATCTTGGCATGGCTGCCTCTGATGTTCAGTGAGAACAAAGGTGCTGTTCACTGGGAATGTTCCCAGAGCAGTGGTAACGTGGATGTGGCAGATCTTAAGGCACTGATTGATAACAGCTGGGAAGAGATTGGGCAAAGCCAAAATTCTAGGCCAGAGTCAAAAGACTAAAAAATTAATACAAGGAAATATGTGTCATTCTGTAGCATCACCAGTTTAATCTATAGCACTGCAACCTAATAAAATGGAAAAAACCGTCTTGACTTTGCCTTTAAAGAAAATATTGGTAAGGTTTAGTGTGCCCATGAATATTTACCTGCTCCTATGGGAAATTTATTACCTAACTTTGGTTTATGAAGCATACCAACCAAATTGACCCCATCAAATTTCTGACAATACAGTTGTACCTGGTATATGTGAGTTTCTGTAGTGGCATCAACTATCTCTCCTTTACTAGGAGCAAAGACACGACCTCCACTCCACTGCTTACAGTAATTCAACAAAACATTTGTGCTTTCTGAGTTGCCACGGACTAATATAAGACGTCTTGGGCGCAACTGGCTCAATATCTTTTGCACTGATTCTCCATCAGATCGACCTTCAAAATCTATATATTGCACCTGAGCTACAACACGGAATGTTTTTACAAGTGAAATGCATTTTGTGGGCACTTCTGTGATATCTGGAAAGGAAAAAAATATATATATATAATTAACAAGAATAATAAATAATCTAATAAGAAAGCAGTGTTTTATAGTGTATAGTTCATATAGAATACCAGCAGCTTCTTCTTCTTTAATATCCAAATTCTCTTTATTATCTTCTGTCTCTGGACTTGTATCCACCATTTTGTAATCTTCAGGTCTGTCAATAAGATTATTTTAAATTACTTTGAAAAAATCAAATAATTTATGCAAACAAGAAGCAGGTACTTACTTAATTATCTCTCCATATTCATCAAATTTAACCTTTTCTTCAAAAAATGGGAACATTGGATGTTGTTTCTTACTACTCTTAAAAAATCCTGTCTGTGTTTTGGTTTCCGTCTTCACTAGTAAATCATGTTTTCCTTTGGCAACAGCACTGAGATCCATTTCATCCTCTGACTCATCACTCATATCTGCATCATCGCTATAAATAGTTGAAAATGTATCACAAAATATTTCTTGACAAATTTCTTTAGTATTTTAGGATACATGATATACCTAATTTACAGGTTTCACAATGTATAAGCTGGTAAGCAAATTTTTTGGTATACTGTTGGTCAAAACCTTGCTTAATGAAAATCACTATCTTTCAGAAATTATGAGGCTGGATTAAAATTAACACTTTATTTCTTCTTGGTACTACGAGCCAAAAATCATGAATCCCACCTTTGACCGGATGGATGCTCTTACAGACTGAACTAAGGATTCAAACATTACTCCCATGACAGTTAATTTGGTCTTATACAAGCCAGACGATTCTAAGTTCAGAGTAGTATTTCAATGTCTGAAGTGAATGATGTAAGAATGAAATGACACAACTGTTATAGACAACCTAAGTAAACCAGATGTATGGAACACCTGTGGCTGCCAATTGTTGTAAACATACATAAGCATCAAATGTACTCTACAGATTTGTCTATGAGTACAGAGATTTGTGTGATATTTGAGTGTAAGTCAGCAAAACATTAATTCAAATTGCCAATGTTTTGGGTTTCGTTAAGCCTTCATCAGGGCATTTTCCAAATCTCTCAGACATATCCACGATCCTCGCACCTCATCCTCCCCACGTTTTCATTCTTACACTTCCTGGCTTTCCTTACAAGTGCATTTCTTCCACCATGCCACCTTGGAATTGCACACTTCATCCTTAATGCCTTAAATCCAACTTTTCTCTAAGAAAATTTGAAAGGATAGATAATTTGATAATAGATAGACAATAGTCAGGTTGTATATCAAAATGATGAACATGACACTAAAAGTGTTTAAGAAATAGTATTTTTATACCTAGAACATTGTTTTCAAGTCATTAAAAGTTTCATTTCTGAAGGTCATTTCTAAAGGTTTATCAGTATTACTAAAAATACAATATCATTAAAACATATCAATGCAGATTCATAAATTTGAAATGTCTGTCTCTCTACAATTGAAATTAATATTAATAAAATATATTAAATATATTATAGACACTACACATAAGACCAACTTTGTTTATGTTTTATTGTGTTATCCTCAATGGTTTCAAAGATATTTTTTTAAAAAAATAAATTTATTTTTTATTTATTGTTTATCTATTTTTTATTTATTTATTTGTACAAACAACAGGCTTTAGCCCAAGACACAAAAAGTTGATTATCAAATACATATACAATTTGTTAAATTTATTTAAGAAAGAAGATCTTGCAAGTCTTTTACATTTATTGGTACCAGCACAGCTTAATGGGTGAATCATAGAATCATTGCCAAAATTTGATTACCTGGAACTTGGTGAATAAAGGCCATTTGAGGTTTTATGTGAAGTAATTTTAAAAATATTTTTTTTGTTGATCTCCCCTTCACACATTGCTCAGCTTTGTACTCCTGTTATATAAAAGTGTGTGCATGTATTTATATGTGCCACAAAAACTTTAGAACCTTTGGAGTGTTTCCTCCCAAATTTCATGCTAATACTTTTCAGAGTTCAAGAATGAAAAATATCTTGGTTGTGATTCAAAACTGTCAAAACCTCAAAAGGTTTTTTTTGTATTCAGTGAAATATAATCCCCGATCCCTCTGGGCTTCATTGCTGCTGGGCATTGCCGTGTGACGCAGAGCGGGGCTGAGCTCAACTGGACAGAGCAGGCTGAGCTGATGGAACGGGAGGGGAGGGAGGAGTGGAAAGACACCAAGGAATGGGAGAAGCAGAGTAAGTGAAAAGAGCAAGAGGAGCAAAAGAAGTGAAAGGATTGGGAGGAGTAGACAGAGATAATCAGCACAAAGTAATCAGCTATTAGAAGAATATTGTTGAATTTCACAGGACAATGACCAAAAAACTCTTTGCGTGTGTTAACCTAATTCTTATCATTATAAGTGTGCTGATTCCAAAAATTAACATTAAAAATGCAAAGCCATATCACCTACCATTTGTTCACATTTTAACATTTTCTCTGTATAGCTAGGCAAATGCAGCTCTGAGTATGTATGAGACACAGGAAGTTAGAATGAAAAAGTATTAGGATGACAAAGAGGGTAGTATACTTCTTGGTAAAATATTTGACTAGCAATACCATATTTGTTTTATTGGAGGCGCACGTGTTTGCATTGTTGTTGTCACGATAAGATACTAGTTTAGGAGTTAGTGTTCAGTCATGGCTAATCATGATTGTAAGAACTGTCCAGACAGTTTTTATTATATCTGAGATGAATTTGTTATTAAAAAAACATTAATGGAACATTACAGACTTTGTTAGAAATGTGTATTTTTCATATTTTGGATTTAAACTTGGTGATCAGGGCAAAACTTTTGTGCCTTATAAAGTATGTTATAAATGTGTAGAGGACCTTATAAATTGGTCAAAAAAGGAGAAATCATCCTTTAGATTTGCCATTCCAATGGTATTGAGGGAGCCAAGGAATTATTTGTATAATTGCTACTTTTGTAGTATTGATGTTACTGGTTACAAATCAAAAAACAAAAAAAAGTAATTCAGTACCCTAACCTACCAACTGCAATTTGGCCAATAGGCCATGTCTGTACCTGAACCACCAGTGGCTATTGCGACTGTTAATTGGGATAATATATCACATGATGAATCTCTCTATGATAAAGATGAAGCAGCTGACAATGAGTTTCAGGGTCCCATAAACAGTGTGGAAACTCAGTTGTTCACTCAAACTGAGGTAAATGATTTGGTCAGACAATTGGGCTTAACAAAGGGGAAAGCTGATCTGCTCTACTCGAGGAAAATAACTTGTTAGAAGCTGGAACCTCAGTTCATGTGTACAGGAGAAGAGATCATCAATTTGCTCCTTTTTTTCAAAGAAAAACAGAATTTGGTGTATTGCTGGTCAGATGAATGAGTTTGGAATTCAATACCAAAAAAAAAAGAAGAAAGAAAGAAAGAATGGGGACTCTTTACCAATTCCTCTAAAACTAGTTTAAAAGTAGTTCTTTTAAACATTGGTAACACCTACACCTCATTACCAGTTACTTATTCTATACACATGAAGGAAAGTTATTAAAACCTCTGTAGTTTTAGAGAAAATAAACTACTCCACACGTGGATAGATGATACGTGATGACTTAAAAATAAAACGCATGTTTCTTGGCCAGCAACATGGTTTTACTAAATTCACATGTTTGCTATGAGAATGGGATAGCAGGGTACGAGATCAGCATTGGCCTAGAAAGAATAGGCCTGTAAGAAAATCTTTAAATCCAGGGGAAAAGAACATTCTATGAGACCATCTGTTAGATCAACACACGATTCTGCTGCCTCTATTGCACATAAAATTAGTCCTCATGAAACAATTTGTGAAGGCCTTACCTACAGAGGGGTAGTGTTTCCAATAACTTTGTGAAAAGTTTACGCAACTGTCTGAAGCAAAATTATTAAAAGAGGGTATCTTCATTGAGTCTGATATAGGGAAAGTAATGTTTGATCCCCAATTCGAACTACATGTGACAGTAAATGAAAAAGAAGCATAGATTGCTTTTAAACATGTTAATAAGTTCCTAGGTAACAAAAAAGACCCAGACTATCAAGCAATTGTTGCCAACATGCTGGATGCTTTCAAGAAATTGGGATGTTTAATGAGCCTCATGGTTTACTTTTTAAACATTTACAATTCTTTCAGAACAATTTAGATGATGTAAGTGAAGAACTAGGTAAGCGTTTTCATCAAGATCTGAAAGAGATGAAAAACCATTATCAGAGATGCTGGAACACCAACATGATGAGAGATTGTTGTTGGTCACTTCACCGAGAGAGTCAGTAAATGGCACAGAGAAGAACAAGCTCTACCAGGGGCTTTAAAGAAAAGAGTCAAAGAAAATATATGTCAATGGACACGTAAAGCCTTTGTAGAATGTAATGTTAAGAATATAAAGCCCTCTTCTACCTTTAAATGAAGTATTTTGGAAGTCATTTACTTTTCATTTTAATTGCATATAAAGCTTATTTTCCCATATCTTAATAGATAAAATTGTAACTAAACTATGGGTGATGGAAAGAAATAGAGTTCAGATGTGGCCTAAAAACTACAAAAATCGGCTATCAAGATTTAAAAAGTTTTTTGAAACACTTTTTTTGTTGGCCAGTGTTATTTTTTGCATCTACATTTGTTGTATGAAGATCTTCACTTGTATAAGAACGTTCAAAATCAGGCAAGTGTATTCACAGAGAAGAATCATTAATATTCACCCATACCTTTAATACATGAATTGTTTAGCTGAATAAAATCATTTTAATTGGCCAATGATGGCAAATAATCAATAAAATTATTTTTTTATTTTACTATCAATTCATTAAAAATATGTCAGTATTAATTTTTTTAAATATTAAAAAGCAAATAAGTACCTAATTCATTTCCACACCTCAAGAAACCTGCCACTGGCTCAACTGTTCCCATGCTCACTGGCTCCCTTGTGTGGTGTGCTGAGGTAGCTCATACACCCATCTCAGTCAGGTTTTTATTTCTTTTTAGCCAAGGTAGCCTAAAGGCTCTTCTCTTAACTACTACATTGATTGATTGATTGACTGATTGATTGACTGATTGATTGATGAGTGATTCTGGGCACATCAACTGCTAAAGCCATAAGTTCTGTAAAGGTACTGCTTGTTATTTACTATGGGTGGTGGCAGTGATCTTCCCCTGCTGGATGGTGAAATCTGGTGTCAACCTAGCTTGTGGTGTTTTCCTCAACCAGGTATCTCCCACCAGTGGGGCACTGCCCTGGCTGGACAAGCTCTAACCTCCTGGCTGGCCTCCTCACGTGTGTGGTAGAGTAGTGCATGTAAGTGTGTATAAGACAGGGGTCAGGATAGATTAGATAAGGAAGAAGAAGTAAAGATAATGTCAATGTAAAATAATAAGGAAGAAGAAGTAAAGTCCACGGCTGTTTGTTATGCAACTACTCCAGCTTTTGCTTGATGTTCATCAGAGAAACAATGGAAAACTTTTAATCAGAGCTGCTGGAATTCTCCTTCTCCTCCTCCTCCTCCTCCAGACAGCAACCTGACTGTGAAGCTAGTGTTGAAAATCCTGTCACTTTTAGAACTCAAACCCTAGGACCTCTCAGATACAGGCACTGCAGAGATGCCGTGACATCAATTGATGCCCTGAGCCGCCTAAGCCTGTCCAACTACTAGGGATAGAGGAATAAATATATAAACAATCAGAGATACTAGCGATCTGCTAGTTATGAGTGGTACGTGATGTTCACTTATTTCAGACCCATGCCCTCCACTTAGTGCTACCAACCTAACAGAAACAAGAGGGCAAGAGTGATCATAGAAATGGATTTGCATGAAATAAACAACATAAACAAGATAGATTTAAGCAATTTTACTACACAAACTGCACACAATTCATGAATTCATTACTCTTAAATCATCCACCATAGCCCAGAACAGATCTCGGTGCAGTGTGTGGCAATCTTGTGCCCATCAATATTAAAAAAATACTCGGCCAAATGTATAGCCATGTCCTCGTGGTGAACATCCCGTCAGACCAGTCTTCTATGAAAGGTACGCCAGCTGGATTCAATACACACTTTCTGTGGTTGTACTGTGACTGTGTGTATATGTATAGTTGAGTTTTGAAGATCCCAAGGTTTAATTTCATGCAGCTCTTGGCAAATATTTCTTCAGGGCAGACTTCTGTGGACTGGATTGTACAACAGAATCTTGTTCCTGACAAAATGCAGTGCCCATACTGTGCTACGAGGTTCACTGCACAAGCTGGAAATGATTCCTTTAGAATGTTTTCATGTCAGAAAACTAATGCTATACATGTACACACAGTGATAAGTACAACCACATGAAGTGTGCACTAATGAGGCAAGACAGTGAATGAACTGCATGGTTGGTATCTTACGTTTTCAGCTCATGGTAGAGGCAATTCATGAACAAGTGAATGCCGCACTCTGCACAAAACCAGCAGATTGCTCGAATACCCAAACAATCACTTAATGTGCACACACATTCATGTCCTAGACACAACCCATGCCCCTTAGAACTGAGAGCCATAGCAAATCCACCTTAGAGACCTCAGCTACACAGGCTGAAAATTAATTCACTTCAATTTCTTATATTAAGCGATATAAAATTTCTTCAATCAGCATAAACAGAAGAAAGATAACAAAATTCCTAAACAATCTGGTGAAAATACTGCACTAAATCTGAAATATTTAAGCCTATAACACACCTTTTCTCAGGACGATTCTCTTTGTTTTCACGCTCTTTTCGTAGATAATCCTCCAATTCAGACCCCTCAAGACGAACTCTTCGTTTCACTTCTAAAGTCATGGTCCGATTTCCTCCCATTTCAACCAATTCTCTAGCCAGAGTTCCAGGAGATGTCCTAGACAATAGTATGTCAACAAAACTCACAACTTTCAGATTACTTCAAATGAAAATCCAACAAACCTTAAGATTTTAATTCTGTGACCTACCTACTAGTAATTATAATACTATTTAAAGGATTTGAACACCATTGTAAAAACAGCTCTCGAGAAAATCCACATTCCATATCAGGAGTGCTAGCCAACACAACCTAAAATAGTTAATTCACTTTCAATAAATTGATTATTTAAAATTAGCAAGATATTATGCCAGAAGTCTGGACACGAGAATCAACAAAGCATGTATATTATGTTTAAAAACAAACATAATAATCATGAAAAGATGTGACTGATAATAACAGTTTTGAACTTATATACTAAATATATAAGTAAATGTGAGATACAATTCAAAACACCATGTAATATCAGTGTGAATGATTCCATTCTATACTGATGTGTGTATATACTATACACATGAAGTTCATAAATGCAATTATCTAAACAAGCAGCTGAGAAGATTTTATGAACTGTCTTATTGAAGTAGAAATGACATCCACGGATGGAGTTTGTGAAATGGTGATAGAAAAAATTTTAGAGATGATAAAGAATTACAAAAAGATTATCTGTTTCACAACTTTTCAAGGAAAACAAGGAATTTTAAAAGGAATTATAATTGTAAGAATGAGGACTACAAACTACATAATTTGTATTTTGAAGTTCAGAAGTAAAGTATCCATATTTTAAAGTATGGTCCCTGGCCAATAGGGATAAAAAGCAAGGAGTAATTTTCCTTGCCTTTTATTTCTGTCTCCATGCCTTTTAACATTCAAATTCACATTCAATGCCAAATAATGGCTTGGAACATTGTTATAAGAGTAACATGTAACAATAGGAATATGGAATCATGAACATGATGTTCACCTTTGGACTGTGTACCCGACTCAGTTCTGCAATACTGTGACAGAGTTGCAAATGCTTAAATTGGAAAGGATTATTTCTGGCTCCCTCAAATGTTCTCATAAGTTTGTCACTCATCCATTCAATCTAAAAAAAAAACAAAATTGAAACATCATAATATTATATGTTATAACAGAGTAATTTATGGATTGTCTGTTCAAAGTATCTTATGTATTATAGACAATCATATATAAAACAGAATTAATAAAAAGGCACAACACAGGTTGTAATAAAAGGCACTTATATTTTTTTAAAAACATAATTTGCTGTTTTGCATTATTCCTTGTGTCTAGATATTAAATGTCATTGTTTTAAATCTTACCTTTTGAATTAGTAATACCTTTCAATACCTTTTAAGGTTGCTATTTTCATGCTGGGTACTGCCAGTAATGTTTTGTTTAATCTCTTTCCTCTATTGTTCCCCTTCATTCTCCCTCCCCTCCTTCTCTTAGTTTCCTTCCTTGCCCCACTCCTTGTTGATATCTCTTCTCCTCCAACTGAAAAACCCCTCAAACAGACGCCAACCTCATCACTGCATCGTAGCCGCTGGTGCCAAACAGGTCATGATTGACTTCGACTTTTGGTCCTACATTTTTTTAATAAAAGTGTGACAATGGGTCACTTTGACTTACATAAGTCAATTTGCACATAAGATGTGCATAATATGGTATCAAGTATCATTCACTTTTTATAATGAAACAATCAATGGAACAAGCAATGGAACAAGGTGAGCCTCAAAAACCGCATTGTATTTTGCACTTATATGTATTTGTTAATCATGGTTTTATGTTTCACTTTAATTTGTTGTAGTGAATCTATTTTGTTTCACAGATAGTACCTGAAAAGCAACACAAAATGTCGCAAAACGTTGTACATTTTAAGAACAGAAGAAAAAATATAAGTGTCTTTCATTACAACCTGTGTTGTGCCTTTTTATTAATTCCTGTTTTATATATAATTGTCTATAATACATAAGATTCTTTGAATCAATAATATTATATGCTATGCATAACATATGCTTGACAGCATATCAAAATATTCAAACTCCACAATTCATTCAATAGTTTGAAGAGAATTCTCAATCTATTTTGAATTTTTTGAACATTTACTAAAAATACATTGAATCAAAGAATATTGTACATTAAATAATGAAGATAATGTATTTATCACATTAGAAAATGATTATCTTGTGACATGACCCCTTAAAATCATATTATATTTTTCTTGGAGTTAACACGTTTTAATTCAGTGCTCCTTTTGTAAATCAACATTCAATCAAAGAAGATTTAATATTAAATAATGAAGAAAATGAAATTATCACATTAAAGAATGATAAATCTTGTAGTACTTAAAACCATTTAAAATTGCATTATAATTTTCTTGGAGTTCATCTGTTTTGATTCAATGCTCCTTATAATTAAGTATGAAGTTTAAGTGCAGGGTTGTTACTGATTATTGAGAAGAATTGGTCACTTCAACATACCACTGTTCAAATTGCAACTGGAGATGTAATACTAAAATGGTTGCACAAAATGAAAGTTAATTCAAACAACAAAATATGCCATTACACACAAACATGATTTTAAAAGTCAAAAATGGAAAATTCAAATTCTGAAATTCTCTGGAAAACATTGAAATTACGCAAAATGGAACTCTAGTATGTCAAGTACATATCTGCTTCTTCTGAGCAATAAATATTGATTGTTGCTGAATATATTTCAACTGCAACTGGTCATTTGTGGTGTAACAGCTACAGCTTTATAGTTAAAACTTTTTTGTCACATGCTTCCGTTCTTTTTCTGTTTCTTTCTTTTATCATTTATCAGAGTTCTGCCTTATCCATTCAATGCGATTAACATAAACACAACAGACATTAAAACATGAGCTATTAAAAATGTCAACCCCACACCAAAAAGAGAAAAATACCTGTGATTTTGCAAATTCCACCACATTATAGCTGACATTATTCAACAGAGCAAGGGAATATGCTAAAAGACCAGAATCCTTGTTACGCCACAGCTGATCAAGCATGTGTGCTAATTCCAAGACACGACCAGCAGTATCAACTGTAAGAAGAACATTCCCTCCACTACGAAGTGTCTGCAAAATATTTGCTGAAAGAAAATTGTGTCTTCAATCTTCAACTTCTGAACTACATTAACACAGTCTACTTTTAATAATTTTAATTTACATATTTTCACAAATAAAAATAATCTTTTAGAAAACTTACTCATTAGCCTTTCATCTCTTGCTCTTCTTCGAGCTTGCTGATAAGCAGAGTTAAAAGCATCAGTAATCATTAAAGATGGTCTTTGCAAGCGTTCCAATTCACATCCATTTAAGTGACGTTCTTTTTTGTGATTGAAGTCCATCGCATACACAATATCTTCCTCCCCAACCTTCACTATCTTCCATATAGTGCCACCGATCATATGACCAGCAGGTAAAGGAGTGATTGTAAGACCATATCCTTTACCTATTGATCAAATAAAAATTCATAAATTGATGCACACATAAATCATGCTCTTACTGAGGAGACATTGTTTGAATAAGTTATTTCACATATTGGAATGAGAAAAGAAGAATTCATACCTTTCATAGGGACACTTTGATTATACTTTAATTGGACAATTTTATCAAAAGCCGCATCAACATCATCTAATGTGAATAAATCAAAATCTTCCATGTTATGGCGTGACTGGAAAAACAATTTTGTTATGAGTTGACATAAATATACACCATAATAATAATAATAATAATAATAATAATAACAACAACAACAACAACAACAAAATTAGTCGTATTGCCAGTCCAAAGCAATAGAATCAAACTTCAAAATATGTCATCTTTGATTTTTGAGATTTTTGCACGTTCTAACTCAGGATAGAGAGCAGCTTTTCAGGTTAAGATCATTTGAATGCCTGGCAACAATGATGAAATTTGATTTGTTCTCTTCTGATGCAACAATCCTCTCTCCAAATCAACTGATGTAAATGAGAACCTCAATGAGCACACGAGCTCTCATGTACCCACTAGTACCACAAGTTTGCCTATATGATGTCTCTGTGCCCCACATATTGGCAATGGAACGAAAGGTCCAACCAGTGTCATATAGTCCAACAAAGAAGCCATCTTTAATTACAACTGTATTTCTTTTATTGATTATTTTGTGGTTCCAAGAGCATCAGCTCTTATGGTCATTAGTCCTGTGGGAACATGAGAACCGGCACCAATCAACTTGCTGGGTTTCCCTTCTCCAGATTTCTACACCAGTGGCACCATTCCAGCCAGGACAACCTCAAAACTTATGACTGGTCTCTCAATTGTGAGGCAGTGTAGTGTATGTGTGTGTGCACATGCATATGTGTGTGTGTGTGTGTGTGTGTGTGTGTAAGGAGACATAAATAATGGCATTTAAGCCAGAAGAATATGCATAAAAAATACCAGAGATTGCCAGACACTGTCACTGTTACTGTTACTCCCCTGCTCCTCTGGCATGACGATGGCAATAAGATTACGATTGCAAACAAACTTTTAAAACATCACTTGGGAGGCACCAGTCACATTACTTGACCTTGACAGACTCTCAGGGAACTGTTTATCTAAATATGGTCTCCGCCCAAACCAGATAGGGAAGTAGAAACTGTGAACTGTAATACAACAAGTTTGAGCTCTTTTCCATCCTAATACCCACTTCATCCCCATCAATCCCAACACCTCTACCTCCATTTCATGATCTCCTTGGCAACCCATTACTCTTACGCCCGTTCCAACTTCCTCCTTTGTTAAAATACCCTAGAATTGTGGCAAAGCCGTCAAAAGCTGCTCTCTGAACAAATCTAAGTTGACAATGACGACTTCCATTATTTCATCCTGAAAAACCCTTGGTAAGTACATCCTTTGCTGCAAATGATAACCATTTCCCACAAATGGCCAATAGCAAAAGTAGCAAATACTTCAATCAATAGGAAAGCCCACAATCACTGAAAACAAATATGTTTATGCACTACATCACAACAGAAGTTCAAAAGAAACAAGCTTACAGGTTTGGAATCATTACAATGTAACCTTAATTACTATTTAACCTTTATTATTTAACAATATTTCAATTTACTGAGCATTGGCTGACTAAAGAATGTCTTGGTAAGTATTTTCTATAATTACCTTAGCTACTACTATTAAGTTTCTCATTTGCAAAATGCTTTCCTCGCAAAAAAAAACTTCCAAATCTCCATCATAAGTTTTACCACAACAAAAAAATGTATTTTATGTATGTACCTTAGATCCACAGATACACAAAAATCATCTTAAATTTTCTTGAAATTGTTCTTATCAAAAGTGCATCCACAATAAAAATATGTTTTGCATTCATTTCAATATTAACTGTTTGTTAAAATCAAAAGTTGAAGAATTACCATATTAACACAAATAAGACAAGTATTTTCTCTAGTATTCTTACTCTGAAAATCAGGGGTTGTCTTAAAGTTTGAACACCAAGAAAAATGAACTAGTACAGTCTAAGATTCTCCATGGCTCTCAAGAACTGGATCCCCCAAAAAGCAATAGAAGGTTCCAAACAAATCTCATTTTGTAAATTAGTGGAGGGGCAACTTGAGACCAACAACTTCAAAAACATTTTTAAGACACTAGGGCACACCATTTTTTTGTTAAGTCAATGAGTAAAGTAACACACTGTTAAGAGATTGTACATTGTAAATTGCATTTGCACCTGCTTGATTCAGATGATTTTTTCCATCAAATCTTTAACTCCCTTTATAAAGTTAAAGTGCAATACATCAACTCTCCAGGACATTCTCTTTCTTTTGATACCTCATTTACTAAGACTGGCAGGATGCAAGAGCTGCAATAGAGCGTATACCACAGAAATAATCACGGAAATTTGAAAATTGAGATATCCACTGAAAGATGAATTCATGTTGGGTATATAAACAATATTGACATGCACATAACAGAAAAATCAGTTACTTTAAACACAGAAATTCATAACTATGGCCATAGACCAAAAATAAATTTGCATGCCCTGCTTACTGAAACCACACTCTTGCAAACAAGTGCCATTGTAGAAAATATCTAAATTCAATACATACAATTCAAAATAAACTGAAAGCTTTCTTGTAGAACAGTCTCCAGTACAAAAGAGTTGCATCACAAACATGCATCTACTCAATGTAAACTTCTAAATCCTTGTCTATCTTGTTCTATTCTTGACTTCCCAAAAATCATTGGTGCACAGAGAGGATAGACCTGGCTCAAACTTCACAATTATTTTAAAATTTAGTCTGCTTACAGTGACACTCAAAAAAAAAAATGAATTGTTTTATTTTATTTTTTTTGTATTACCAATTTCATTACAATTGCTATATTGAATTAATTATCACAAATTAATACATGGTGATGTGTAGTAAAATTATTTAATTTGCCTTGTCATGCATGGCATGTACAACAAACAAATAATTTTTTCAGAGACCTACACTGCTGTAATCAATTTAGCATCTGAAACACTCACAAAGAAATATTTTTGAATTAAAAATATTATGTAGGGAGTTTTTTCATGTAAAAGTCTAAGCGAATTATGGCTTATAGTGCTCTTTGCTATGTGACTTGTGGGCATCAATAAGTTTGAAACCATTCATGGTATCAAACTGTTTTTTTGACCAAATAAACAAACAAACCATTTATGGTATAAGCAGGGCTTGAGTTCTGACAGAATGCGACAGAACGTCGCTCCAGTACCTCAGGAACAACTATTAAATTATATTATAAATATGTAACTATTTCTATTAATAATCATTTTTATTATTATCAAATTTATTTCTATCAAATAAATAATCAATTTTGGGGCGCATTCTGGGACCTAAAATTTTAATCAAGCACTGTTTATAAGTAACTATACTGCTCTCTGGCAACCATGTTCATAGACGATATTCATTGACCCTTTCATTATCTCATGCCAATGAAGCATTCTGCAATAATTCTTTCTGTTTAAACACTTGTAATTCCATGTACTTAAATCCTCCTACTGACACCTCAGCACGAAGGTCAAAAGAGCAACAAATAATAAATTCATTCAAAATTAGCAACTAAAAATTTGATACTTGATTATTTAAATGAGTCAAACATAGTTTTGTCATGATAGGAAAAATGAAGATAAAACTCTACCTGGTATAAATCGTACATAAACATCTGTCCCATTTTATAAACAGGTATTGTAGCATATATTGGGCAATTAAGACCACATTTGCCTACTAAATATGGTAATGCTCCAAGATGTAGTGGGTCAGGATATGAGAGGAGCACAGCATCAATTTGATGGACATGTCTACAAAGATAAAGAGGGCATCATTTAAAGAAAATTATATTTTTGATTAAAAATTAGAATATTACAAAGTGCCTCACCTCTTCAATTCTTTCATGAATTCCTGATCAAATTTCTCATCCCAGCCACAATCCAAGAGAATGCGAAAGTCATCAACCTGTAGCATGTAGCATGGTGGAGATTCATCCATTGCACCCGAAATAGCATGGACTTTAATAATTGAAGTCATGATTTTTCAGTTTTCTGAAAAACCGTTTTAAAAGCGGCTTACAATATGATTAATACTCCCCTAAATTCATTTACTAGAACGGAAAAGAGCACCAGCAATTCTTCACAAACACGAAAAATGAAATTAAATACTGTCTAATAATGGTTAAGTATAAATATTACAATAGGGCAGGGTTTGACATAACCTGTTCAATTGACTCAATCTCTGAAACTTACTGACACGAAAAGAACGATATTCTCCTATTGCTAAAATTTATAAATATTACATATATTTTTCCAATATATGAGAATTAATTAATATTAATTATTATAACAGGGAAATAAGAAACAGTAATGCGACGTTCATTTTTCCCAGCTTTTCGTGCGCCACGCTAACGATGCCGTTTTGTTCACGCAGGGTCGCAAACGGTATCAATTTAGCCACCCTGAGATCAGAAATATTCCACACATTAACAAAATAAAAACGGTGCTAAGAAACCAATATTTATCCGTCAAACCAAAAATTTCTTCGGTGACAAAATTCAAGTTCGTACTTAATTTTGAATTTGGTATGTGAGTTATTTTTTTTTAATTTTCTTGCAGAAATTGCATCGAGCAATTGTAATTAAGGGAAATAAGCCACAACCATGAATTCGGATAAACTTCTGGAACAACTCTTTCTTCTGGAGGTAGTTATCGACAAACTCGCTTTGCGTAATAAATGTGATCACTCTCCAAAATGTACTTGCAACTGGCCTCCTTACGACGAATCAATGCCGCTGAGAATTCGGATAAAGTTCATCAATTTTCCCTGCTTTGAAATCGAGCAAGAATATTTTAGCAAGGAAATTGATAACGTGAAAGGATTGACTATTGTAGAGAACTTCTCTAGTGGAAAGTCATGCTTGTTTCCCATGGCTCCTTTAGATTTGGTTCGAGCAATACAACTGTACCCTCTCGCTGTAACTGTGTACCAACGCAGAAATGAATCGAGTCCGGCAAAGGTCTTAGGTGTTGCACGAGTTCCGTTGTCACACGAAATGATAGAAGCGGTGAGAAGAGTTACTTATTGTGACGAAGAACTTCCCATTAACACTAACTTGCTGGGTAGTTTTTCCTCTCACTGGTCCCGGAGGTAAGGATGCGGGACGAGTTCATGTTTTTGTAAGACTCTCGTGTTTCGGACAATCTATTGTGACTCAATTTCAGCTGGTGGACGAGTTCCAATCGTTCCTATTCAAGAACAGTCGCGCAGATACAGCGTCTACATGCAAACGTTGTATAGGTCGAATAAGTGTTCCGTGCACACCGTTTAAAGACGTGTTACCAATGAAAGCACTTCTATGCGAAGAGGACGATACCAAAGTGGAGGAGGTTCATGACAGTTCTTACGCCCAGTGCCCCTTTAATCCGAAGGCCCTCGCTAATCTTTGTGAATGTGATGTACACCGAGAAACGAAACCCGGAGAGACGTGCCCAATGGCCGAGGACCCTTACTGCCGTGGATGTCAGGTTGCCTTTCCGCCCCAAATGTTGGGACCTTGCGAGAAAATCTTCGTGGCCGAGGATGTCCGTGCAGCTGATATCACTGCTGCACACTTTGAGGTGGAAAAAACCCTCTGATACTACGCTGGTGATTAAACAGACATGCACTGAATGTTGCAAGGAAGCGGTAGATACTGAAATCTGTTGCACAGACGAACCTGTGCAGGAACCTGAAGAGGAGCTGCTGTTGCCTTCAGAGGAAACTTTAGACTCGAAACAAGTTATGGAATCAAGTTTTGGAATCACCAAAAGTAGCGAGAAGCCATCTAAGGAAGTAGAGAAAGTGGATGAAGCGCCTCCTCAGCCAAGAGAGTGGTTCACATTCGGAAAGGACCTGTTCTACATCGAACCCATCATCATCCGCAATCCTCCTGTTCGTTACGACACGACGAGCTGCATTTCCGGGGCTTGGGATACGTACTCGGCAGCACCTCCGCATCCACCCATTCGTTACGACACGACCAGTTCTCTGACGGGTGCATATCAGGTAATATATACTCTATACCCCCCCCACACACACACAAATATGGCTCGTAAATTCTTAAAAATAGCCTTCTCGATTAGATGAAAAAATGTTTCTAATCTCATTTTCTACGTTTCTGCACAAGTTTCTTTACAAATTCTCTTCCTCTGTTAAGTCCAGAAGGTACTCCTTATATTCAGTCGAAGTTTGAGAATATTTCTACGCATTGGCGAAGAAGAAAAATAGATACATTTTTAAATATACACGAAAAAACTCGAATTTGTGAATTGACAGAATTGGAGTGCAAATTTGACCATTCCATGAAAAAAAGTAGGAATCAGGACCTTGTTGTCTATAAATTACATCATATTGCAGTAGTTTTCATTTTTTGTGTTATTTTTCATGTTCCTAGTATTGTAAGTCAAAATATTGGTTTTATAAATGTAGTCCATAGTAACTAAACTATGGACTACATTTAGCTACAGAATGGCACACACATTCCCGTATTAGTTTTCTATTTCCTTTGGTCTCGGCTAGCTATTCGGACTTGACACATACTCTTGCCAGCTGCCATCTATCGCCGCACAAACTACATTTTTTTGACATTTTATTAATTTGTCGGTTTCTCAATAGTTGAATGGAAATATTATATTAAGAATATTAAAGAACGGTACAACCTCGTCTTAAATGGCATTTTTCTTTAAAAAATTTGGAGCCATATTTAAGAAAATGGCGTTTACGCCCTACTGTTAATGCGAAAATTAAAGCTCCTTTTCACAGGAATCTTTTGTGATTTCGAAAAACCTTATTAGAAATCATTTGAAACACTTTAAGGCACAAATACAACAGTGTTTACAAAATGCCGGAAATTTGCATATTAACGGCGTGAGAGATCTTAAAAAAAGTACATTTGTGTGATTTTGGGGAAAAAAAATACCCCAAATTAACTTCATGGCATGTAAAAGAGCGCAATTAGCACTATCCGTTCGAAAAGTTTGAAGAAAAAATTTGAAGCCATTTACGAGAAAATGGCGTTTGAGCGTTCCTGAAAATGCGGAAATTTGAGCTTATTTTCACAGAAAATGTTGAATTTTAGAGAAACTTTATATGACATTATTGTAAGCACGTGTACTCATAAATATAATAATGTTAATAAATCGCAGCTAATGTAAATAGTAACGACCTGACAGACAAGTCACAGAAATTACATTTTTGTAATTTTTGAAAAAAGAATAGAGCAATATGGCGTTTATGTCATCTCATAGAGTATTTTAGAACTATTGCTACCAAAGTTTAAAGAAAAAAATTGGAGCCGATTTTGAGAAAATCTTGTTTATGCAATTTTTTAAAAAATTGCAAATATTGCACGCAATATTGCGCAAAAACTACTAACATTTTCAAAAAATGTACAAGACCTTAATGAAAGAACTCATTATGGAGAACAAATTTTATTTGAAGGAAAAATCTTTTTCTTTAATTTTGTACTTTTAGGAAAAGGCCGAAAAAATTCAGTTTTGCAATTTTGGAAAATTCAGAGTTAACCATGAAATTCGAAGCTATGCCACCTTAATAAGTGTATTTTACTCGTTACAAGAAATTAAAAAACAATTGAAGCCGTATGTGAGAAAATTTTTGAAAATGTTCAGAGGGCTTCATGTAAAGTACCCCCAAATTTTGAAAAATCTTTTTCAAAATCACATGACGTCGACTCAAGCCAGATAGACAGGGGTTTCTTCAGTTTGGAAAAAATCATCAGGGGGCCCCCAAACCGTATATTTCCGTTGAAATCTCGAAATCTATTTTTCGCAACATTAAAAATCTTTCCCTATATTACGTTTATTTCTCCGTGTATACGTATGTATATGGGAAATTAAAAATAAGATGAATTGTGCAATTATATTGTATTTGGTTGGTATAATAAAATTTTTCAAAGCAGTCGCGGGCCGCACAAATTGATCCGGCGCGCCGCCAGTTGGAAAGCCCTGCTATAGCATAACCCTCTTAGCAGTCACAGAAACGCTGCAAAGTCACGGTGTATGACGTACTGTCGTATTGTCCATGATGTATTGTCCTATTGTAGGACTCCATGACGTGAAACAATACGTTTTTACAAAAATTTCGTTTTCAGAAAATTGAAATCACACTTTTGCATGCTGTGTGGTCCTAGCACAGTTTCCTAGCTTTAAGGACGTGTTAGAATTTTAACACCTTAGTTTTCCAACATTTATTTTTACTTTCCCGTATATGTACATAGTTTACTTTCCCGTATTGTACGAAGTAATAAACGTAGTGTATGGAAAGTTATGTAATACTGCGGAAAATGGATTTCGAGATTTTTAACGAAAATGCACGTTTTGGGGTCCCCTGTAACCAAAAAAATGTTTTTTTCTTTTCAAAACATCCGTCCGTCCGTCTGTCTGTCTGTCCGTCCGTCTATCCGTGCGTCTGTCCGTCCGTCCGACTGTCCGGTGTCGGTGAACAACACTAGTGCCTAAACCATAAGTACAATTTCTTCCAAAATGATTATTCCCCGGTCGATCTGTTAACTCTAAATTTTCGAAAATTGCAAAAGTTAAACTTTTTTCGGCGTCTTCCTACAACTACAATTAGTAGTGCTCAACAGCACTTACTTTCCCGTATTAGAGAAAACAGCTACGTAATACTGAAATATTGCACTTTAAGAGCTACTAACATCTTAGCTTACAACTCACTATTTCCATCGCAGTGTTGTCAGAAATATGTGAATTCTACAACTACACAAAAATAGAATACAAAAGTTTTGTAACCCTGTATTGGAAAAAGAAGCCTGATACCCTGGACAATATAGAAATGCATTCCATAGGGCAATGATTAGAGAAGAGTATTTTAAAACCATGCAAAAAATTCTCTACTCACTACAAATGGTACAGCATTTGGTGGGAAAATAAATATTTTCTTGCAAATATAAACATAAATTAGACAATTATAACTCCTCTTCATACAGCTCCATCTGGTCACAACAATGACACGAAATTCACAGATATTCGCGAACGCAAAGGGAAATCCATTGTTGCAGACCCTGCATTGTCGCTATTCTGAGAGCTATTAATTCTTTTACTTATTTCAAATATTTCAAAATAAACCATTTCTAAAATATTAATGTGTAAGTGTATAACAAAAGCTCGAATGTAAGAAACGAAGAAAGAAATAATATACAAAATTGCACATTCTAATTTACGACACACCCAGCTGTCCGAAGCCCAGTAAATTTACAGCGGGCTATTAAGTTTGTCACAAATTATAGAAAAACTACTGGTATTTTGAAAAAATTAAGCATGACCTTATTTGAAGATGTTGTTTTATAAATACGTGTAATTGAGAAAAAATTGTATTTTTAAAACTGTAGTTGTAAGAAAACGACGAAAACGAAGCGCAGTTAATTCCGAGGAAGCTATTATGTTTGTCAGGAAATTAAAGAAAAACTACTTAAATTTTCCAAAAATTCAACAAGATCTTATTTAAAGATCTGTTTTTGATTAGCATATTTCATTAAGCAACACATTCGTGTCTTCACAATTGTAGTTGTAGAAAGTGTACAATTGCGGTAGTGCACAATTGTAGTAGTGCACAGTTGTAGAAAGTGTACAATTGTAGTGCTACAGAATGACACAGACTTTCCCGTATTAGTTTTCTATTTCCTTGGGTCTTCGCTAGCTATTCGGAATTGCTACATACTCTTTCTTGCCAGCTGCCATCTATCACCGCACAAACTACATTTTTTTTGTCATTTTCTTAATTTTTCAGTTTCCTATTGTTAGAACGGAAGTACGACGGTTGTACCAAAAGTAAGGTTCTCAATGAGCTACAGCCTCGAGAGAAGGTGCTAAGCTGAATCCGACAACAGTGCCGTGCGCAGTGGTTCCCCCACTCTCGAGCTCGCCCAGCCGCGATTCGCTACGTCGCTCAGTGTTCGCTTGGCAGCCGTCAGAGATGGAAGTGTAGATCGCCGCTCCCGCCAAGTGCGAGGTTCGAGCAGTAATACGGTTTCTTCATGCAAGGAAGTTACCGCAGAAGGAACAATCCAGAATCGACGGAGAGGACGACTGACGGAGGGAGTAGTGCTTCTTCACGACAACGCTCGACCCCAAGTCACTCGCCCAACACAGGAGCTTTTGAAAAAATTTGGGTGGATCGTTATGCCCCATCCCCAGTACAGGCCGAACTTAGCCCCTAGCGATTATCACCTCGTTCCCAAGCTAAAGGAATACTTCAAGAGAGACGATGAAGTCCGAGCAGAGGTCACACGCTTCCTCAACGGATTGGCGGGAGACTTCAACTTATGAATACAAAAGCTGGAGCACCGTCTTCAAAAGTGTGTCGAAAAAAAATGGAGACTATGTTGAAAAATAGACAACAGTGTAAGCTTTCCAACGATGTATAAATTAATAACAAAAAATAATGTTTTTATTTGTAAAAAATATGGGAACCTCCCTTTTGGCACAACCCTCGTATAAATTTTAGAATATTAAAGAACACTAAAACCTAGCCCTAAATGGCAATTTTCTTTTAAAAATTATGTGCCGTTTTAAACAAAATTGCGTTTTAGCGCTACTAAAAATGCGAAATTTGAAGCTCATTTTCACAGAAAATTTTTGAGTTTCCAAAATACTTTATTTGAAGTTATTTGAAGCACTTACACTCACAAATATAATAATATTTACAAATTGCTGGTAACGTGCATATTAAAAATGAGAGAGATCTTTCAAAAAATATATTTATGTAATTTTTGAAAACAAAACTCAAAATAAACTTCACGTCATATTAAAGAGTGAAATTAGCACTATCCGTTACAAAAGTTTCAAGAAAAAAATTGCAGCCATATATGAGAAAATGGCGTTTGAGTGTTTCTGAAAATGCGGAATTTTGAGCTACTTTTCCCAGAAAACGGTTGTTTTTTCGAGAAACTTTACTTGACATTATTTAAAGCACATGCACTTGTAAATATAATGTGAAAAAATCGCCGCTAATGTAAATATTAACGACGTGAGAAACAAGTAAAAAATTACATTTTTCCAATTTTTGAAAAAACAAAAGAATAGAGCAATTTGGCGTTTTTGTCATCTCATAAAATACATTAGGCACTATACCTACCGAAAGTTTACCTATCTATCGAAAGTTTCAAAATTTTCCCAAAACGGCTCCAAATTTTTTCTTTAATTTCTTGTGTGAATAGAGTAAAATACACTTACTAAGGTGGGATAGGTCCGATTTTCGCGAATAACTCTGAATTTTTGAAAATTGCAAAAGTTTAAAATTTTTTCGGCGTCTTTCTGGAACTACAAAATTGACGATAGAGATTATTCTTTTAAATAAAATTTGTTCTCCAAAGTGAGTTCTTTCATTAAGGTCATGTGCATTGTTTTGAAAATTTTAGTAGTTTCCGCGAAATATTGCGTGCAATATGTGCAATTTTAAAAAATTACAAAAGCAAGATTTTCTCGAAAACGTCTCCAAATTTTCTTTAAACTTTTGGCAGGGATAGTTCTAAAATACTCTACGAGATGACATAAACACCGTATTGCTCTGTTCTTTTGTTTTTCAAGAATTAC
Organism: Acheta domesticus; assembly: GCA_031308135.1. Taxonomy (NCBI): domain Eukaryota; kingdom Metazoa; phylum Arthropoda; class Insecta; order Orthoptera; family Gryllidae; genus Acheta; species Acheta domesticus. The sequence continues at coordinate 161,878,078 of JAHLJT010009419.1, forward strand.
AAAAATGCAATTTCTGTGACTTGTCTCTCACGTCGTTACTACTTACATTCACTGCGATTTGTTAACATTATTATATTTATCAGTACACATGCTTAAAATAATGTCACAAAGTTTCTCTAAAACTCAACCGTTTTCTGTGAAAACTAGCTTAAAATGTCTCATTTTCAGAAACGCTCAATCGCCGTTTACTCGTAAATGGCTACAAATTTTTTCATCTAACTTTTTGTACGGACAGTGATAATTGCACTCTTTGATATGACGTGAAGTTCACTTAAGGGTATTTTTTTAAAATTACACATATGTATGTTTATTGAAAGATCTCTCATACCGTCAATATGCACATTTCCGACATTTTGTAAACACTATTGTATTTATGAGTTAATGTGCTTCAAATTACATCTAATAAAGTTTTTCGAAATCACAAAAGATTCCTGTGAAAAAGAGCTTTAATTTCCGCATTTACAGTAGAGCTTAAACGCTATTTCCTTAAAAACTGCTCCAATTTTTTCAAAGAAAATTGTCATTTAGAACGATGTTTTACTCTTCTTTAATATTCTTAAAATAATATTTTCGTTCTACTATTACGCAACCGTCAAATTAAGAAAACCTCAAAAAATGTAGTTTGTGCGGCGATAGATGGCAGCTGGCAAGAGTATGTAGCAAGTCGAAATAGTCAACTGAGACCAAAGGAAATAAACAACCAATACAGGAAAGTCTGTCCCATTCTGTAGCAACACTAGTTTTTATTCTCATCCCTTTTATTTTACTTTTCTTCTTTTCGTCTTCCCTATTTTACTTTTTTCTCACTTTACTGCAGTATACTATTATCCTTGGGATTACCTCAACAATAGGAACTCAAACATTGATCAGAAAATCCGTGTGTTCTTTTCAGGTGTAACTTCGCAAACACGTCATGATGAAGGTTTATTTGTGCTCTTCGAAATAGAGTTAAAATTGATGGAGGTGGTGAGAAGATACACGCCATTTTATACCCCCAAAATCCATTTTTATATGTAGTAGGATGTGTCACGTATGACTGTTAGATTAGAAGCTTTTGATCTGAAACTTGGTAAATGTTTCAGGAGTAAGTTATACTCGTGCAGTTCTGGAGATCATTAAGATTTTTTAAATTTTGGTGGACATTTTAATTAAAATATTTAAGAGGACAGGAAACTAACTTGTACGAGAAAGTACGTGCCATTTTGTAGCACCACCAGTTAATTTCTATACAGTGTTGTTGTGATGTTAGAATATACAGTGTAGAGAAAAGTTACGTAATGCTGCGGAAATTCAAAGTCGATATTTCAACGGAAATACGTTTTGGGTCCTTTGAAACCGAAAAAACGATTTTTTTCAAAACGTCCGTCAGTCTGTGAACAACACAGAAGAGTCTAGACTATTTTAAGAACTTCTTTCAAAATGAATATTATCCAATCGATGTGGCTCGAATTGATGCCACGAGATTTTGAAAATAATTCTCAAACTTTTTAGGGTACTTCTCTTGAAGCCCCTGAGTCATTTTTAAAATTGTCTCAAAAACGACTCCAATTTTCACTTTCACGAATGCTTCGTAAGAAGAGAAAGTTATGTTATCGTGCGCCGGAAAATGGTGAATTTTCGCCAGAAAAACTCTCTTTGTCGGGCCCTGGTAACGAAAAAGTGGATAAATCCTGTTGCTAAATTTAGAAAAAAAATCCTCTAACTCGTGGTGTAGCCAGAATCCATGTTTTGATGACTCTTGATACCGAAAAATCGATTGACGGCAAAACGTTCGTCTGTCCGCCCGTCCGCCCGTCTGTGATCAACGCTACTGCCTAAACCGTTCAGCTGATTTTCTTCAAAACTGATATTTCCCAATCGTTTTGGCTGATGTCGAGGCTCCTGGAATTTAAAACCGATATTTTAATTCTGAGGGGTATTTTACATGAAGCCCCTCGGACATTTTCAAAGTTTTAAAAAAAATAGCTCCCAAGGTTTTGTGAACTCTACTGTTTGAAGTCATGATGTATGGTTGTTGTGATGTTAGACGTGAATGATCCTCACCACGTGTGAGGCAACTCAGGATCCACAGCATGTAGCAGTTAATATGTGTATAGTCACTTGGATGTTGTAAGTCCTGATAAAGGAAATCCATTTTCCGAAACGTTGGCAAACAACGATGTTTTAAATTAATTCTGCTGAACACTGACCAAGCCCTGATAAACTGCCTCGACACATATAATCAAACAGATAGATAAACAGGACTTGTCTGGATGTGCTTTCCCAATAGGAATCTTTTAAACAGTTTTTCAACTCTATTATTCGATTTCTGAAACGTATGTCACGTCAAATCAATTATTGTGTCGTGTGCATCTGTATGAACCGATTTAAGTTAAATTATGAATATTTCAATATTAAATTGAAATACAAGTTAACCAGAACCCACGCTATCAACTTACATATCCCTAACGGTTCCGAAATTATTATTACTTTCTCTCTTTACGAATACTTCGTAAGAAGAGAAAGTTTTGTAATCGTGCGCTGGAAAACAGCAAATTTTCGAGCCCACTACGTTTATGTATCTTAGTGGTCTGAGCGCCAGCACGTTAACTCTGAGAAACTGGGTTCGGATGTCGAAATTGAAAAACCTTGCTGGTTGAAAACACTTTTGCTGGTTTATGTAGGTGTATGCTATTGCGGAGCATTTAGAAACAATTCAAAAATATATGTGCTTTGGTAGCACTCCGTGTTGAATTTGACGTTTTATGCCTCGTACGACTTCAATCCATGCGCGCTTACGTGGCGAAGTGGTATGATTGCCGGCACGTTAACTCTGGGGTTTTGAGATCGCGTCTCGGAGTGGAAAAAAAAATCCGGTTGAAAAAACTTTTGCTGGTTTATGTAGTAGTATAATATTGCGGAGCATTTAGGAACAATGCGAGAACGCATGCGTTTTGGTATCACCATTAGTTTCCTTTAAACTTTCTGTTCAGGTGGTGCTGAAACTACACAAATGTAATATTTTGAAAATATCTCTCGCTTTTTTAATATTTACATTATGTCCGTTTTTATATATTATTGAATTTGTGAGTTCAAGCGCTTCAAAAAATTTTTTTATGATTTTTCTTGAAAAATGAAAATTTTTTGTGGAAATGAGCTCAAAATTGCGCAATTTTAGAAATGCTCAAATGACATTTTCTCAAAAATCGTCCCCAAAGTTTTCAATTAAAATTTGTTTATAGGACAAAATTTTACTCTTCTAATATATGCTTAAGGTCATTATTATATCAGTTTCACTATTGGTAGACCCAAAATACAGAGAAAATGTAAAAAAATATCTTGTAGACGTGGGGCAAAGCCGAAAAACTTACCCAGGATAAAGAGACTAGGAAACTAACTGGTACGAAAAAGTTTGTACCATTCTGTAGCACTGGTTTAAACCACTCACACTTCATATTATTTGGATTTGTTCAAGTGATGTGTGACGTTTTAGTAGGATAGTAGTTGCTATTTAAATAATAGTACGTGACCGTAACCAATAGTACCAGAAACCACTGGTTGAACCTTTTAGTATGTACATTTCTGGAAATTTACCTCCTCTGTGTAACTGCACTCCGTGACATGTGTGAGTAGAAACGCGAAATCGACGCGAAATTAAATTAAAGAAACAAAAAAAATAATCTTCCACGATAAAATTAATTTGATATTCTGTAAAATTTTATTTCGACGCTTAGTGGTATTACAATATACGGGGTCTACTTACACTACCGGGTCTACAGTGTTGCACCGCAGTCTCCACGGGCTGACCATTAGATACTGAGATTTTCTGCAAACCTAATTTTCACCTTGAAAGCAATATAATATATATAATATATTATATTGTCTTCATATATATTCACTTGTCTTTATATATATATATATATATATATATATATATATATATATATATATATATATATATATAAAGACAAGTGCATTGACTTACAGCGCGACACTCTCTGAAACTACAGAACCAATACTGATGAAACGTTTGTGCTAGCTTTCTGTGAAGGTCTGGAGTACTATAGGCTATGGGTTACAATCACAAACCTTAATAATTTACAAAATAATTACTTTTCTGGACTGTTTTCGCTTAGCACTACATTACAGATTCAAAAGTGCATCAATGTGCAATTGTTTAGTTGCGCGCCATCAGAGGATGACGACTGAGATCTATGATTGAGTTCATCTATGCACGAATTGCGTATCTATAGGAAAGAGATTATAATATACTACAACTTCCTTGGAGAGGGCTGATTGTTGATTTGTACTTTCCATTGCTTAACCTGAAATGTTCATATTTAGGAAAGATAATGGCAGTTTTCTTTATATATGCAAGAAACTTGAATATTTATTTTAATTGCATCTGGGCGTGAAAGTGTAGAAAATACATGAAATTATTGAAAAACAAATTTTGCTGAAGGAAGTGCTTGATATTGTCATAAAACGGTGTAAATGCACACATCTGTCTACATGAAACAGTTATTGGGTTAGTGGTGGTAAATTAAGCATGATTATTATGTATTTGCGAGTTGAACGAGCTAAAAAAAGCTATGATTTATTTACGTGTTAACTGTGACAAATGGATTAATTTTTGTAGGAAGTGTTTTATTATAGTAGAGAGTGGAAGCGTACCAGTGGATGGTAAAGAAATGATTATTTAAACTCGCGAGAGTAAGTTTGGCAAGAAGTATAATTGAAGTAACAGATAAATATGAAACTTTTCTTTATAAATACGCGTGAAGAAAAAATATGAAAATGAGTATGTTTTATAATGTGGCAATTGATAGAAAGTATTGGTACTACAGTATATTACACAAAATTTCGCAAAGAGAATACACGTGAGTAAATGCATTTTATTTTTTGTTTACGTTTTTTGTTAATGTTCATTATAAAGTGAATGAAATTGGGGCGCGGGATCCACAGTAAGAAACTCTATAAATATTTTTTTAGTGCGAAAGTCAGGAACACCGGTTATTTCCAGATCGGTGCTTAGCAGAAAAGGGCGGAGCAGGACGGGAAGAGGATACAATAGAATAAATAGTAGTAGACTCCGCCGCAGGGCGGAAATAGATGAAATACCTTTTCCTGGCTAATAAATGAGGATAAATATCGCAGCAGACGCAAAAACTACTCGACCGATTTCGCTGAGACTTTCACACTTTGTTCTAGTACTATCCAGGTTTTATCTGAAGAGTGGTTTGAATTAAAATCAGACATGTCGAGGGGTTGATGACTCGCTCAAGCTACTAAATTGCCCCTGAACCCTGCTAAGCAACCCGCCGCACCTTCAAGTATTAACCCGTGACAAGCTGCATATTCTGCCCCTGCGATTGTGAATTAAAGGCCAGAAATTTAACATCCGAAATTACTTGAAAGTTACCTCGGACAAATAATTACAATTTCTCCAAGACAATATCATAGCGAACGCAAGCCCAAACTTAGGGGAGTTGAAACTAGGGAGCGGATTTTAATGAAATGTATTTTTTTTACTTTCCCGTACACGTACGTATATACGAAATAATATACATAGTATAGGGAACGTTATGTAATGCTGCACGAAAAAAAGACGGATTTTCAGCAGAAAAAAATCATTGCCGGGCCCTGATATCGAAAAAGTGGATAAATCCACTTGCTAAATTAAGAACGTGGTCTGGCCAGAATCCCTGTGTTGTAAGTTCCTTCATTAAGTTAATGTACATTTGTTCGAAACTGTTAGTTTTCGCGCAATATTGTGTGCAATGTGTGCAATTTTAAAAACTTTTGACTTGTCTCTCACATTGTTAATATTTACATCAGGGGCGATTTGTTCACATTATTATATTTGTGAGTACAATCGCTTTAAATTATGTCAGAAAAGGTTTTTCGAAAACTCAACGGTTTTCTATGAAAACTACATCAAAATTTCGCATTTTGAGAAACGCTGAAACTCCATTTTCTTTGATACCGTAAAACCAATTGACGGCAAAATCTCCGTCTGTTCGTCTGTAAACAATTGTAGCGCCTCGACCACCCGTAGGACTTTTTCCAAATTGAAGAAACGTCTGTCCATCTGACTGGAGTCGAAGCTTTGAGATTTTGAAAAACATTCTTCAAAATTTGGGAGTTCTTAACATGAAGCCCCTCTGACTTTTTCAAAATTTTCTCGAAAAGACTTCAATTTTTTCTTTAAATTTCTTGTAAGAATAGAGTAAACTACGCTAATAAATGTGGAATAGGTGAGAATTTCACGGTTAACTGTGAATTTTCGAAAATTGCGAATGTTTGATTTTTTTTTCGGCGTCTTCTTACAAATACAAAATTGAAGAAAGTGATTTTCTTTCAAATTCAATTTGTTGTTGATAGTAAGTTCCTTCATTAAGTTAATGTACATTTGTTCGAAACTGTTAGTTTTCGCGCAATATTGTGTGCAATGTGTGCAATTTTAAAAACTTTTGACTTGTCTCTCACATTGTTAATATTTACATCAGGGGCGATTTGTTCACATTATTATATTTGTGAGTACAATCGCTTTAAATTATGTCAGAAAAGGTTTTTCGAAAACTCAACGGTTTTCTATGAAAACTACATCAAAATTTCGCATTTTGAGAAACGCTGAAACTCCATTTTCTGAAAAAGAAAATTGTCATTTAGAACATGGTTTTACTGTTCTTTACTATTCTTATTGATTTCCGTTCTACGATTAGGAAATCGAAACATTAAGAAAATGTCAAAATCATGTATTTTGGGCGGCGATAGGTGGCATCTGGTAAGAGTGACAAGTCTGAATAACTAGCCTAGACGAAAGGAAATAGAAAACCAATAGGGTAAAGTCTGTGTCATTCTGTAGCACCACTTGTATCGTAAAGAAATGTTTTCACCAAAACAGATTTTTAAAGATGGTCAGGTTCAATTTTTCAAAAAACATGAGTAGTCAAACATAGGCATTTTTATTTTGTTTCTTAAAAATTGCATAACATCTTTTATTAAATTGGGGCCTTGGATAGCATAAAGGACGCTTAAGGGAATGTTGCAAGTGTCATATTCGTTAAAATGCCTGATTTTGCGAAAATTAAAAAAAAATGTGGGGTCTTCCTACAACTACAATTGTGAATACACAATATTTCTTAACCGAATGTGTTCATAAAAACAGATCTTCAAATACGTTCATGTTGAATTTTTTTAAAATATGAGTATTTTGTGTGTAATTTTGCAACAAACATGATATCTCGTTCAGAAATGACTGTGCTTCTTGATCGTAATAGAGGTTGTTCCAGCAGGATGCTTCCTAAGTTAGAATTTTTACATTACTTCATATTTCTTTGCTCCTTTCTTACATTGATCTTTTGTTATACGTTTACAAAGTAATCTTATAAATTATTTAAAACCTATTTTAAATTGCGGTCTTTGAGTTAAGTGTGAAAACGAACAGATGATTTCCCTTTGCATAATAAGATATGGGAATGAAAAGTAACGAGCGGAAAAACCAAGTAGTTTTGATGGATATAAAAATATAATATATATAAAATATAATATAATATATGTTTAATTATAATATGTTTGTTTCCATTTTCATTTTTTTGCCAGCGGTTTCAATGATGGTTATTTGGAAAATGGTGTATCCCATACGAATTAGCGGTCATTGTTGCGTGTTGCTGGACATTATTGTAACGCTTCACTGACAACAAAAGGTGATAATGACCGACGCAATTCGTTCGCGTTAATATAAACTAATTTTATTTAACGCTAAAATGCGCATCACGCATCGTTAGAACATTTATGTAGAACGTAGATATACTGAATTTAATGTCAGAAAGTTGTTTTTCGTTTAAACGTTTGAATTAAAAAATGCATGTGTTTTTCACGCTTCGTTTGTTTAATATTTTTTCAAACGGCAATGGAAGTATATGAGATAAATTGTCGTATTATAATATTACGAGTACATAGCTGTTAGAAATATCACGAGAAAGTACTGTTATAGCACCACTAGCTTTAATAAGAGTGCTATTGAATTCACTGGTTTTACTACTATTCAAAATCGCCTGAAATTTGTTCATCGCAATATGTGTTGTCGTTCCTAGGATCTCGCCCGTTACATGTGGCCTCCGCACCCACCAGTGCGCTACGACACCACAAGCTGTTTGTCGCCGGCATTCGAAGGCGCTCTGCCTCCATTGCCCGAGCTGCTGAGGAATCCGCCAGTGCGCTACGACAACACTGGATGTCTATCGTCAGCCTTCAATCATCCGCCCTGTCGCTACGACAACACAGGGAAACTTTCATCTTATTACATCAGCGATGAACCCCCCGACTTCATTCATTTACTTCCAGCCCTTCCTGCTACCAAAGCACCAAAGTCTACCCATTTATTGGAGTATAAGCCTCTTATGTCGTATGATGTCGGGCCTGATTGGACGTAAGTATAATTTTCTAGTATTCAGTCAAGCATTCAGGACCGTTTGTTCAGTGAGCTGGATAGTTTGTTCAAGACTACTTCAAGTATAAAGTACCGGCACAGCATTTTAATAATGTTCGTACATAGAAATTAATGTATCGCTTAAAGTAATTTTTAAATTAGTATTTTTACTGTTCGATTAGTCATTATACAACGATGAAGCGCATAAGAAAAACTTAAAACTGATCTCCTGAAATTCAAAATTAAACTTTGTGCAAAAATATAGTCCTAATTTCAAATGATACTTAATATTTTATATCGTAAAGATTAACAAATACGATTAAAATATGGTAATAAAAGCGATATTTTAATACAATTACTCAGGCATCTTCTCACACATTTTTAAAATACAATTCGGTCATTTAAATCTTCTCGAGTGTTAAAGTAACTGTCTTCTCACAAGTTAACTTTCAACAGGTACAGGTCGAAATCTCACCTTTCTTGCTCTCTATTGAAAGATATTCACTATTTGTATGTACTGGGAAAACATTAGTTGCCGTCGCGCACTGGAAGTTACTGAAAAAATAAACAATTTGGACAGTTTGGCCAGGCTGTTTTCTCTAATGCCATGGAGAACACTTGCTGCAGCGTACGACTCACGTAGTGCTGTAATCGCTGGGATCTTGCTTACCGGTAATGTCTGACGGTTTGCTAGGTGGAAAAAAGTTCATTTCGGGGAACATTGTGTCCCCATATACAAAATCTGTGAATTTTAGTCAGATATTTACTAGGCATTAATCGCAATTAGGACGACAATCGATTATTTTATACGATTAACAAGCACAAATAAATCGGTTATATTTTGGCATTTAACATGTACAAGGTTTTTAATTTGTACATGAATTAAAATTTAAGGATATACAGTTCGAACATTTCAATTAAATTAAAAAAAATTAATTTCTAACGTATTTAAATTTTTAAAAACTGTCATTTTGGCAAAAACGAGCCTCATTATAATTATCCACTGTCAATTTATAAAACAGTAATCCCTCGACATCCGCGGATTCGTTATTCGCGAGTTCCGAACATTCGCGATTAGAGAAATGCTACCGGTTTTAACATTCGCGAGTGCGTCTTTGGTCGTACTTTTTGGTAAGCGAGCAATTTTATTTCCTTTAACAGCGTTATCTGGGAAACGAATTCGGCAGACACCGGACTCAAAGTATCACGTTGTGCAAAAATATGAAAGTTGGAATGTCAATTCATATTAATAGAATAATACAATTATAAAATAATTCAATTCAGTGCGTGAAATTGGAGGTAATGGTTTGGCCAGATGAACAGAAAAGCTATTCAGGATCTGTACGACTCTTATTATAATGACCCCACAGAAGAGCAGCTTCGGGAAATCGTCAACGACGAAAGCCTCGAACGTAATGAAGTAGCAGAAGCGAAACTGCGTCCTGGACCAATTTCATTGTCAAAGCTGTTAATGGCGTTTAAAACTTCAACAAGCTCTGGTGGAAAGGGCATTCGTATGTGATGGATGAACATGGAAATAACTTCGAAATTAAAGAGAGAAATAGAAGCAACTTTTCCATGTGTGGATATTACAACAACGAGGAGGGTGATGAAAAAAAAATAAACAAATCCTATATTCAATCACTTTCAACTTTGAAATTAGTTTTAAATATTGTCTTATTTCTTCTCTATTTGATGTTAATTGTGAATTGTTTTAGTAGCTCTTATTCAGTCCTTCTACAATTGTTTGTCCGACTTTTTTTCTTTATTTTTTAAACAGCTTTTCGATGTCCAGGAACCTAACCCACCTTTCTTCAGTGAAAGATAGACTCAACATTCGCGGATTTGACATTCGGGAGGTTTTTTGGGAACCTAACTCTCGCGAATGTTCAAGGGATTCCTGTATGCGGCATATTCGGCGAGGCGACTTTGGGTCGCCCCGAAGGCGATGATTAGCTCATTGATTATAATAATTTAAATCCCTGGTGACAGGCAGACACAGTTTCTACTATTATCACAGAGAGTGATATAAATACGCCAAGCGTTTTCACCCTTCTCAAGTGATTCAGTGCACTCATACCTTCAAATATAGAGGACCATCACAGTTATGACATGCGACCTTTTCATGTTAACTACAAAACATGTTAGAAATAATTATAAATTATGTTGGAAATAATACGAGAAAGCATGTGCTGTTGGAGAACCGCGAGGCTCTTTTTTCTTTTTTCCCTTCTTCTTTCATTTTTTCTTGCAAGCACAACATAGTATATCCGTACGCAACGAAGGAATAGATCCACAATTGAGAGAAAAATTATAGAATGGCAACCCCACTTCTCCGACAAGCAAGGCAGCGAAGCTATTCCTATAAAGCCTGAGCAAGAAAAGAGAAGAAATATGGCCAGAGTTTTATAAGTCTGAAGCAATGCGCAACAGAAACTGGATGTCGGCAAACTACGAGATGCGTCACGTGGTTACGAGGTCCGCAGGGCATGGTTTTCACCATCTGTTGTGTAAACGGAAGTCTTTCCGCGATCCAGATGAAACCTGCGTGTGCGAACTCTGCGGTAACCCCTGCGATCAATACCATATCTTGCAGTGTGAAGAAAGAAGCATGTCAGTCAACCAGTATGCACGGATGTACTATAATAGAGCGACTTAGTTATGTCTTTTACGGTGATATTTATGTTTTTATTGTATTATTCCATGTAATCAAGAGATTGCACACATGTGCTTTTTCCAGTGTAATAATAATACTTCTCCGATAGTTCCTCAGAGTAGATTCCTGTGCCATCCTCTTCACTCACTACCACTTTCTTTTCACTCTGGCATCTATTATATTTGGTGAGAACAAACCAAAACAACCGTATTTTCAAACTCGATCTTTCAATGGGTGGCAGGAAACATTCTCTGAAAATTTCAGTCCTCTGTCATATTCCTGAAAGATACATAATTTTTTGAGACAAAGTGCTTGTTTGATCGGGCTGACGCCGAAATACAGTACTAACGGAACGAAAATGATCAGTTCGGGAAGTTCTTTCAAATTGGCCAGAAACTTTAAGGAAACTTCAGCAGCAGTGCAATCATACGTACAGAAGCCCGAAAAGTGAAAGAAAACCAAAACCAAACAAACCTGAAAATGCGCGAATTCTAACAACGAATATAACGTGATTTGGAAGTTCGTGTCCGGGCTGCTCGCGTTAATTCGCTAGGACGTCTGTTAGAGAAGGTTTTGAAGCACATGATTGTTCTTTAGTGATCACGTTTGGTTTTATTTGAACGGATAAGTTAACCAGCAGATTAATAGTATCTGGATATCCGAGAAATCGTAAGAATTCGCAGAGACCTTTGCTTTGATATGTGCAAAGATCGGTGAAGGGTGTTCACGACGCCGAGTAATTGGGCAGCATTTTCATTTTCCCGCTACCGCTTTCGCAGTAGAGAGAAAGTTATGTAATGCTCCGAGAAAAATGGCGAATTTTCGGTAAAAAATCGCTTAATGCTTGCCCTGGTAACGATAAAATTGGGTAAATCCAGGTGCTAAATTTAGAAAAAAAATCTTCCAACACGTAGTGTAGACAGAATCCGTGTTTTGTGGATCCTTGATAGTGAAAAATCGATTGACGGCAAAACATCTGTGCCCGTGTCTGTGAACAACTCTAGCGGCTAAACCGATCAGTCGATTTTCTCCGATACTGATATATCCAAATCGATCTGTCTCATAAATCGGCAACTTGAATTTGAAACCGATATTTTAATTTTGAGAGGTTCTTTACATGAAAAACCTGGGACATTTTCAAAATCTTGAAAAAAGTTGCGGCAATTTTTTAAATACAATTTTGTTGTGCGATAGCATAATAAACGCTTAACAAAAATGTGCAGGTCTCTTGTTCGAAAACAATGATTTTTCGAAAATTTCAAAAGTTCAAAATTTGTTTGGCGTCTTCCTACAACTAAAGTATTAAAGATAGAGATTTTTCCCTCAATGAAATTTGTTCCTTAAAGAAAGATTTTGAAATAAATTCTGGTACAATTTTTCAAAAATTTGAGTACCTTTCGCATAATTTTGCATGAATTATAGGCAATGTTTAATTTTGTTTAAACATTTTTTCTCAAAAAAAGGCACAACATTTTTAATTAAATTTTGACCTCAGATAGCGTTATAGGCAGCTCAGATAGATTAACAGAAACGTACAGACATTTAATGGGCATTAAAAACCCTGATTTTTCGAAAATTACGACCATTAACAACAACGACCATTATGAAGATAGATTTTTCATAATGAAAGGTGTTCATCAAAAACAGATCCTGAAATAATGTCATGTTCAATTTTACGAAAATGTGAGTATTATTTGCGTAATTTGGCGTCAAAGTCGCCCGTTTCGAATGTCCCGCGCTTTGGGAGCCCAATTTGAGAAGTTCTAGGAGGCAGTAAGTTGGAATTCGTATATTATTTCATATCTGTTTGTTCGTTTCTTGCATTCGAGGTTTTGTTATACGTTTACAAATTACCCTTTCAGAAATGATTTAAAACCTATTTGAAAATCCATATTTTTTATCCGGGTTGCGAGGAATGTTTTGTATTCCGTAAGTGTTGATGTATTTTCTTTCAAGCAATCCGTAAGCCTTGATTGAAATTAGCGCAATTAAGTGTACTCTCTTAAAAATACGAGTTAAATGTAACATGAAAGAAAAGTTGAAAAAATTAAGTAACGGTAAATTTGTATGAACTTTTATTTATTTAGTACTGACGGAATATTTACTAATTACTAGCGAAACTTTTATTTATTTGATACACTACATTGATTTTATACTAGCGGAACCCGGGAGACGTTGTCCTGCCCTCCATCTTCCTCTTTCTTCATCCCTCTTCTTTTCTCTCTCCGTCTCTCTCTCCATCTCTCTCTGTCCCTGTCTGACTGTCTCTCTGTCTCTGTCAGTCTATCTGTCTCTGTCTGTTTTTGCCTCTCTCTGTCCCTGTCCATCTCTGTCTCCGTCTCTGTCCCTACCCCTTTCTCCGTCTCTTCGTTTCTCTGTATCTCTCTGTGTCCACATCTCTCAGTGTTTCTCCGTGTCTGTCCCTATCCTTCTCTATCTCCGTTTTTCCATCTGTCTCTACGTGTCCCACTGGGTCTCTCAGTATCTCTCGGTGTCTCTCTGCCTCTGAATCTCTGTCTCTTTCTGTCTCTCTGACCCTCTCTGATAGTCTCTCTTTGTGTCTATATCTGTGTTGTCTTTCTCTTTGTGTCTCTGTCTTGTCTCTCCCTATCTCTCTCAGTCTCTCTGTTTGTTTCTCTCTCTGTGTGTCTCTGTCAATCTCTGCCTGCCCCGGTCTGCGTCTGTCTGTCTTTGCCTCTGTCTGTCTCTACCGCTATCTATCTTTGCCACTTGCCGCCTCTGTTTGTCCGTACGTCTCTGCCTCTTGCTGCCTCTGTTTGTCTCTGTGGCCATCTGTCTGTGTGCCTATGTTTGTCTCTGTTTTTCTGTATGTCTCTCTCTATCTCTGTCTCTCGTACTCTTAATTTCATTTGCCCACAGTCTACCTGCTTGAAAACTCCGGAGTTCGACCCACTCTTTTAGAGTTGCCAATGCATTCAGTTTTGCCTACTGAGGATAAAGATTTGCGTTTTAAAGTTATCTCCCACTAACATTAACATAAAAACATTTAAATATACGAAAATTAAGTAACACAAACTAGTGGTGCTGCAGAATGGCACAGACTTTCCCGTATTAGTTTTCTATTTCCTTGGGTCTTCGCTAGCTATTCGGAATTGCCACAAACTCTTTCTTGCCGGCTGTCATCTATCACCGCCAAAAGAACATTTTTTTGGTCATTTTCTTAATTTTGCGGTTTCCTATTGGTAGAAAGGAAACATTAATTTTAGAATATTAAAGAACACAAAAACCTAGTCATAAATGGCAATTTTATTTTAAAAATTATTTGCCATTTAAGAGAAATGGTGTTTTAGCGCTACTAAAAATGCGAAATTTGAAGTTCATTTCCACAGAAAAATTTTGAGTTTTCAAAATACTTTATTTCAAGTTATTTGAAGCACTTACACTCACAAATATAATAATGTTTACAAATTGCTGGTAATGTGCATATTAAAGATGTGAGATCTTTCAAAAAAATTACAATTATGTAATTTTTGAAAAAACAAAAAAATAACTCAAAATAAACTTTACGCTATACTAAAGAGAGTAATTAGCACTATCCGTTGCAAAAGTTTCAAGAAAAATTTGCAGACATACATGAGAAAATGGCGTTTGAGCGTTTCTGAAAATGCGAAATTTTGAGCTACTTTTGCACAGAAAACGGTTGTGTTTCCGAGAAATTTTACTTGATATTATTTAAAGCATATGTACTCCTAAATATAATAATGTGAAAAAATCGCCGCTAATGCAAATATTATCGACGTGAGAAACATGTGAAAAAATTTACATTTTTGTAATTTTTGAAAAAAACCAACCTATAGCGAAATATGGCTTTTATGTCATCTAATAGTGTACATTTACCACTATCCCGACCAAAAATTTAAAGAAAACATTTGGAGCCGTTTTTGAGAAAATCATGTTTTTGTAATTTTTTAAAATTGCACATATTGCACACAATATTGCACGAAAACTACTAAAATTTTGAAAAACATTTACATGACCTTTATGAAGAACTCAATATGCAGAACAAATTTTATTTGAAGAAAAAATCTCTATCTTCAATTTTGTACGTATACGGGAAAGTAATAATACGCAAACACAAACTAATTTCAAAGTGAACTGAAATAATAAATAATTCCTAAATAACCATTAATGATGATGACGATGATAATAATAATAATAATAATAATAATAATAATAATAACTCCACCTAGGGAGTACATGACCTTGCAGTTGGTGGTGGAGCTTGAGTACCCCCATGAGCCTTAAAGCTATGTCAGTGGTAGCCTAGCTACCGGTAGGGCCTCCCTTGCTGAATAGGTTGAAGGTGAGGGGTCAGACGAAGAAGTACTCCATTTTGAGGAGAGTGGGAAGTAAGTACAGAGGGAAGGGTCATGAACCTTTGGACTTCCTGTTGTCGGCCCATAGAGGGTACAGGAGAGAAACTGGGTTGGCACACCAGGCCACTGATTAGAGTGGAGGCCCGAACCTTGCAATAGCCAGCGAAGGAGGCTGCCTTCAGCAGTCAGTGAAAATCCCGTAGGGTTTAGTAATGCCGACTGGCGATCGGAGGGACCCCTTGCTGGGCCCTGCGGGGGATGCCCCGAGGCCACTATGGGTCGCAGTAACGGATCGCAGGAAACAACCCGAAGGTTAAGTGTGGTCTGTGAACTCGAACTTGCGTCCTGCGAATCTTCAATTCAAACCAATGAGCAAAATGGATAGAACAAGCAATGTAATGAACCTTAACGTGCCTTGTTCTACCAATGTCCCATACCTGCTCAGAAACCGAGCTAATGTCACCTTGTCGACGTCTGGCCATCTAACGGATGTTAGTCCCAGGGATCCAGAGCCGGCAGTAGCTCGAAGCCATCGTCAGAGATGGACCCGGGATGAATTAAAGGAGGTGATGTGGTGCTTTTACTATGCAAAAGCGAAAAATGGGGGCTCAGAAATAGAAGTTTTCAAGGTATGGAGAGAGCGGAACCCAGATATGAGACCTACCCTAGACTCAAAGAAGCTTGCCAGTCAACGACGATACATACTCAGCAGTGGAAAATTCACAGCAGAACAACTTGCTGACATTGAGAGAAATGCGGAGTATGTACTTCGCTCGAACAACCCACATGACGAACATGTAGAACTTGAAAATGATGATCCCGTGGAAGGTTCATCTCTTTCCAGTGAAACACACGTCAGTGGTGAAAATTCATCTGGCAATGAATTACACGATAAGGACATAATGCGAAATCTCCTTCGGCGCGAGATAGAAAGAGTTAGTCAACTTCCGTTTGAATCTCGCGAACCGTTGAGGAGAATATACGAAACTGCCAAAGCTAAAAGAGTGATAGAAACAGTGAATTCTGTCTTAAATGAGGTGGTGGAGACCTCAGGCAGAGATCTAGATATTACTGAAATCAATCACATCATATATGCAACTGGATATCTAGTATCTCAGATAATTTTGGGGCCAGCCAAGAACACCGACGGCCGACAGCAAAACAGAGTAAACAGCTCTGTACCCCCATGGATGAACAGAATTAGGAAACGGATAGCCGACACCCGGCGCGAAATATCACTCTTAGCTGAGGCATCTTCTAAATCAATGCACACCTCTAAAGTTCAACGAAAAATATTCAATGTTGAACTAAAATACCAAATTGAAAATCACACCAGCAGGCTAATGGTAGTTGAAAAGCTAAAAGAGAAAATTCAAGCATGGGCTCAAAGAATTAGACGTTACAAACGTAGAATAGATTTCCGTGTACAGAACCGGTTGTTTGAAACAGACGCGAAGAGATTCTATCGCAATCTGACTCAAAAACAGAATGGCAAAGCTTTCACTCCTTCAAAAGAAGACGTCCAAGCGTTTTGGGCAGGAATCTGGGAGGAGAGCAGATCCTACAACAAAAACGCATCTTGGCTTCAATCTGAAGTTGATGCTGCCGATGAACTTGTAGAAACAGTGGAAGATGTTCGCGAATTCTCGGAAGAGGACCTCTTCCAAGCAATTAAGAACATGGGAAACTGGAAGTCCCCCGGGATTGATAAGATCCAGATTTATTGGATTAAGAAATTAACAGCAATACATTCTCATCTAGCAAAGGCTGTTAATAAAATTTTTGAAAACCCAAAGGAAATCCCGGAATGGCTCACACGCGGCATCACGTATTTGCTACCCAAAGCGGGAGACAGCTCTTTGGCGAAGAACTACAGGCCAATTACTTGTCTGCCAGTACTGTACAAAGTTATAACTTCAGCCATAGCTGACAAAATGTACAGACATCTAGATAAAAATCATCTAATGCCAGCTGAACAAAAAGGATGTCGTAAAGGCTCTTATGGCTGTAAGGAAATCTTGCTCCTGAATAAAGTCATCTTGAATGATGTAAAGAAACGCAAACGTAATTTGAGCATGGCTTGGATTGACTACCAAAAGGCCTTTGATAGTGTACCACACGATTGGATTTTGAAGACCCTGGAGATCTATCGATTTCATCCTAGACTTATTGAATTTTGCAAGGCTAGTATGAAGTCGTGGAGTACCAGGTTACTAATCCACAGCGGAAAGGAAGCAGTAGAAACCAGAAGTATTCAGATTAACAGGGGTATTTTTCAAGGAGATTCACTATCCCCTCTGCTGTTTTGCATTAGTTTGATCCCACTATCGAGACAGTTGTCGCAAGCTGACTTTGGTTTTAAGCTCAATGGTGATGAAAGGCCAGTATCACATTTGTTTTACATGGATGATCTGAAAGTGTTTGCTAAGAATGAAGCGATTCTCTCCCAAATGCTGTCTGTCGTGAATGACTTTAGCAATGACATCTGCATGAAGTTTGGTCTTGACAAGTGTGCAAAAATCAATTTAAAAAGAGGGAAACTCACAACGTCTGAGAACATTGAAATTGATACGCACACTGTGATTCAAGATCTGGAGCCAGGTAAAACTTACAAATATCTGGGCATTGAAGAATGTGAAACCATCTCGAACGACAGAATGAAAGAGAGAATTCGTAGGGAGTATTATAGGAGAGTGAGACTGGTCCTGCAGTCCGCTCTGAATTCCAGGAATAAAATTTCTGCAATAGGTAGTTTGGCGGTACCTGTAGCCGAATACAGTTTTGGACTAGTGGACTGGACTGAGCAGGAAATTCGCACCATGGATCGAAAAACCAGAAAACTGCTAACAATGCATCATGTTGCCCACCCTCGAGCTGATATACATAGACTTTATGTGTCACGTAAGGAAGGAGGAAGAGGCCTCAGACAAATTGAAGCCTCCTGGCACAACGCAATAGTCGGGATGGGAAAGTATGTAGTCAGCCATCAAGATGACCCTCTAATGAGGCAGGTAATGAAATCTGACCGAAGAATGGGAAACAGAGGCATTGTTAGTGTAGCTTGAAGCATTGCGAAGAAAACTAGGCAAGACACGTCGAATAACACAGACACTGAACTTCTGATGCTGCTAAACATGAAGTGTGAAACACAAAAAATGTTAAAGAAATCGTGGAGAGACAAACCACTCCACGGACAATACCTAAAAAGAATGGACAAGGTGCAGATCAATAAAGATCAATCATTTATGTGGCTTAAAAGGGGAAGAATGAAGCCAGAATCGGAAGCACTTGTAATAGCTGCCCAAGATCAGGCCTTGAGAACACGACATTATGATAAAGCGGTTCTCAAAATTTCCCAAGATGATAAATCCCGCATTTGCCAGGAGCAAGTAGAAACCATTGATCATATTGTCTCAGCTTGTCCAATCCTAGCAAAGACGGAATACCTGAAAAGACATGACAGGGTGTGTAGCTACCTCCACTGGCAGATCTGTACCGCCCTCGAAGTTCCAAACACATGCCCCAAGTGGTACGAACACTCACCAAAACCGGTGACGTCTGTTGGATTGTGTACGATATTGTACGACCAACAAATTCAAACTGATCGCACGATAGCGGCAAACAAACCGGATATAGTTATCCGGGATTTGTCGAAAAAATCGTGTCTACTTATCGATGTTGCTGTACCTTGCGATCAAAACGTCGTTACCAAGGAGGCAGAGAAACGTCTTAAATACAAGAGTTTGGAAATCGAGATCAGCCGAATGTGGGGCGTAAAAGCACAGGTCGTCCCGATAGTAATCGGATCTCTGGGATTTGTTCCGCAAAATTTGAGTAAGAACTTGTCTAAACTCCCTGGTAATTCGAAAGACTGGGAAGTGCAAGAAATAGCTTTATTTGGAACAGCCCACATTTTGCGTAAAGTATTGTAGAGGCACTGGTAGTCACCGGATCTGCTCCTTAGGTAGGTGGTTGCAACCTGGAGTAGATTTTATATTCAGCCGACTCATAACATCTTTAGTCGTGATGTAATGGAATAATAATAATAATAATAATAATAATAATAATAATAATAATAATAATAATAATTTCCTCGTGTTAACGTGATAATGTAAGTCTGCAAATAAGTAAATAAAAATAAAAAATCGGAAAACTACCTGCAGTTTTCAACCGATGTTAATGTTTTTGGAGTGCTGAAATATAAAATTGCCACCGTTGTTATCTATCAGGTACACATAAGTGTCTTGCCTCACAATTCTCCCTTCATTATGCCTACAGTTTGTTGGAGTTGCACGAACTGTTGAAGAAACCAGAGCGTGTGAAGACGTGCAAGAAGCCTACCATAAAAAGGCTTCCTCTTCCCACTTGTCCCAAAATCACACAGTTCCCGACAGTCAGACGTGGCCACAAACGCTGTCTGGACGTTCAGTTCCGTGTGCCAAGTCGCATGGGTTGGCTGTGGAATACCAGCGCATGTGGTTTACCTGTAAGTACATCGAACGTACTGAAACGGTTCCTGCGGGCGGGTCTTTTGTTTAATATTTATAAAAGAATAAATAAATAATACTGCACTTTTTTTATCCTTCCTCGCCTCACGTTGGTTTCCACAGTTCGTGGGTTTTTTAATTCTTAAATATTTCAATTTCAGTTTTGTTTACTTAATCACTTGACTTACTTAATTTACTTATTATTTTCATGAGCATGTGATCCACCGTTTACAGAAAATTTTTATGATCGTGAGGTGCGAAGCCGCGTGTACAGGATACGGCATTTATCGTAATTGTAGAATATTAATACCTAGCAAAGAAAAAAATAAAGAAAACGAGAATTCTGATATCAGCGCCACCATCAATTGGGTTTATTCTTTAATTCTGATGACGTCGTTGCCGCCTCTCACAATTGACATCGTTAACAAACACATACAGTAAAAATACCCTTGAACAAAAGCAGTAAACAATGAACACAAAATATAAATACATCACACACACTTAACCCGGCATAAACCAGGATATTGTTCGATTCCCGGTCGGGTGACTATTGGTTCGAACAATTTAAAGTTATTTATCATCGTAAGAATATCACATCCCAGGACTGACCTTAAAATGGACGGTGGGGATCGTCAAAGTTCTTCTGTGATCACCATTCGCGTTATTTCTTGATTGATCAACTGAATAAATTTCTGGAACTCTAATTTTTACCCCTGAGACTCCATGATATTTCGCGTAGAATCATGGGCACCAAAAGAGAAGTAGTAGTGTTAAAATATTGGAAGATGCACCAGGAAGCAGCTGGTACTGTATATAATTTGAAGCTACCCTTAATTATAACATTTTTTAATTTATTTTCTTCCTGATCGTCAATTCTACCTTTCAGAGGTTTGTACAGTTTGTACTGTATGTGTTTTTTTTAAATTTTTTTACACATAACATGTGATCTGATAATGTCTCAATGATATAGATTTTTACTACCAAACAAACATTTACAAAATTTCATACATATTGCGACCAGCTGCACTCTATCTAACATCCCTTCCTTTCCTATCTTTTATCTATTAAATTAATCCATTAATAATTTACTTTATCATTGGATGCGGCCGTTTGCAAAAAAATGTATATGTCGTAGATCCGGCGCAAGTTTCCAATACTGGATGATGACCTGCTTTCCTTTTTGTAACACTATCCGGTATTTTCTAAACTACAAATAACAACTCCAAATTCAATGCGAAACAAAAAAATCACAAACACACCGTGTTTGTTACTCTTTATTCGGATTCCTGGCGTTGTATACTCTGCTAAAATGAACATTAACACTGCTCCACCATAACATAAACAAAAATTCAAAACAACAGAAATAAAAATCAACATTCATACAATATTTACAAGTCATTCATACCACGAAACGTGCGCACTCTATATGGCCATTTTCTTTGTAAATAAAATTTAAATTAAGAAAAATGATGACATGCTTGGCCTTCAACAAAATATGATAATTCTGGTCGCATTTATCAAAGTGCATGCGCCGCCACTTCCCTTTCGTAGCTATGTTGTAACTACGCCCAACTTCCTTGACGTCGACGACAGCTGCACCAAGTTCCAGTTATTCCATTTACCATATCATCCACACAACTCTGGACTAAATTGACTGTCACTATTTAAAAAAAACTCGTAATATTCTTTTCTTCACGTCCGAAAATCATTTACCGCATAGCAAGACATGAGGCTAGAATTCATTTCCCGAAAAGTATTGTTGCAATTCATTAGCAAAACTTTTCCTCAACAAAACACGCTCTCTCAGTCTTTTGTCCTTCTTTATTGACATCAAATTATTCTGATTTAGCCTCCCCGGCGTCCCCTTGCTTAACGGTATCTGCCAAAAATTCCCTAAATTCCCATTTTTAATGTCTATTAGTCCGAAACACCCCAATTTCCCGTTATTCAGTTCGAATTTCGTACTTTTCTGTGCTTACTCACACCAGCAATTCTCCGTCACTTGTCTTCTGACAACAGTCGGAATACAGTCACACTGTTAAATAGAACAACACACACTTGCCGCCGTATAAACTGTACGTGCTGACGTAGAAAGTTATTCTTAAATTACCCTTAAGCTAATTATTGTTTTGAACTAATATTTCTTCACCGCGGCATCTCGTTCACAATAAATGTCCGCACGCCATTCTGCCGTCATTTGTTGAATCTATCGTCCGTTCTCGTTCAAAAGCGTCCGCCTACTATAGTCGGCTTCCTCTGTGACGGTTCTTTTATTGTAAAAAATACAAATCATTACAATACATTTATAACATACCCATCTGCACAATTTATATACAATACACATCCATATATAACTCATTTTTAGAACTAAATAATCTACTTAAATACTTTCAATAGTAAATTTACATTCAAATTGTTGCAATTTTTATATATACACATTATTATAGTTATCATGGAGTTTTAGCGTATATTTTGGATATTTAACTTATTCTCGTAGGATTATTTAATGTCTCCCCTGTAAATTTTGTTTCATGGAGAGGTTGAAAGAAGTGTAAAAATGTTGTCATAGTTCTTTCTTATATATTCTTTTAAGGGTTCTATTTAAAGTTCCTTTTGTATGCGGTACATTTGCGTGACAATGCCTCCTTTGCCCCTCCAGTACCGTCCGGGTTGGCGGCCTGGAGCCATTATGCGAGCGGTGAGCATCAAGATCCACGACTTCCACAAGGCGTACGGCGTGGACACCGCGCCGGCCTCCAAGAAGCGCCGCGAGAAGTCGGCAGAAGACGGCCAGAAGGAGCTGCCTCCCACGCTGGTGCTGTCGCGCCGGCGCGGCAAGTACCACTTGAGCGTTCGCCCGCTGCCCGAAGGCACGGAGAAGCCATCGCTCGAGGTAGGCACGGGAACTACCCCCCCCCTCGACTCCGCTCGCTTTGATTGATTGATTCGTGTTTCCGGGCACGTCAACTACTTAGGCCATTAGTCCCGTAAGTGTAGAGCGTGTTTTTCTACCACACTTTTCTACCACTACCACACATGCCGGGAGACCGGTTGGGACTCCCGGCATGTGTGGTAGTGCAGTGTATGTTAGTGTGTGTGTGTGTGTAAGAGGAGAGGATAGGACAAGGAAGAGGAAGGGAAGATCGCGCGCGATCCGTCGCCCGTTTGTTAGGGTACTGCTCCGGTATTCGCCTAGTGGTGATTGGAGAAACCACGGAAAACTACCGATCATAGCAGCCGGC
Organism: Acheta domesticus; assembly: GCA_031308135.1. Lineage (NCBI taxonomy): Eukaryota > Metazoa > Arthropoda > Insecta > Orthoptera > Gryllidae > Acheta > Acheta domesticus. The sequence goes on from JAHLJT010009419.1 coordinate 161,901,213, forward strand.
CGCTAGAATTCTCTGACAGTAGAATTCTCTGACACTAGCTAACAAGTCGAAAATCCTGCCGCCGTCGGTACTCCGCTCGCATTTCCCCTCCGAATCCAGAAAAGGGTGTACACCAGTGGTGTCACTTGAATATTTTTAATAACAAACGTGATTCTTTGAATTAAACATCAAGTTTATTCAAAGCTTACATTTGTACACGATACTCATAACGTTCTACAACTGTCACAGTCAAAGATATTTTTAAACAAAAGAAAATGAGTAAACACGTTATTAAATAACAAGAGAATACGAGAATGCACAATATCAACACCCTCCTGTATTTAATAACTTAGTGAGTCCCATGTTGTTGGTTAACTTTTCCAATTGAATACCAAACAATGGCTTCGTTAGCAAGTCTGCAAGTTGGTTTTCTGTATCCACTCTTGAAATGTCAATTTCTGCAGATGTTACTAATTCTAGAACAAAAAAATGTCTTATACAGATGCGTTTCGTTCTGCGATGAAACTCGGGATTTTGCGCTAGACGAGTTACAGCTTCATTATCAATAAACAAATGTGCTTTTATTGGCTCATTTAAAAGTTAATTTAAGAGTCTTTCTAACCAAACAATCTCACGAGTTGCTTCACTGCTGCTAAAATCTCGGCTTCAGTAGTAGAGATGGCCACAGAAGATTGTCTTCGACTAAACCAGCGAATGGGTGCGCTGGCATAAAGACATAGTACTCCTGATGTCGTGCGTCCTGTCTCAAGGTCACCTCCGTGATCTGCGTCACTGTAGCATGTTAATATGTTGTTGAATAAGCCGCTTCTATACGTAAGTCCATAGTCAACAGTACCCTTCAGGTAACGAAAAATTCTCTTAATTTTAACTACATCACGTTCCGCTGGCTTCTCCATATTTCGTGATATCACTCCTACAGCATAGGCAATATTAGGCCTAGTTCCACACATCAGATATATTAAGGCACCAACAGCTTACCTGTATGGAAATTTAGTAGCAAGAGCGCTCTTTTCAGTACTATTATCATTTATTATTGGAGTCGTAACAGATCGGCAGGTATTCATACTGAACCGTTCTAAAATCCTTTTCGTGTAATTCGCTTGACTTACATGTATGAATCCATCATTTTCCTTCTTAATTTCAAAACCCAGGTAAAAAGATGCCGGCTTCTAAGTGATTTTGAACCCCTTCTCCAGTGCACAATGAAGTTCTTGATCACTATAAGCAGCAATCAACCAATCATCTACGTAAAGTACAAAGAAAATCTTACAAATGCCACCCTGTTTTATAAAGAGGCATGGATCTGCTTCACTTCTCTGAAATCCCAAACTGATAATATAATTACCAAATGCTTCATTCCAACAACGGGGTGCCTGTTTCAAGCCGTATAAACTTTTTTTCAATCGGCACACTCTTCCAGAACCATCATTGTATCCGTCAGGTTGCTTCATATATATGGTTTCTTTTAGGTGCCCATCTAGAAAAGCAGTCGATACATCTATTTGTGCAAGTTTCATTTTCTCACAGGCAGCAACATTGAGCAATGTTCTGATTGTAGAGGTTCTTGCAACTGGGCTAAATGTTTGATCATAATCAACGCCTTTCTCTTCTGAAAAACCTTAAATTACTAATCTAGCTGTAAGTTTATTAACTAATCCATCAGAATTAGTTTTAGTCTTGTAGATCCATTTGCATGGAATAGCTCTTTTTCCCGGCGGTAATTCTTCCAAAACCCAAGTTTGATTTTCTTGAAGAGCTTCCATTTCTTGATCCATTGCTTCTTTCCGGTCTTCCAATTTTTCTGAATGTATAGCTTCTTAGTAAGTATCTGGTTCCCTAAACGTTGTTGATGCCATTACATAATCTTGAAATCTTTGAGGACATTTTAATATGGAACGATCACGCAGTTGAGGTACTGGAATTTCTTCATTCACGTCTTTAGAATCTCTTCCATGCTCCATAACTTTTTCAAAATCTTCTAGCACATCTTCATGAGCATCATATAACTCCTCTTCTTTATTTTCAATTGTATCTTGCTTTTCAGGATCATCAATATCCATACCAATCGCCACAGTTTTTCTTTCAAGAAGTGTTTTTTCTTCAAAAATGACATCACGTGATACAATTAGTTTGTTTTCATCTTTATTCCAAATCCTATAACTTTCATCATGGTTGTAGTCCATTAAAATTCCATTAACTGTTTTCCGATCCATCTTATTTCTTCTTTGCTTCGGAATGTGAGCGTAACAAGTAGATCCTATTATGCGAAGGTGTTTTATACCAGGTTTCTTCTTGTACCAAAGTTCATAAGGAGACTTTTCGGCATCACTAGAAACTCCTGTACGATTCAAAATATATGTTGCTGTATTAATCATTTCAGTCCAAAGCGATTGAGGAATCTGACCATGGGCGTACATCATTGCTCTAGCCATTTCTACAACTTTGCGATTTTCCCTTTCACTGCAACCATTTTGTTCATGAGTGTAAGGCATCGTTAAACATTGAATTATACCTTCCTTTCCCAGAATTTCTTTAATAGCCTCATTATCAAATTCTCCTCCGTTGTCGCTTAAAATTTCCTTAATTGTGTGTCCAGCTGCTTTTGTTTCTGCAATAAACTGAGTCAATTTATTAGACACATCTGACTTCTCTTTAATGAAATAAATTGATCGAAATTTAGTATAATCGTCTTTAAACAAAACAAAATAGTGATACTCAGACACTGATTCTTGAAAACGACCACACACATCTGTATGAATTAGCTCTCCCGGTACTGATACTCTCTTTCTACTTCCAAAAGGTAGACGATGGGCTGTACCAAAACTACACATTCACAGAGCTCAGAATCCATTTCCACATTAATGTCCAAGTTCCTATAAAGCATGGTCTTCACGTGTCTCTTATTTTGGCAACCAAACCTTTCATGAATCTCTTCCATGAATCTCTTCTCTTCTCTTCACATTTTCTTGACTGGCTAGATTTTTACCTCAGTAGGCAACTGCAGTCTGAGTCCTTTTACAGCTAACTTGAACAAACCTCCGAAACGTTCACGTACACCAACCAACATAACTTCTTCACCAATTTTAAAATTACATACCTGTGATGTTGATATAAATGAACTCTCAGGATTTTTATCTTGTGCAGCAAGAACAGAAAATAAATTCTTCTGAATCTCTGGAACATACCATACGTCTCCCAGAGTAAGTTTTTTCCACTTTCCATAAACCACTGCTTTAATGCCAACTGCACCTTTTCCCATAGCCTTAACAATATCTCCATTAGCAGTAGTTACTGTATGTATTGTCGAAAAAGGCTGAAACGACTTGAAAAGTGTGTTATCATTTGTAATATGACTTGTTGCTCCATTGTCAACATACCAACCATCATTGTCACATTCGACTGATATCACAACAGAAGTCACAGCTGTAAGAATCATATCTGAAACATTTGCATTCAATAAATTATAAGATTCTGATTTATTACCTTTTTGTTGGTTTGTTTTTGCTGGCCTTCAATCTTCAATCCATTTTCGACATTTAGAAACTATATGATTTGTTTTTTTGCAATAATAACATATTAGTTTCTTTTTCTCATTGGAATACTTCGTTTTGAAATTGACTGTAAGTACTTCTTGAGACATACATTTATCTTCTTTGCTGGATAGCTTTTTCATGTGCACATAATTGATTTGTTAGATTATCCACTTTCCTGTCATTTGTAGACATAAGCATCCAACTAGATTTAAATGGGAAATATTCTTCTGGCAATGTTCCCAAAATTTTGCCGATCAAAAATATAACTGATAACTCTCAATTATTCTTACAATCTTTAGCCATTTCTTCCTTTAATTGCGACCACAAGTTCTTCAGTTTAGATATATGTGTAGCTATATCATCACAAGTATTTTTCTTGAACCCAAAGAATTGTAAACATATACCTTGTCTTCTGAAACACCGTCAAACTGTTTATGAAGTTCTAACCAAATATCTCGAGCAGAGTTTAGAAGCATTATTTTCTGTAAAGTATCTTCAGACATATTTATTGTTAAAACAATCATTACATTACTGTCTGCCTTGAGAAATTTAGCGTTTGCCGATTCGTATGCTGCCTTGACATCAGTATCTGCATCCTTTTCGGGCTTTTCAGGTTTCACTAACCTACCTTCAACCACATCAAGTGCTCCAGGTATACCTCGTAAACAAATATTAGCTTTATATTTCCAGGTACTCCAGTTTGACTTTCCTTCCAAACAACCAATGTTTATCAATCTTTTTGTATCCATTTGAAGAAGCGTGTACAAGCCAATACCACACTGATATCGACTTCAGTTATTAATCACTCTCGTCGATATTTACTTCAAAGTCACGTTCCTTCAGGCCAAAACTCACCTGGGCCCATAACCACTTGAATATTTTTAATAACAAACGTTATTCTGTGAATTAAACTTCAAGTTTATTCAAAGGTTACATTTGTACACGATACTCAAAACGTTCTACAACAGTCATATTCAAAGATATTTTTAAACAAAAGAAAAATGAGTAATGAGTTATTAATTAAACAATAAAATACGAGAATGCACTATATCAACAGTGTCAAGGTCTTCTACTGATGGTAGTGGCACGTTCCGAAGCACCGTGCCACGAACAAAGATATTGGATAGTACTACCTAGATACACATGTAGCGCTAGTGTAGCGTTAAAAATTGAAGGCCGCCATATTGTAGGCAACTAGTTCCCTGGCAGGTGCTGACAGGTGTGTTGTGAGTACGTAGATGACGAGAGTTGTAGGTATTTCCCACGTAAACAATTACTTTGCAGTGTTTTTTCTTGCTGTACAAAGACTATTATTTATGCATCAATAAAATATATAATGAGAGCTTCATGGTTCTATGACCTGAAGGCCAAAATGAAGCTGCATTAGGGTTATCAGAAGCCAACTTTCAAAAATCCAAATGATACAACCAAGACATGTTTTATTTAGTAACATATGAGTATTTTTCATCGAATTGAAACTTATTCTTTCATTTGATCTTAGCATACCTACACATTGCATATATAAACTATATTTACATTTTCTTACTCAAAAGTATTTTATTCATTTGAAAACTTATTTGCATTATTAAAACTTGGAAGAAAGATTGCAAGAGTTTTTGTCATTTCACACCATCATTGAGAATAAATTTGTTTGTGTCACAAGCTTTACTTAACTCATTTTCATTTTAAAGAATAATTTGAATCTCTCCTTCAGAAAGAGAAACTGCATTAGCTAAGGAGGGCAACAAAAGGATGAAAGAATTATGAAAATATTGTTGTTGAAATTTCTTTCGAGATCATGTTTGATTTCTACAATTGGTCTGTTGACTGATCGGTAGTTTTCTGTGGTATCTCCTATCAACAGGCGAATGCAGGAGCAGAAGTCTAACAAACGGGCACCGACCGCGCGCGATCTTTTCTTCCTCTTCCTTGTCCTATCTTCACCCCTTACTCACACACACATACATGCATTACACTACCACACTTGGCGGCAGACCAATCAGAAACTTAAGAGATTTTTCCGGTTGGAATGGTGCCCTGCTGATAGGAGATACCTGGTTAATTAAAATTAATTAATCAATAAAAAATTCACTGTAAAGTATAGTAATTGTTTTAAATGTTTAATTACTGGTACGATTTTTATGTGTGTGTTGGACAGAAGTTACAGTAGCTTTGTAAAAGCATTTCATGGTCATTAGGTTAATGTAACTTAAGTAGCACACACAATTGTAACCAAGAGATTTTCTATTGTTAGTTCGTTAATTTTTAAGCTATTTTGTCTGTTCCCTTTATCTACAGAAATATTGGGAATTATAATTACACCAACATAAAAATAATAATGTAACATTTATTCGTCATGGGTTGAAAGAGCCACGCGAAGTATTTCAATCTACATTTTTCTTAAAATACGTTCATTTTTCGTAATGTTGATCAAACTTCTAATCAAAGTTGATAGGAACATTTAATCGAAGTGTTGAGTCCGTAATATTGCGTGAAAATAGTGTTAAGATACACAATATTATAAGACTGCGCCCGCATTTGCCTACAATATGGCGGAGAGCGCAATGTTCAATTTGTTACGCTAGTGCTCATCTCTCACTATAGGAGTAGTGGGCCTTGGCCACGAACGTGTCTTCGCAACTAGCGTCGGGAGATGAAACTATTAGTAACCCCGCCGTTTTACAATAGGGATGGCGTTGTCTCTGGTGGCGGGGTGATGAACTGCGTGGAGGGGCGATTTCGTCGTGGCACTCGTGCCACGGTCTCCCGCTCGTGGCATCGATCTTGACAACGTTGGTGTACACGCCAAAGCTGAAGCGGCGCAAAGCCTGGAATTGTGGCTTTGTTCGAAAATATGTCAGCCACATCTATTCTGTCAAATAACTGAGATTTGAATTATGATTATATTCTTCACTATTTATTAATATTTCATGTTTATTTTCTTTTTAAATTCTGCCTGGTACAAACATTTTGCAGGAATATGTTTAAATGGCGAATTCTTTCTTTGTTTTCTTTTTGTGTAATGTTTTATTAAATCATTCAGTTGTTTGTTGAATATAGCAATAATATGGAGTAAATTAACAAGTCTCTAAAAGCTAATAATTCTTGCTAATGAACGGATAGCTCTTTTATCAGTCTAGAATATTTGTTAAACTTTCTAATCTGGATGTAGACAGTTAATGCAGTTACCCCTCTCTTCAGTAAATATTTAAAAAATCAAGATACTTTCCAATCAGAATTTTTAAGTTTCCTCTCAATTGGCAATTTGAAATCTGACTGATGTATTATTAGTTTTAATTGATCTTTTCTTTGCTTTAGTAGAGGAAAGAGGAATTAATACAGCTACATCTGGGGCAATAACTGTTAACTAACTTCTCCAAAACAGTGTCATGGGCCAGATATCCAGCGAGGGACGTACATTCGCTCCGGAATATTGTACAACCCTTACTTTGAAATCTCGCGGCAGTTGCTCTGGACGCATTGTCCGCGAACTATTAGAAAGCTAATTACCTTGCCCGCTATTTTCACATTAAGAATGCGACATCGTTATAAATGTTTTCAAAACATCGATATTTTTATGCAAACATCTTGTTGATGACAATGTTTTTAATATCGATGTTTTGAACTCAGTGTTTTTACTTGGTTAATATTTTATTTTTGACTGAACACTATAATCAAAATGCAATAATTTTCAGATAGTATCCGTAGTTTGAACATTCTTCAGACCTAAGTCACCGATAGAGAAAAATAAGTTAATAGAACTTTTGCTGCTGATGTAGTGTGTGATTTTTGTATTATCCACTAGATCAACTTTTTGTTAATTGTTCTGAGAATTTTTTATATTTATTTCGTGAGCTACATCTCAAATATAAATTAATAAACACGACCGCCGTAACATTAAAAAATGCCCGTCTCCACCCCCTCAAATGTGAACTAGGATATTAATAAAAAAGTTTTATATTGATGGTTTTGGACCGATTTTGAACATCGGTTTTTTAAATTTGGACATCGATATTTCGAAACATCGTTATTTTGTTGTCGACGTTACATCTCAACTTGACATGCCTGCTTTAGATTAAGCAAGTATTTAGAAACCACAGTCCAGAAACAGTATACCCAACCACTTTGTGACATAGTATCTCGTTTAAGCTGGGGTATTTATAATGAATGATTTTGGAGCTTTTCAAAAATGGGGCAGATAATTCTTTTACAACTCAAACACTAAAATAACTAAGAAACCCGGCATTGTTTGGCTATTTATTTATCACAATCTATTAGACAGCTGGCGTGCATGGCGTTGTCCGGAAGTTTTTGCGTAAAGATGCTTCAGCGTAACAATTGCACTTTCTTCATGCGTTTAGATGAAGAAACATAATGTATAAATGAATTCACAAGTGTAATCGAAGATAGTACGTTAATGTGGTAATATCAAACTGAAGTGCCCCGCGTTGCCTGGTAATTTATTAATTACTATGATCTATTAGACAAGAAACAAAATTCTATTTTTTTTTCATCTGGCCCTGTCTTGCCTTTGCCTTGCCCTGATCCCGTCCCAATTGCGAAGTTTTTCTTCCATGCAATGGCGGCACAGGGGTACGGCGATGGGTAGCGGCAGCTGTGCATTGAATGGAAGTTGGAGTTAAATTACATGTTGGAAATTATTACATTTTATATGATGTTGATTTCAAAATATACTTCATATTGCGATACTTAATTTAATTAAATCTACTAAATACCAAATCAACTAAAACAAACATTAAATATACATTTATACTCACACACACACACAATTTATATAAAAATACAATAATAGAATATTTCATCTACAATCATTATTAATTCCCACAGTTGCGTTACTACAACTCTTTACAGGCAATTTAGAAAATCAGGATTAATTCATATCCTGAACATTGAGAACAGTAGGTACTGCAACAATTAGACATATGATTGAATAGAAACCTTACATTTCTTTCTAAATGAAAAATCCTTAGTTTTTTAAAATAAAGATATCAATTAGGTTAAAATATCTGTTATTACGCCCTTATGTCATTAAATGAGCGTTTTTTTTTTTCAAGGAATCTCCATACGCGCCCCCGGCCACCCGCACCGTCTCCACGGAGGTGCGGCCGTACTCCGTGGACCTGACGGTGTCCAAGTCGACGTCGTCGCTGTCCAGCTCGGGCTCGTCGCTGCGCGCGCACGGGGACTTCTCGGAGTCGTCGGGCTTCTCGTCGTCGGCTCCGCGCTCGTCGCTGTACTCGGGCTCCTCGGTGTGTCCGCCGTGCGTGTGCTCGGGCTCGGAGGACACGGACTCGCTCAAGATCGAATTCGTGGCGCCGGCCAACTTCCAGCCGCGCTGGAAGTTCCCGTCCATGCACCACGAAGAGACGCTCGTCACCGCGGAGGAGCTGCTGGCCGCGCGGAAGAAGTCCAAGCTGAAGAAGCCCGAAGAGCCCCCGCCCGAGGAGCCCAAGGGCAAGAAGAGCAAGGGCGGCAAAGGGAAGGGAAAGAAAGGAAAGAAGGGGAAGAAGTAGTGGTGCGTTACAGAGAGTTTGGAGAGCATGCGGCGAAGAAGGAAACGAAGCAAAAGTCCTGTCTTGTAAAAGTTCATTTACTTTGTTATCTCTTTGTTCAAGCATCACATTTATTATCGTTGTATTCCTCTAATATAATATTGATAAGATGAAACAATGTCATTACGTTCGTATGAATCTATTGTACTCTCGAAGAAAATGTTTTATGTTTCTCGTATGGAATTTATAGGTAAAAAGTTCTGTATTTGCAAACATTATTGTGAAACTATTGTTGTACCTTAATCCTATGGAAAAGATTTATCATTTGCGATTTTATTTAAACCTTCTATTTATTTTTGTATTAAAAAGGAAGAAATTGAATTATAGCTGTATTTATTCCTTCTCATTAAATGCGATACAAATGTTTAATGATTACAAAGGAAACATTGCTGTTGCCTGGAGTTAAAACAACAATTCTTAATCTCCGCGGAAACAAACTTCATTTCAACAAAAATTTTGATGAGGGAGGTAGAATCTGCTAAATTAATCAATGAATACGACGAGATTATTCGTGGAATACGAAACCAGATTACAATTTTCTTCAACCTTGATTTTTTCGTAGATTCCAAGAATTTAATGGAACGTCCTGAGCCCGAGACTTTCGTAATTTTTTAGTGAAATTACAGAACAATTTTTAAAATGTCTTTGAATGTTAAACTAACAGAACAACTTTTTTTAATAGAGATACTTGTTCATAAAGTACATTTACGCGTCTGTCAGCATTGTGATAAAACCTGTGCTTGCCCGAATGCCCGATCTGGCCCGAAAGGACGTGCAATTCCACTACGGGTTCGAGTAAAATTCATCAATTTTCCTTGCGTGGAAATAAATCAGAAGGAGTTCTCTGACACAGAAGCGGCCAAACCGAAGGATGAAGAATTGAAGAAGAAGTTGGAAACGGACCCGGGGCATTTTGGCACTGGGAAATCGTTTCTGTTCCCAATGTCGCCCTATGATTTGATACGCGGTCTCAAACATTACCCGCTCGCTGTAACAGTTCTATTGAAACCTTCCGAAGAAGACTTCATGAATGTCCTGGGAGTCACACAAATCCGTTTGGGAATTGACGAGGTAACGAACATGTTATATACCATTTGCATGAAAAATTTTGTACTATAGTTTGTGAATTAGTAATCCGCTGAATTCGGATGAAAATAAGTTAAAATAAGAGTCAAAATTATCCAAAATGGATTTTCTCGGATTGATCAGGTTGCACTCGAACTGCGAATTAGAAAATGATCTTTTAGTTTTGTGGTATATTTTACATGAAGCTTCAAGTTCGTTTTCGAAATTTTCTGAATAATGATTCCCATTTTTTTCGAAAAGGGAGAAGAACTCCGATTAAAACGGCATAAGTCTTATTTTCAAAAAACACTTCAAATTTTGAAAATTGCGAATTTTTTTCATTTCATTTTTCATTGAAGATAATGTATTGTTTCTTTATGAAATCCACACTTCAGAATTTTATCTTTAAGGTATATTATACCCCAAACATGCAAAAATTTGAAATATTGCTTAATAATTTTTTCGTGTACTTATTGAATAAATATGTCTGCAATGAAAACAAAAACATTAAGAAAAAAATTAATTCTGTTTCGGAGATAACGGAATATTTTGTATAGAAATAGGCCTTGAGCGTAAACATCGTAACTTTAGAACTACTATCTCTATTATTTTAATTCTTTTTTGTGATAATAAATAATTGAACTAGTGTCTGAACCAAAATAATATTTGTACCATTAGTATTTACATATTTAAAACATTTTTTTGTATCAGGAAGTTAAAAAATAAAAAAATAAAATGTTTAAATTGAATTTTCCTTATGAGATAATTGGTTCAAATGTTTAGTTATGGTTCACGCACTAGCTACATGTTTCAAAACTATAACAAAAGATAATAAGAGGTTTATCATACATAGAACCGGAGATATGATGTTTGAGGTTTGCAAAGACAGCCAAAAAGTCAACTTTCGGGGAAATGGCTCAAAAGTTTGTAATGCTATAGAAAGGTTACAGGTTATGCCTTATTTTTTAATGTCTAAATCTTCTCTTATTTTCTATCTTCCTACGAAACATCATCTTCTATTTTTATTTTCTGATGCTGTCTGTTTTTGGCTTCTGTCTTTTTTTCAGGAAAACCACGCCCCCTTTCGAAAAAGGGGGTGTGGTTCCCCCAAAGCAAGTCTAAATAAATATTCAAATAAAAACAAAACGAAAGATCGTAGAATAAAACGTGTTTCACCATATTAAAGAGAATGTATCAAAGGTTTTAATTCTGTTACAAGTCAAAAAAATGATTTACTGCGATTTTTTCTTATTTTTTGGTTATAGTATACCTGAAATTAGTTCATGGACCATTTTTTGAAAATTTCAGTAGTTTTTTAAAGTTGTCACGAATTTTGAGAAAAATGTGACAACTTTATAATAATACAAAAACAAGATTTTCTAAAAAAATTAAATTTCTAAAAAAAATTCTTCTTGGTTTTCTAAAATACAGTACAATTCACTTAAAAATATACCATAGGCTCGAATTTTATTTTAACCTGTGAAATTTCGAAAATTGCAAACGCTCGTCTGTCTTTTCGATGCGCTGAAAGCATTATTATAGCAGCACTTAGTGGTGTAATATGTAAGACAATCGCGATGCTTATCAGTAATGACTTATACTGAGATTGCACGATTTAGGAAACACATAAAAAAAACAACTTGGATTGCACGATTTTACAACCGGTATCGTAAAAATACCTGTCAATGATAGGAATATATATATATATATATATATATATATATATATATATATTCCAATATATATATATATATATATATATAATTTTTTTTTTCAACGTAATATGGACTTTAAGTACAGCAATATCGACGTTCTGCGAATGCGCAGTTCAAGTTGCGCAAGTTCAGATGCTCAAAAGTGGTATGAAGTGGTCGAGATATTGGTGTCGATTGTTATACACTACGTAATGCATTTAGTCCCTAATAACACGTAATCATTGTGATATTTCAGATATATCGATGTATGAAATAATTTTGAAATCAAAGGGCGCCCGTCGAACATTGTCTTTTTCGTATAGTTGCAATTCAGATAGAACATTTCAGACGTTTAACATTACAAAGCACGAATCTGCTGTCTAGTCGTGCGTCCGTATGCGTTAATATATGCTTTAACACAACATTGATTCGGTCATGCCTGGTGCGTTTTAGTACTGCAACGATAAATAGAAAATGCCACAGGTTGTCAACGTAGAGCGCTGTGGATCTCATCGCCCGCTTTCCTTGAGGGACTCAGAGAAATACTAGTTCTAAATATACGTCTTCTAAATACTACTGTTTATAGGCATCCTATTTGTAGTAATTTACGCGTTATTAAATGTACACTATTTCAATATATATTTAATTATTGAATACATTATTTAGAAAGTTTGGCAAAATTAGTATCATTTGATATTAAGTTTGAAGAGATTCAAAATGTACATTTGTTGCGTGTAGTTTCTTTGTGGAAACATTGACCGCCATAGAAAATGTTTAGTTGTTGTGCTCTGGATGAAATCGAGTCAAGAGCTCGCAATGCATTTGCATGCAGCGCTCGTAAATCTTACTTCAGCGTTTTGCTTCGTTATGCGTACGCATGTGAACGTGAGAGGCTGTGAACCTCCATAATTTTTGTAATAAGTTCTATTAGTATTATGGCTGTTTGCTTCTGCTCTGCTTGTCAAAAGGGAACGAACAAACATCCTTCTTCAAATAAAAAAATTGATTTTATGAAGATGTGTGATTTTTGACCTTGGGTTAGTAGAGATAAGGCGTGTCAAATATTTGTTTCCCCACTTTAGACAATTTATTCAGCGGAACATTTAACAACTAGTGGTGTTACAGAATCGCACGGACTTTCTCGTACTAGTTAATTTTCTAATTTCTTTGGTCTGACCTAGCTGTTCTGTCTTGCCACGTACTTTTGCCCGCTGCTGACTATCACCGCCCAAAGAAAAACAATTGAAATTTTCTCAGTTTTTCGGTTTACTAATAGTATAACCGAAACACTACTCTTAAGCATTTAAAACAGAGTAAAACCTCGTCCTAAATGGCAATTTTCATTCAAAAATATGGAGAAGTCTTTAAGAAAATGATCATGCGGTACTACAAATGCAAATTTTGAAGCTCTTTTTTACAGAACATTTTTGAGTTTTCGAAAAACTTCATTTGAAGGCATTTTAAGCACTCCCGCGCAAAAATGTAACTGTTTACAAATCGTTGGAAATGTGTATTTTAACGGCGTGAGAAACATTTAAAAAAATTACATTTGTGTAATTTTTGAAAAATCAAAAGAATACAACAAAGTTAATTTTAGTTCATCTTAACATTAAAATTAGCACTATCTATACGAAAAGTTTGAAGACAAAGTTTGAAGACGTTTTTGAGAAAATGGCGTTTCTGAAAATTCGGAATTTTGAGCTCGTTTTCACAGAAAACTGATGAGTTTTCGAGAAATTTTATAGTGCATTATTTAAACCACACGTTCTCTTCAATGAAATAATGTGAACAAATCGCTGCTAATGTAAATATTAACGACGCCAGAGACTAGTCAAAAATATTACATTTTTCTAATTTTTTTCAAAAACAAAAGAATAGAACAAAATAGCGTGTATGTCATTTCATAGAGTCAGCACTATCCCTACCAAAAGTTTAAAAAAAGTTGGCGCCGTTTTTGAGTAAATCTTGTTTTTTGTTAGTTTTTAAAATTGCACAAATTGCAGGCAATATTGCGCGAGAACTACTGAAAGTTTAAAAAATGTACTTGAACTTAATGAAGGAACTAAGTATGGACAAAAAGTTTCGTTTGACGGAAAAATCTGTATCTTAAATATTGTAGTTGTTGGAAGACGCCGAAAAAATTCAAACTTTTGCAATATTCAAAATTTTAGGGTTAACCGTGAAAAATCGGACCTATACGGCCTTTATAAGCGTATTATGCTCTATTCTTACAATAAATTTAAAGAACAAATTTAGAGCCGTTTTTGAGAAAATTTTGAAAATGTCTCAGAGGCTTCATGTGAAGTATCCCCAAATTTTAAAGAATGATTTTAAAAATCGCAAAGCTTCGACTAGAGGCAGATCGACATCTTCAATTTGAAAAATTTCTACGTGTGGTTTAGGAGCGTAGTGTTAACTGACGGATGGACGGACATACGGATGTTTTTCTTTCAATTGTTTTTTCTGTATCAAGGTCCAAAAGCAGGGATTCTGGGTACACCAGACATATGGGGATTTTTTTTCTTAATTTAGCAACTTGATTTATCCACTATTTCATTTCCAGAGCCCGGCAATGATATTTTTTTCTGTCGAAAATATGCCGTTTTTCGCACAGCATTATATATGTTACTACGTATATAATGAACTCTGAATATACTCTGAATATACGTATGTATACGGAAACGTAAAAATGGATGATGATAAACAATTTACAATTTGTACAACAATATACGCGTTTCTCTAGCACCCACGAGTGGGACTGATGTCCCTACTGATCAAAGTGTAATGTCAGTATATATATTTTGGTTTCCAAAGCAGTATGAGTGGATTGTCATTACACACATTGCCCAAAACATCTGCCGAGTGCCTGGGAATAAACAGAACATGGACTTTTTAATAGAGCCGTGAAATTATAAAACTTTGATTAAATAAGTATCTCGCACAGTTTAAATTTTAGATTTATAAGCCTAGCAATTTTCTCATTTGTTGAAATCACCATTTCATAGTATAGATTACTGTTTCACAAGAATGTAATTGGTTTTCACTAAGATTTTGTAAAATATTGAGTAAACACTTTTCATACTGTGAATTTCAACAATTCTTTTCACTTTTAAAAAGAATATTAATTATCTTTATCAAACATTCGGAGGAATTTAAAATGTCACGACGGGAACAATTTAATAGTATTTTATATTTTACGAAAAATATACAATTGATTTTATTCATTTACAAATTTGATGAATTACTAAAGATCAACTGGATTCGTTGATATGATTTAAAGCTTTCTAGTAGTATTCACAACACAAATATTTTAATAGTTTTGACGTTTGCAGGTGTGTGACACAGTTCGACGGGTCAACGAATGCGAACAAATTCTCCCTATATCTAGCACAGTAAAAGACGCATATGACCTCGTCAATCTCGATGGAGAATATGTCGGTTACATAGTGATGCTAGTCCGACTGTCATGCTTTGGACAGTCTATAGTAACTCAGTTCCAATTGACGGAGGAACGGTCCTATCTGTTCCGAAACACACGCCCCGAGGAGCCGTTCCCTTGTGATAAGTGCGATGATCGCCTAGACTACGACCCAAATACCTACGACATCATACCAATCCAGCCTCTCACCTGCACCACGGACGACGTGCGTGACTCGCCTTGCTGCGAGGAGGCTCGAGAAGGCATTTACATGGAGCGTCGCGCGATCACGTGGGATATTCCCTTTCTGAGGGAGGATACCAGGAGGAAGGAGGAAGTTTTTAAGATCACCAAGCATTACGAAGAGCGCGAGCCGGAAGACCAGGTTGTATTCGTGAACGGCTTGGTTGAATGTTTCGAGCAAGTTACGTCTCACAAAAGGCCAAGCACCTGTGCGGGTCGAGAACCGCTCTCATTTCCCGAGCCGGAGGAGTTCGAGATGGAATCCTTGGAAGCAAAGACAGGTAAGCAAGAATAAGGTCCAGCTCTGGGAATTCATTCTAGCTGGATAAAACACTTTTGTTCTCAAATTCAGTTCCGAACTCTTCAAATAAGAGACAAGTCACAACAGACTGTTGGCCCAGTAATGTTAGTCGAACAGAAGCTCTACCCGTGGAAAAATCCTTTGTAGAAACCTTTGCATTGGCGTTTTAAAAAGGAGTGAAAAGTTCGAAGCGATATCTTGTGCGCGTTTGGAAATATTTCGTATCAAATGTAACGAAAAATTGTCTTTCAAGAATACCCTTCTTCATTTTGTGTTGATTAACCTTATTACAAGATTTAAAGAAAATAAAATTTCCCACTATTGATTCTAACATATTTTCTAGGACTAACGCTTTTTGAGATATTTAAGATCATAAAAATAGAATGTATTGGAAGCGAGACATTTGCGAAAAACGAGTTTTCGTGACCTAATATTTTGCAACGCACACGTGGTATCACTTCAAGTTCTCACCCCTTTTATAAAAGGTCGAGACAAAGTCTCAGCAAAAATTCATCTCAAGAGAATATTTTCCGAAGATGAAACCTAAGTTAACGCTATGAATACGTTTTATTGAGCAAGAATGTATTGGCACCACTGTTTACGATATTCCCCCCATCAACGTCAGAGGTATTCTCTTCGTACATTTCAACTTATGCACTCTAGAAAACTGATGCACTCTAGAAAACTGATGCACTCTAGAAAATATTAATCTCGAGATATAACTTGGGTAACTTACAACGAGCAAGGTTATTTGGTTTTATTTATTTATTTGCGTATTTCCTCATAATGCACTGAGGATTAGGAGCTCCTTTAGTACTGAGATAATTGATTAATTGATTATTTCGAGTTCCCGGGCGCGTAAATTACAATAATCATAAGTCCCGTTAGTGTCGTGAATGTTTCATCGCTGGAGGTGGCGGTTACCTCCCCCACTGGACGGTGAGATCTGGCGCCGACCTACACGTCAGTTTGCAAGGTTTCCCTCATCAAGTATTTCCCTTCAGGGGGCAAAGCCCCAGCCGGGACCCAGCCCCAACGTCTAAGCTCTCGACATGTGTGGTAGTGTAGTGCATGTAAGTGTAAGTAAAGGGTGAGGATTATCATCATCCTAAAGGCAAAAGAGTGCATTGTCGCTGCCGACATTACATTCTGTCCTCCGCTGTTCTCTTCATCTCTGCATAGTTTCTGAAGTGTATTTGGGTTTAGGTATTTGGGTAAGTTTTTCTAAAATTTTCGTTTAAGGTATCCCTCTCCCTCTTTTTCCAACTATTTTACAGTCCGAAATTGTGCTTAAGAATTTGTTATGTCTGAAAATGTGTCCAAAGAAATTTGCTTTCCTGTTCCAAATGTTTTTAGTAGGTATCTTTTCTCGTTCACTTTTTCTAAAATTATATTAGAATTTTTTCTGTCCACGAAATCCTGAATATTTTTCGCCACCACCATATCTCACAAGCTTCTAAACGCCTCCGGTCCGTTTGTAAAGTGTCCATCCTTCACATCCGTATAATAGTACACTCCAGATATAACGATTTAGAAATTTCTTTCTAATATCCAAATTTAGATTGGTATTTGTGAGTAAATTTGTTTTATTTAAAAAAGACTTCTTTGCTAGTGTAATTCGCTTTCTTATTTCTGTTGTTTTTATTGTCTTCGGTGAAAGTGCAGCCTAAGTATAAACTAGTGGTGCTACAGAATAGCACAGACTTTCCCTTATTAGTTTTCTATTTCCTTGGATCTTCGCTAGCTATTCGGAATTGCCACAAACTCTTTCTTGCCAGCTGTCATCTATCACCGCCAAAAGTACATTTTTTGTCATTTTCTTAATTTTTTGGTTTCCTATTGGTTGAACGAAAACATTAGTTTTAGAATATTAAAGAACACAAAAAGCTAGTCATAAATGGCAATTTTCTTTTAAAAAATATGTGCCGTTTAAGAGAGAATGGCGTTTTAGTGCTACTAAAAGTGCGAAATTTGAAGCTCATTTTCACATAAAATGTTTGAGTTTTCAAAATACTTTATTTTAAGTTATTTGAAGCACTTACACTTACAAATATAATAATGTTTACAAATTGCTGGTAATGTGCATATCAGGTTGAACGCCATGAGGGTCAAAAGTGATACTCAACAGACCTGGTTTCGTAACGTGTGAGGGTCGTATGTGACCCTCATTGACTTTTTGTTTTTGTCATAAATGTTATCTCTTGCATCCGTTGCATCCTTTTGCAATACTTTGTGAATTTTAGTTCAGTAAACGTAGACACCCTAAACGAAACATATAACAAGATTTTTCATTCTTGAATGCCAGATGTTGGTTTAGCCGTGATCGCTAAGTCATTGTACATTCCTGGCCAGAGTGCACACATGGCTTGCGTCGGTTCGAATCTTGATCTAAAACCGTGCTTAGCTGCTATAAACCTGTTGTTAAGTCGGAAGGAGAGGCCGATGTAAAACAAACGGTGGTTGGTCTGCATCGAAGTTGACGGGGTTTAAGCAGCTAAAGGTTGAACGGTTTTGCTTCTTTTTATAGAAAAAAATACTCAATAACCACCGTTTGGCGCTTCGAGAGCGCTCTAGTAGTATAATTTAGCAACATAACAATTGAATAGCACTAAAAGTTGCAAAAACATGCCACCAGATGTCTGCAACGGCTCCTGTGCGGGCACGAACGCGACAACTATGGGCGGGCGCTATGCGAGCAGAATAGCTGTGACACTACGGAACCAAAAACCCAAAAATTTTGTTGGCGTCCAACCAGATATTAAAGATTTGAGAGATCTTTCAAAAAAAATACAATTATGTAATTTTTGAAGAAAAAAACTCAAAATAAACTTTACGCTACACTAAAGAGTGTAATTAGCACTATCCGTTACAAAATTTTCAAGAAAGAATGTGCAGCCATATATGAGAAAATGGCGTTTGAGCGTTTCTGAAAATGCGAAATTTTGAGCTACTTTTCACAGAAAACGGTTGTGTTTTCGAAAAACTTTACTTGACATTATTTAAAGCACATGTACTTGTAAATATAATAATGTGAAAAAATCGCTGCTAATGTAAATATTGTCGACGTGAGAAACATGTGAACAAGTTTACATATTTGTAATTTTTGAAAAAACCAACCGATACACCAAAATGGCTTTTATGTCATCTGATAGAGTATATTTACCACTATCCCTACCAAAAGTTTAAAGAAAAAATTTGGAGCCGTTTTTGAGAAAATTTTGAAAACCCCCGGGGGGCTTCATACAAAGTACCTCCAAATTTTGAAGAATCCTTTTCAAAATCTCAAAGCTTTGACTAGAGGCAGATCGACCGGGGAATATCCATTTTGGAAGAAATCGTACGTATCGTTTAGGCGCTAGCAGTGTTCACAGACGGACAGACAGACGGACGTTTTCCTTTCAATTGGTTTTTCGGTGTCAAGGACCCACAGAAAAGTGTTAGGGGATTTTTTCTATTATTTTAGCAACTGGTTTTATCCACTTCGTTTTCGCGGCCTGGCAATTAATTTTTTTCCGACGAAAATTGGCCATTTTTTCGCGCAGCATTACATAACTTTCCCTATACTACGTATATCACTCCGTGTATACGTACGTATACGGGAAAGTAAAAAGTACGTAGTAGATGTTCTTTTTCTGTTGTACCTAACATTATTGTATTTGATTATTTATTATTGTGTAGCTTCTTTCCCAAATATCATGAATTTAGATTTCTTGTGATTATTCGTTATTGTGTAGCTTCTTTCCCAAATATCATGAATTTAGATTTCTTTACACAGCAAACCCTCGTTAGCACGCACTCGTTTAACATAATTTCGCCGTAACACGAACAAAACTTCAGTCCCGAAAAGGGATTATGGTAATACGGACATTTATAATACTCGGATAAGCGAATTTTTATAACACGAACTCTGATTATTTCGATCCCTTGGAACTCAGTTAAAAATGAGAGTTTACTGAATCAATGTTGATGAAAAACATTGCAGAATTCTTGCAAAGCTAATTATCATTTTCTGTAGTCTATTTTGAAACTAGCTAAGATTGCTATGTCATCAGCATATCTTAAACAGTGCATTTCTAAACCATTAAATTTTATGCCCTTTGTTTTTCCTTTATAATGTTTGATTTTTTCTTCTATAAACAAATTGAATAAATGGGGTGATAGAGAAGCATCATTTTCTTACTCCACTTCTGATAGGATAGAACAAGAAAAGGGAAGATCGCGCACGGTCCCTGACTCGTTTATTAGGGCACTGCTCCGGCATTCGCCTCGTGTTGATCAGAGAATCCACAGAAAACTACCGACCAGACGCCGTCTGCTAGATTTCTCGTTTAGACAGCGACTGAATTCGACCTAGCGACGTTATTGTCTAACTATTATCGACTATTGTCTAGCTAGTGTCGAAAATCCTGCCACAGTAGGAACTCGAACCCTAGGACCTCCCTGTCAGAAGCACTGCAGTGACAATCTGAGCCACCTCAGCCCGTAAGATCATTGAGGTTAACGTATGATGAATGAGTAGATGAAAGAGATGGTGATAAGGAGCACAACTGAGAGGAGAAGAAACCTACCGACAGCGGTTTTGTTCCCACGAATTCCACGTAAATTGGCCGGGGATCGAACGCGAGTACCAGCTGTGGAAGGTGGATGCGCTAGCATCTACGCCACGAGGAACCCTCTTAGGTACTACATCGTATTTACGTAATAACAAAATGTTTCAGGATAGATTAATACAGTTATTTGAAAATTAAGTCTAAAAAACATATTTCAAGCATCTGGTTTTCATATTTTAGCTACTTAATTACGAGTGGGCAATATAACGTAGGCGGCAAACTTGCCAGATATTGAATATTAAAAAAATACAATAATGATTGTAAATACATAAATACACTGAAAATTTTTATTCATAAACTTAAATATTCAATTTAAGACTTGAACTCAAATAATAGAAAATTCAGATACATTATTCGAGTATTAAATAATTACTATAAATTAATTAAATTATTTGAAATTAAGAACAGTAAGAATTATCTTATTCCCATTTAAAATACAGTCTTCATTCCCATAATTATCAAGTCGATTTCTCTGCTGTTCGTACCACAGCGTTTTCTTTACGATCATGTGCATGGTTGGACGTTCGCTTATTAAAAGACTTACACTATTAACATGTATTCTTGTCTGTTCTGGAATCGCCGCCTCATGTGCGCTTGCACATTAAACAAGGTTGCAGAATTATATCCGAAAATAATCAACTGAGAAGGTTTAGACAACTGTTGCCTTTACTGCACCTCTGTCTAGGCGATTATAGAGTTCGAGTCCCGGCGAAGGCGGAGTTTCGACATTATCTTTATGTCTAGGTCATATTCAGCCACTGTCAGGAGGAATTCTTGCGGTCGGCTGCTCTGATCGTTGTTTTTTGTGGTTTCTTGGAGCAATAACAGGCGAAAGTCGAAGCACTTTCATAACAAACATGTCACAAACCGCGCGCGATATTTCCTTCCTTATCCTTGTCCTCTCGTCTCCCTCTGTCTCTCTCTCTCTCTCTCTCTCTCTCTCTCTCTCTCACACACACACACGTACACACACATACTGGCACACACACACTTGCCAACCCTACCACACATTTCTGGAGACAGATCGAGAGCGCAGTTTTTGAACCGACTGGGCGGTTCCCCGCTGGCGAAGACATCTAGTTGGAAGAAAAGTTGAAAGCCGACACGTAGGTCGGCGCCGGATCCGATTTTCTAGCGGGGAAGGGACACCGCCACTTTCCGAGATGTAACATGCACTATACCTACGGTATTAATGACCATAGTAGTTTTCATGCCTGGGAACAAAATAATCCATCGGTCGTGGATAAAGTCATACTGTTTAATAACACGAGCTGCGGATGGAAGCAGCGGCAGATTCCCCATTTCCAAGGCCGCAATCTAAAATACATTTGTGGCCCCCCTTTTTACTGTCAAGCTAAAACATATTTGAGATTGGAGATTTTAACCTTTTTATTCAAAATCAATTAAAGAATTAAACCCCGCCTTCAAATAATAATTTTATTGAAATTTTAAATTGAGAAATTGATAAGAATCGTCTACATATAAAAAATATACTAATTATAAATGTATATATTTTCATTGATTTTTTAGCAAATTTACCATTTTGTTAAATAATTTTTGAGGCCCGTTGGACTCTAATATTCCAATCTGTAACTACTTTAAATTTAATTCTATAAATGTGGTCCTATCTACAGTCAAAGTATTGCTCAGATTGTTGTGAGTATAAAACATTGGGATATATATATATATATATATATATATATATATATATATATATATATATATATATACATACACACCATATTTACAGGATTAAATTTAAATAAAAAGACAGTCCTAACACAAGAATGTAGCTAATTTAGCTTGAGGGTAAATCCGCCTCGCCCCTGGGTGGAAGGCGTGATGAGCATGGCGTGCGCAGCGTCGCTGCCGCGCATCCCGTGGGACGAGCCGACGAAGCCGTTGATCGGGCCTCCGGGCGCGGTGGCGCCGCGGGTGCCGGCGCTGGACGCACCGCCGGGCGCCGCCGCCCTGCCCGGGCGCGTGCCCTCGCCGCACGGCCTGGGCCGGCCGCGCGGCCTCACGCGCCGCGTGGGCGCCGTGCACGCGCTGCCCGCCGCGCAGTTCATGAGCCGCGTGGGCGCGCTGCCCGGCTACACCATCAGGGGCGACCGCCCCGATTGGTTGCCCGTGGGCTACGTGCCGCCCAACCCCTGGGCCCCGCCGCCCATCATCCCCGACGCCCTGCCGCCTCGAGTCAGGCCGCAGAAAATCGGCTACGAGCTCCCCACCGAGCTGGGTTACCCGCTCCCCATACGCGTCCCGAGTAAGACGGCGGACGCCGGTGAGGCTGCAGGAGAGAATGGAAAGGGGAAGAAAAACGGGAAAGAGAGCAGTAATGGTGGCGCGAAACCGACAGGCGGCGGCGGCGGCCCGGGTGCGTGCCCCCCCAACGGGTCTCCAAACGGTAAGCTCAGAACAGTTCAACTTTTTCATTGTAGTATTTGAAAAATCGACTGTTTTAAATTGTTGACATTTGCGGTTTCTTTTCATCTATTGCACGGCTCCTAGTTTGTGCCCTTACGTACATTTCTGAAGTCTATATTTGAAATTAAATGATATAAAATTGTGAGAAATTTCTACATTGAGGATTTGTCGAAAAAAACGTTTAAGGGAGCATGATTAAAAGTAGATATTTGAAAAAGTATGCATATTTTCATAAACATATGTGACGAACCGTTGTTCGTAAACGTACATTTGTTTTTTGGGCATTCTAGCGCAGATCTGGTATTGAGCAATAAGTGTGCTGTTCACTTCTCTATAATCTAGAGTCATATCATGTCTTTCAGAGTCGTATCATAGGGTGTCCAACCTTACATATTCTGTCTTGCTGTCTGTTTTGCTTCCAATAGTGGTTTTGTGCGCAGATTTTGGTATTCTTTGAATGTTGGTCATTTTGAAAGCGTTAATGTCGAAGAAAAGTGAACCATAAAAAAGAAGGGACGATGGTACTTTTGCAGCTGATTATTCAGCTCGAGAAAGAGGGTACGATTTTAGTCTTTTTTTCTGCTTTTTTCATTTCAGAAAATCTTATTCTCACAAAACAGAACAACACTCCTAATAAGTATTATAAACAGTTTCGAGAAATGACTATGTTCGGGTCGTGAGAACGAGGGCAAAGTGATCAATTGTTATTGGTCGTTTCGATATAAGACAACTAGTTATTCTGATTGTTTATGTTATATCCAGAAAAACACAGAAGTTCCGTAAACAACGTTTTTATTCCACAAATGCAGCAAATCAATTACAACAAACCGGTAACCAAAGAATAATACCAAATAACAAAGCCGGGTTACCGTTTTACCATTAGATGTTCAAAGTACAATGCAGTTTCACCAGTAGCCAAGAAGAATGTCCAATAATACAATTGCCTGGTCTAATAATATATCACTTTGGCCGCACTACGTCACTTTACACTCGGAACTCTGCTATAACACTGTCTGCCCGCTCGGCGGCGGGGCCCGCTTTTATTCTCGCCGGCGGCATAGCCTCGCAACCACTCCTGGGCTTCGCTAGCTGGCCGCCTCTTCCTCCTTCTCCCGGTCTCGCCACGGTCCGTTGCTCGCTGTGCTGACGCCGAGTGCTGGTGGTGCGGCGCGTGATTCAACTCGCCGCGCACCACCATAACAGTTTACACTTTCATTTCAGTGTTGAGATTGACCGGAGGCGGCGCGGATGTGGAACCTGACCACAGGTGGGTAGAAGAATCGACGCCCCAATCCACGCGGTCGCCATCCCGCCATTCGGCCAAGAAGAAGGACCCCTGGGCGCCGGGGGGGCCGTGGGGGCCCGACGGGCCGTGGGGGGCCTCGAAGGGGAAGCAGCCCAACCCGCCCACTCGCTACGACACCACGGGCAGACTCTCTCTGGCCTTCGAGGCAGACTTCAGCATGCGCCGCAAGAACCTGCCTCCGCGGGTGGTGCACGGCACCCTCAACGGCCGAACGACGAACCCGCCCATCCGCTACGACACGACGGGACTGCTGTCTGGATACTACAGAGCGGCGCACAGAGTGGTAAATATTTAACTCATGGCTTATCAATTCACGCAATCAACTCTACAGGCAATTATCTTTAATTTCCTAATACCAGTGTAGAAAGAGAAATTGTAACCCTGCAAAAATTCCACCTTGAAGTTACGACAAATTATACAGGTGGATTAGAAATAAACGTTAAAAGTTTCTATGATATGTGAATTTGGTGAAGATGATCATCTTTAGCTAATGAACAAGCGCTGGGACACCACGTAAGGAAGTTACACATGACCCAATTTTGATGTCGCGTCGCAGATTGGTACGCAACTCATCCTGTACTTATGTTTGACAGGTTCATGAACCCATAGGCGACCACAGAAAGTTTTCGATTTGATCCGTATGTTATAACGATGATGCACGTTCAGGCGCAGTCAAACTTGAACAATAAACGAGAAGCAACTCATTGCCAGTCGGCAGGCGGTACCCTGAGAGTTCGTATACTGCGAAACACTACTGCACCATGTGTTGCTTATCAGTTAGGGTCTATGTCATAATTGGACCATGTATAACTTCGCCATACGAGATACATGTTCTGTACGAGATTCTATATTCGCTAAACGAGATACATGTTCGCTGTACATGTTTTCTGACGAAAAATGATCATCTTTGACTGCCCCTACATGCCTTAAAAGTTTATAATATTTATTCTGAGACACCCAATGGAGGGTCTTCGCAGCTACTTGTCTAGACGTCTATGGAGACAAAGATATCTACAGCACCCAACAAAGCTCCATTGCAAAACATAGCGTAGAAGCTTAAATAAGTACTCTTACTAAGGAACATAAACTTTACGACGCTAAATGGCGGGAAGAACATCAGCACCTGGAGGTTACGCAAACCCCAAGACTATTTTATTTTCGCTCCGAGGGGAGTGAAAGGACAAGAAAGTGGCATTACTTTACGTTGTAGAAAAAGAAGAGTATATTTTTTTTTTAATTTTCTCAATTTTCCGGAACTTGAAATGAAAATATCGGAATATCTTTGAAAATAAAATCGAACAATATCGAGAAAGAAATTAGAGCAATTTTTGAGAAAATTTCGTTTAGGAGTTTTGAAAATAAGCGATATTATTTGATGTACTTATAATTGAATATAAATGCTATAATAAGAAGGTCTGAATACGTGGTAATTACATACTAGTGCATTTCATTAACTCATGAATACTGTTATTTTCATCATTTTGTAAATTAATTTACTATATAATTTTGTATATATGATTTTACGAAAAGTATTGAACGACGCGCAGTCGATAAACAAGTACTTGTTTACAAACCCTGACCTATCGCTTCGTAGTTTAAACTTCGAGCGCGTGGTATTTACTTCATACCCGCAACTACAAAGTAAAACTAGTGGTGTTACAGAATGGCACAGACTTTCCCGTATTAGTTTTTTTTTGTCTCGGCTAGCTATTCGGACTTGCGACATTCTCGTGCCAGCTGCAATCTATCGCCGTCCGAAATACATTTTTTTAAATTAATTTTTTGGTTCCCTAATAGTAAAACTGAAATATTATTTTAAGAATACTAAAGAATAGTAAAATCTCATCCTAAATGACAATTTTCTTTGAACAATTTGGAGCTGTTTTTAAGAAAATGGCGTTTAAGAGCTCCTGTAAATGTGAAATTTGAAACTCTTGTGAATTTTGTGAATTGCAAAAGTGAATTTTTTTCGTCCTCTTCCTACAAGTACGAAATTGAAGATAGGGATTTTCCTCCAAATAAATTTGTTCTCCAAAGTGAGTTCTTTCATTAAGACCATGTACATTCTTTTTGAAAATTTTAGTAATTTTTGCGCGATATTGCGTGCTATTTATGATATTTTAAAAAATTACAGAAACAAGATTTTCTCAAAAACGGCTCAAACTTTTTTCTAACTTTTGGTAAGGAGAGTTCTAAATGTATACTGTAAGATGACATAAACACCATATTGGTCTATTCTTTTCTTTTTTAAAAAAATTACAAATTTGAAATTTTTTGACTTGTCTCTCATGTCGTTTTATATTTACATTAGCGGCGATTTTTTCACATTATTATATTTACAAGTACATGTGATTTAAATAATTTCGTAGAAAGTTTCTCGAAAACTCAACCGTTTTCTGAGAACTAGCTCAAAATTCCGCTTTCTCGGAAACGCTCGAACGCCTTTTTTTCATAAATGGCTCCAAATCTTTTCTTCAAACTTTTAGAACGGATAGTGTTAATTGTGTTATTTAATATGACGTGAAGTTAAATTTCGGGTATTTTTTTTCAAAAATTACACAAATGTAATTTTTTTGAACGATCTCTCACACCTTTAATATTTACATTACCAGCAATTTGTAAACACTATTTTATTTGTAAGTTAAAGTGATTCGAATGAATTCAAATGAAGGGCTTAGTGCAAGAAGGTATTAACTCAGAAAATTCCCAAAAGAGATATTTGAAGTTTAGTAAACTTGCCTGGAACTTTTTAAAATATTATTGGTAATGATTTCTTTTTTATATTTTCCTTTCTTTCCTTGGTCTAAACTATTTGGTGTACCATGTGTGCTCTTACCTCTAATATAACTACAAAATATTCACATCATTTTTGGAAGAATATATCAACTCACAAAGGTGACACCTATGGCCGGTAAAGAGACATAAACACGCTGCAGGAAGGTATTAACTCTACTCTGGGAATATTTTCTGATGGAAAGTAATCTGAAAACGGTGCTTATTTTAAAATGAAGATGTTAACTCAATTTTTAGTTTTGCCATGAAAACTACTTTTCTAAGAGTTTCCTATTAGTTGCTTTGCTACGTTTGATGAAAATCACAATATGTCACAAAAATACAAAATAACAACACTTAGAATTTGCCGACAGCGCACATGCTCTTCGAACAAAAACAAACAGGAAAGTGTACTCCAAAATCTCTTTTTCCGGCACCGCCACCAACTCAGTGGAGCCAACTCATGCACCGCTTCACGATGGCGTGCAAAAAGTGCCAACTGTTAACACCGTCTTGCTTGTAAATTTCGAGATAACGCCTTCTTCCATACACCGTTTCCTAAGGGCAATGAGTTGACACTTCTTCACATCAAATATTTCGAAAAATATTGTGATTTATATAAAAACTAGTAAAGCAACTAGTAGGAAACCCCCAGAAAAGTTGTTTTGACGATAAAAGTAAAAATCACAAAAATTTGAGTTAACACCTTCATGCACTAAGCCCTTCAAATGAAGTGTTTCAAAAACTCGAAATTTTTTGTGAGAAAGAGATTCAAATTTCGAATAAGCAATAGTGCTTAAACGCCATTTTCTTAAAATCGTCTCCGAATTGTTCGAAGAAAATTTCCATTTAGGACAAAGTTTTACTGTTCTTTAATATTCTAACGTTAATATTTCCGTTCTACCATTAGAAAACCGAAAAATTAAAATGTTAAATAATGTACTTTGGGCGGCGATAGATGGCAGCTGGCACTAGTATGGGGCAATTCCAAATAGCTAGCCCAGACCCAAGGAAATAGAAAACTGATACGGGAAAGTCTGTGCAATTTTGTAGCACCACTAGTTATATATTAGATAAAGATAATAAAGATTTACCCAGGAAGAAACGTCGTTTACATGTTCCTTTAATTTTCTTTACACTGGCTGTAGACGCAATCGGACATGCGAATGTTGGATACTTCTGACAGATGAGTACTTAGTATTTTCAATACTTCTTCAATACAATTGTGTTTATTTCAGCCTCTGAATCTGGTAAACCGATATCTTGGTACCGAAACCAAAAAAGTGTAGGATCTAAAATGTTATATTATCGCTATATTCATGGCGAATAAAATAAATCATTTTTTTCAACCGTGTTGATCCTGAGCTTGTTGATTCTCATTTTGTAATTCCGGCTTCTTTAGTATGTCTCAGAGGATACATTTGTCTCTTGAGTAAAAGAAAGAAGTGTGAATTCTACCACATTATTTATTAATGATTCAGCCTCAAAATATTAAAATTATTAGGTAATTTTAAAATAAATATTCTATCTTTAATAAATAAACATCTATTTTTAAATGTTATTGCAACTCTAATGGAAATTAAAAGAATAACTTAAACGATTCGATTATTTCGACTTGATTCGTAGTATGGTTGTCGGTTTCAATATCAAATATTGATAATCTATCCAATCTATTACCCAGTCTATCTATTTTTGCAAAATATTTACATTAAGATGAATCATTAAATTACTTAAACATTCATTCACTGAAGTTTTACTCGAACTCTTCCAGCCTCTACCATCGGATGTGGGCGAAGCGGTGGCCGCCATTAAAAAGGCCGCCGAGTCACGTTGAAAGAGCTGAAGGGTCTTCTGGAAAAAGTGAAGCAAGTGGAGCAACAGAAGGCGACAACTGAATTCCGCCCTTCGGGAAGGTTCTCCTACGAGTGGGGCTCGCGTTACCCCGGCACGCATTTCGGCCACAGGAACTGCGCTCCGCCCTTTAAGCGTGTGCCGAAGTACAAGGGTTGGTGCTGGGACAGTCGGGTGCCCATCTACAGAGCGCACGTGAGTTGAAAGTTTTTGGGAGAGGAAAGCTGCACGTATCCTATTGAAAAACAAATTCATCCTTCGCGAATTTTGTATTTTTATGTTTTCACAGTATCTCAATACTAAGGAAAGAAATTTCACGTTCTAAAAAATCTTGAAATACGCTTTTAAAAATATGCATTTATGACCTAAATATTCTGAAATATGCATATTAATAAGCAATTAAAATAACAATATTTCATTTCTAGTATAAACCTTTCGTGATAAAATTCAGGAGAATTGGGCTTGGAATGAAAAGATATATTTTTGTGCAAACATAATATAATATACCTTACTTCAGATGATAAATAATTATTGACGTAAATATTCACCTTAGTGAAGTTCATTGTATGTCTTGTTGCATTTCTTCTGCGTGGTTAACGTTAGTATGAAAAGAAAAATGCAGACAGCAACGCCATCTGTGTATGTTTCAGTGAACTCTTTGAACTGAGAGGAGGGCGAATCGTCTGTAGAGGCAATGCAATGCCAGTGCGTGATCGGACTTGTTTTGATGCAGACGTTTGTGAATTCTGTTACTTGTATATTTAAGATTAGTAATAAATAACGTTTATACAAAACAAATTAACCCTTAACTGCCCGAATTATTTTTTTTCGAAAAATTGATTTTTTTCTGTTGCATGTCAATGAGAAACATATATCAATAAAGGAAAAAAATAATTTATTGAAAATCTTTGTAACTTTTCTCAAAAAACCCACGCTGGGCAGTTACGGAGTCATTTTGTACAAAAATCTGACACATGCTTGAAAATGTTTTTTGGGAAATAAAATGAACAATAAATGTTAAAAAAATAGACTAATAGAAAACATATTTAAAAAATAAAAAACACAATAAAGTTATTTGAAAAATTTAAATGTACTGCTTTCATTCGGGTGTGTGATAGACTTCAAAACATTCAAAGCATAAACCTACATCACATTTTGCACACTTCGTGCGCACTGCGGATGTTTTGTTTGAACAATGGATTCCCTTGCATCTCCTCTTCTTTTCAATTTTTTAAATGTAATGCTTATAATCATCGAATCTAATCTCTTCTGGAACACTGGCTTTGTAGGTGCTGAGAGAGCCGGTTGATGGTCTTCCCGCGCCTTTTATTGGATTCATGTATCTTGTTAAATAAACTTGAACAATATGCCGCCTGAATTCAAGCTGTGTCATTTTTTCCCCGCCTTCTTTTTTCAATTGCCAAGCATTGTGAATTGATACATCAATTAGCCACGACAGCAAAGCCCAATACCATTCTTGTTTCGAATATTTATTCTATGCATGGCCACGTTCTCATCCATCCGGTCTACACCACCCATGTATCTGTTATATTCTGCTATTGTATGAGGCCGTTGAATTTGGATCGCCTTTTCTCCTTTGCTGAATATCGCTTTACTAAGGATACAGGCTCAACACCAGCACATGTTGATGCTATAGCGACAACGGAGTTGTCAACCCACTTCGTGACAATTATTCCGTCGTCTTTGCAGATAGAATGCACAAAATGTCCCCTTTTCTCTTTTTGTAGAATTTTATTCGAAAGAAGAGGACAGCTTTTAGGTATTCTGTTTTCTCGTATCGTTCCTGTCCCTCCATATCCTTCCTCACGTAAAAAAGACAGAAGGTTAAAACCCGTAAAAAGATTGTCGAAAAAAAGTGAAAGGGCAACTTTTTCACATTCGTGTTGAAATCATCAATCATTTGAATGAGTGGTGAAGCTGCTTTACCAAATTCTTTATCATATACGCTATTTGAATTTGTTGCTTTCTCTTGGTAGAAAGAGAAGTTTGCAAGGTAGCCAGAAACCGTGCATAAACACCAGGCTTTGTAGCCGAATCTGATCGGCTTCCCACGAATGAATTGCTTACACGAGTGCCTTCCGAAGTACTTGATCATGGATTCATCATATGAAAGTTGTTGCTTGGGAATAAAATATTGAATGCATTTTCGCCTTATACTTTCTATCACAGGTCGAATTTTCCACATTTTATCATTTACATCTAATTTGTTGTTATCATTGCAGTGAAGAAACCTGAGGATTATTTCAAAACGGTTTCTCCTCATGGCATTACAAACAAATTCATTTCTCGTGTCTGGGCTGGAATCCCAGTACAGTCGCTTGTTTGGTACAGTGTTGTAACTACTTAGAATCAGAATGCCGATAAAGCATCGTATTTCTTCAAAAGTAATTTTAGGATTTGGACAATTTTTAAAAACTGCATATTTGTTGGACTCGTCAACTAATAGTTGTACGAGTTCATCATCAAAAAACATCTCAAAAAGTTGAACTGGACTTTGATCCCAATGTGTATTATCATCATTGCGTAGTGTGGCTAAATTTGAAGAAAGTTCCCCACTGATCCAATGTTGCTTATTCCTACTCAGGGAGTCAAAATTCCTTGGTTCAGTTTCAATTTCTTTGTCAACTAATCTCACTTCCGCTTCAGCACAAAGTTGTCGGGCATTTAAATTATCTGGATTACCTCCATCTTCATCTCCCGAATCCTCGTCCGTTAGAAACTGTTGGGTCTGGTGGTGCAATGTACACTATATCGGTTTCAGGCAACATTACCTCCCCCATCAAAAAGTATATCCAGGGCTTCTTGGACGGTAACATCTGAATTTAATACCTTTTCAAGGCCTCTGATGGAAAAGTAAAGACGAAAATAGAGTTAAAATATTATTTTGGCAACAACAAAATTTGACATCATAACTGCCCAGTGTGTCCATATGGACACGCTGAAATATTTTTCATTATACTGGAAAACCAAAATCTCTAAACTATTTTTAAAATATGTATTTGTACGTTAAAGTTTCTATATGTATTTCATGTAATTCAACTTCAATTAAAATAAAAATAATGTATTAAAACAAACTTACTCCACGTCGACGTCCATGATTTTTTGAGCATAAAAAATTCTCTGAATTTCAGGAAGCGATTACGGCGAACTGGCCTGCGATAGACAGTTCCAACAACAATGAGCGTGCAGACTGAACTTTCTATTATATGCCATGCGATTGCCAACTTCATCACAACAAATATACCCTCTACAGAAAATGATTAAATGTTATTGGTAATGCGTGTCCATATGGACACGCTGGGCATTTGAGGGTTAATAGTTAAAAAATATATCAAGAAATTCCCTACATTAGCACATATCTTTTATCATGTACAGAAAAAACTGTGACAAACTCTTTGAAATCGATGAACGCTCACAAATTAATAGAATATGAAAAGTTTAAAACTTTTTGAGGTGTCTCCTTTAAAGAAATATGCGAAATATGCACCTATAATTACATGAATATGCACAAAGAGGAAAAATCGGCCAAATGTGCATTAATATCTTAATCTACATAGTATCTAATTCTAACCAAATGTCAAGAAATGTCATGTCCCTATAGTTAGCACACCCACTTATCACAAAATTAACTAGTGGTGCCAGAGAATGGCACAGACTTTCCTCTATTAGTTTTCTATTTCCTTGGGTCATGGCTAGCTATTCGGAATTATCACATACTCATTCCAGCTGCCAACTATCGCCGCTATAAATTACATTTTTTTCAACATTTTCTTACGTTTTTGGTTTCTTAATGTTAGAACGGAAATATTAATTTTAGAATATTAAAGAACACGAAAACTTCGTCCTGTATGGCAATTTTCCTTTAAAAATTTTCAGCCGTTTTTAAGAAAATGGCGTTTAAGCACTACTAATCCAAAATGATTTTTTTCCATTAAAACAGCCTATTAAACGTAAATTTTATTTTCAAAGATTATCTCAGTTTCCGGTCCACTTAACCTTACCGGTTAGGTTGACTGGTCATATTGCAAATTTATAAAACATTCCGTATTTGACAATAACTCTTAGCACAATTATGTTGTTTGTTTTCCACAATACAAGGAGAAAGCCTCTATCAAATATCATGCGAAATTTCTCGTGTGTAGGTCAACTAAATAACATTTTAGTGCTAGTGAAAAAATGGACCAGTTAACATAACTCTCCAGTTAACCTAACTCTCCCTTACTTTTGAATTGTTTGTTCTTTGTAATTGAAGATATAATTATTTATAATCAGAAATAAAAATTCAAAGAATAATGTACGTTTAAATGCTGTTTATTTATTCGTTGATTGAAATGTAGATTGTGACCAATAAATTAGGAAATTTTGTTACTTTTCATAAAATTGAAAATGAAAATTTTTGAAGCATTAATTATTTTAAATTTATCCTAACAGAAACAATTACAGATTACTCTCATAGATATTTAAATGCATTTAAATTGTTTTTAGTTTATTTGCCATCGTCTGGGTGTGTTTAAGGGCTTGTATTCGCCGCGACGTGGTTTGTCGCACATGTAGAAGTCTTTCGTCAGGATGCCGTACATTAAATCATCTCTTTACGAGTTACTGTGGTGTTGTACAAAGATGTTTACTAACATAACATTTTACTATTTTTCAATTATAGTTCCCATCCATGCAGAATTCAACATTACGGTTATTGAATACTTTGCAATGTGGCATGCAGAGCTTTGTCTACCATGAATTCATTTACGGAAAACTATTCTTCAATGAGCTGAAATTAATAGTTGTCCAACTTCAGTGCACTGTTATTTCTCCATTATTCATTTCCAACCCGCAAGTTGTCTTTTCCTTTTGAATAAATTACGCCACCCATGCTTTGGCCGGATTTTTCTGTTTCAGGCAGTCATAATGAAGTTACATATAATGAAGCTACATTTTATAATTGGTTATACATTAAGGTGACAAAAGGCACGGAATACTTCCAAATATCGTGTCGGGCTTCCTTTTGTCCGGCAATGTGCAGCAACTCGACGTGGCATGGACTCAAAACGTCGTTGGAAGTCCCCTGCAGAAATATTGAGGAATACTGTCTCTTTAGCTATCCATTATTGCGAAAGTGTTACCGGTGCAGGACTTTGTACAAGAACTGACTTAACGATTATGTTCCATAATGTCCGATGTGATTCATGTCGGGCGATCTCAGTGGCCAAATCATTCATTCGAATTGTCCAGAATGTTCCTTTATACCAATGCGAACAACTGTGGCCAGGTGACACGGCGCATTATCATCCATAAAAAATTCCATCGTTGTTTGGGAACATTAAGTCCATCAATGGCTGCAAATAGTCTCCAGTAGCCGAGCATAACTATTTCCAGTCACCACCACCTTGCACAGTCACTTGTTGACAACTTGGCACAGCCCTTGTTGACAAAATTGCAATGATTGGTAAACCATGTATGGATGTTCTTTCCCTTTGCCCTTCGAATTTGCAACTCGTCATATGCCCTTAGGTGTCTATTTCAATGCATAATTTGCCCTCACAAGTACAATTTAGGGGAAAATGAAAATAATGACAACATACGAATGGCGAAGCAGCCAGAGATTGCGTATCAGCGTCTCTAAAAGAGAAAGTTAGTTTTCACAAAATGCCATGCTAGTGACAAATATAGTAATCTACCTTGGTTCATAAAGTTTGTTTATTTTTTCAGAAATATTTTTTAAATAGAGAGTAATCAGGATTCATCACACCATTAGAGAAAAAAATATTTTTTACGAGAGTGTCCGGAGAATCACGTGAGAAAGTTTCCTAACGTTTAATGCTTGTGTATCATTAGTAACAATTATAAAAGTACGTAAAAATACTCATTTAATTTACATGCTCTGAAGAAGTCAAATTAATCTTAACAAAACATTAGCAAATAAATTATTATGTTTCTACCTACATATCGATGTTACATACCTAATGAACACTTCCGTCCCGCAACAACGTATGCTCCTCTTAAGCTCCCGCGAACGTAGATTTTTCCAATAATTTCAGCTGCCGCTGCTTTCCACTTGCCAATGTCGCTGTCCGTTCACCTCATTCTTGAGGTAATTTCAAATAAGAACACAAAGTTCCAACAAAAAGAAAATATTTGGTTCGTTAGCTGTGGTTCACTAATCAATCGGCAAACTGTTCCCTGCTTCGCTTTCGCGGATATCTTGTTCTGTATTCTTGAAACCACAGATTAATTATAACAAATACCTTTCCCGAGGTTTCGCCAATCTTCTAAACTATTGAAGACGCTACCAGTTGTGTATTTAAACATGAATATCATTTCAAATATCTGGACCTCCTTTGAAGCGATCTTGTCTGACGAACTCTAGCTAGCCTCCCCTAAAACAAACTTGCGTCCATGGCAACCCATTACATAACTCAATTGTTCGTTCTCTTACGAGTTGACCAAGTTTATATTTCATTTTCGGTGCGTTTTCTATACTTCGATCCTCTTGATCATTTTCATCCCTCCTTCAATAAGTAATAAAGATATGTTTCCCCTTAAATAAATTGTGTTATCAATTTCATACTATATAACCTGGGTTTATTATTTACCTTATAGATGACAGCCAACAAGAAAGCGTCCACTGTGTGGTTTTTATCATTGTGAATATATATTTCAAGTGTAGGGAGGGGGCCTGGCGGGAGAAGCATGGTTGTGACCCGTTGTGTGTTGCCTGTGTGAGGCAGGACTTCGGCCTCCCCGAGGAAGGGGCCAACTGCGCCCTGGGGCCATCTGCAACTCGCTCAAGCGCAGCGTGCGCGCGCCGCGGCGTGCCACGAAGCCCTTCGGCATCGCCCCCGGCCCGCGCAAGCTCTCCGTCCTCCACATGCCGCTCAGCAGCGACACCGTGGTGCGTACGCCTACAGCGCAACACACGCTCTATCGTCTTGGCTTAAAACTATAGTGCGATTTTTCTAACTTCGCCCCTCAAGCCCCTATGGCCACGACGGAATATCACACGGCATTTCGCGTCTTTCTCCGTCGTGCCGCTAGAAGTCGCATGATCGTAAGCACTGCTTGATACGGTCGCGATCATGCGATACCTGGCGACACGACTGAGAACGTCGCGAAATACCGTGACATATTCCATCGTGATAAAAGACCTTCAGGGGCAAAGTTAGAAAAATCGCAGTATAGGAGCCGCGCCGGCTTAGGTGGCTCACGGCATGATGTCACTCCAGTGCCTCTGATCGAGAGGTCCTAGGGTTCGAGTCCCGGCGGTGGCAGAATTTTCGACCCTGGCTTGCCAGCCAGGTCGAATTCAGCCGCTGACTGAAAGAAAATTCTAAAGACCGGCAGATCTGTTCAGTAGTTTTCCGTGGTTTCTCCGATCAACACCAGGCTAATGCCCTAAGAAACGAGCCACAGACCGCACTTTCTTACATACTCTTACATGCACTACACTACCACACATGTCGGGAGACCATTCGAGCTTGTACCGGTTGGAGCGGTGTCTCGCAGGTGAAAGATACTTGACTGGGGAAAACTCGGCGCTGGTTCTTACCACCCAGCGGGGGAAGATATCCGCCTCCTCACGAGATTAAAAATGAACTACACTTACGGGACTAATGACCTTAGCATCAACGCGCCCGGATTCACAAATCAATCAATCTGAGAGCCGTGAGAAATCTGACCCCTTTTCCAAAGGATTACTATCAGTTTTCACTGCCAATTTCCGATCCTAAAAACGAATAAAATAAAATTCAACAGAGTTCAAAATGCTGTATCTTCATTGTTACCACGTTGGTGTTATAAACAACAATGTTATTCACAACGAAACAACGACTTCACAGCCGGCTGAATGTAAAATGTTTGGTCGGTGTTGAGAGTCGGTAGAGATTGTTCTATCAATAAGATCAATGGTTTGAAGTAAAAGGAAACGAACGCGTAAAGGAACGCCTTTGTATTAAAAGAATTTATCCCAAATCAGGAGCCTGAATATTGATGTGATAGTTCTAAGAACTGCTAACGCAATAATCCCTTACGATACGCTAAAGAATGATAACGGTTTTGTACAATGTGTAAGAAGTGATTAGGACAATAACCTATAAATGTGCTACTATTGGATAGGGAATGACCACATACGAATATAGAAATAAGGCGAAAAATATAGAATTTGGTACTTATGATATTAAAAAAAGCGTACTTATGATATTAAACAAGGCGTACGCCCCTGAACTGTACGTTTAAGTATTATAGGCTCCTCGGATGGGATCTGAGGACGAGCCAGTTTAATTTTACACAGATTTTTGAAGTTGTACTCGATTCTGACCAGTCTTGCATACTCAGCACTGGTTTTACTGCAGCACACTTACAATTGGACAGAACCTGCACACAGTACGTCTTAGAACCTTCAAACACGATTTTCGAGTTCCCAAAAGGATGTCCGTTCCGTCCGAATGTGGGCCACACAGGGCAAAACTTTTATAAGATTTTCTCCAAAATCGATATTTCCCGAACGCCCTGGCTGCGCGTAAGGCCCAGCGAATTTGAAACGGTTCTTTAAACTTTGGGGATAGTTATCATGAAACCACTTCAATATTTCCTCAACAATTTCTTCTTTGATTTTTTGCTTGAAGGGCGAAGTGCATTTATAAAAATAGCGATTGTGTAACTTTCATTCAAACTTCAATTTTCGAAAATTGCACAAATTTGAAAATTTTTGGCCCCACGAGGAATATATTAATGATGAACTATTCCTATCATTCTAGGATGATACTCCCGAAGAACCGTTCGTGCCCAATCCTACCCTTCACATTCACCGCTATCAAGGCGACTTCTTCGTGTCCATGCATCCGGACGAGATGACCGGCGAATCGGAGCCTCTGCAGTTCCGCATCATCAACAAGGAGAAGAAGCCGATCACCTGCCAGGACTCGGAGTCGGAGCTGGAGATAGAACTTTTTCAACCTGGGGCTTTTCTTACTCAAAAGGGAAAGCAGTTTTGCGATGAGAAGACTCAGTGTGAAGAACGTTATTTCCCGAAAGAAGAGAAGAAACGTACGCCTCCCGCTGAACCGGAGCCTCAGGCAAAACCTGCGAAGGGCAAAAAGGGCAAGGACAAAAAAGGCAAAGGGAAAAAGAAAGGGAAAAAGTAGGAGACTTGTAGAAAATTAAAAAAATGTTCCGTTACAAAACAATGTTTAAAGACCTCCCTCATCTCTAATATTATTATTGTATTCCGTTTTAAAATAGAAATGCGTTTTGTGGTGCAATTATTTTGTATTTGCGTGTGAAAATAAAATTAAAATGCCTGCATATATGCATTGTTCAAAACATTATTTCAGTTATCAGCACATTATTCTATTGCTCCAAATGGCCAGCGAATTGAAGTTTAAATTTCAACTATCTGGACCCTTGCGAACATTCCACTACATCATTGGTTATAAAGTCCAAATTGTTTCATAGTGGACCCCAACTTCCAACAACTGTACGTTAAAGCATTATAGGCTCCTCGGACGGGCCTGCGGGCATACCAATTTAATTTTACGTAGATTTCAGAGTTCTAATTGGTTCTGACCAACCATGCATACTAGAGTGAGGGAACCCAAAAGATCCAAATTTCCAAAAATGTAAACGAATTTTGAAAAGGGCCTTATTTTGTGGAATACTACTTACAGTATCAGAGTTGTAATTGAAGTCAGTGGAGTTTACTTATACCCACGAAGCTTACATTTATACCACATGTATACTTCGTTCCCTTACCTCAGAACACCCCCCCATTCTTCCATGCCCAAAACGTACTCTCTGCAGAGTGTGTACTATATTCTTCATATTCTCTGCTGTTTTACTACGGGACCATGAGTAAGATGTATTTCTTACACCGTGGTGGATATGCCCTCTGCCGAGATACAGTGGGTTTCAAAAGTATTGGAACACCTTGAATATCTGAGAATATGAATAAATTTTACAAAGAAAAGGTAATCTAAATGACAAATTTTCAGCAGAATTAAATACATTATACACCGCAAAGTTGCTACAATAAAAATCATCTCAAAATTAAGCACAGAGAAACCAGAAATATAAGCAATAATCTCATAGAAAAAGGAAGCCAAAAATATTGGAACACGCAAACTCTCAAACATTATAACGGCTTTCTTGGAAGTCACCGCGGCCGCAGCCGTCTGTGGATTGACCTTCATCTTGTCAGTTGGGACTCTCCTCTTAGCCCTTATAGCTGTAACTGTTTTCGTATCAATTTCCTTTTCGGTATTCGTCAGTGATTCTGAAGTGTACGATTCTGAAATATTTGTTCATCAAATGACACTATGGGGCGTAAAAAAAAGAAACAAGTGAAGAATAGAGAAAAATAATAATTAGCAAGCGTAAAGATTGCAGATCTTTGAGAGAAATCGGAAATATTATGCAAAGATCACACACTACAGTGTTTAATGTAATTGATAGGTATTGTGTTCGGGAAACAGTGACGAACAAACGCAGGTGTGGATAGCCACAGTTGCTGAATGAACGTGACACAATAATTTTTTTCGCGACATTAAAATATATCCAAAACTTCGTGCTCCCAACCTTGCATTTGCAATAGACATTTCTCCAAGTACACATCACATAATACTAAGAAACAGTAGGTACAATGGACGTGTGGCACGCAGGAAATTCATGATCAATGACATTTACAGAAAAAAAGCGCTTGGAATTCACTAAAAATTATTGAAACAATTCCCAATAAATGTGAAAACAATTTATTTTTACTCATGAAAGTAATTTTAATATTTTTGGCGCAGATGGTATATGTATGGCGCGGAGGAATAGAAACTCCAAATTTTACGACGAGAACCTCCAGATCACAGTGAAATACAGAGGTAGTTTCGTACTCGGCTAGGGGTGGATGAGTGCTTCTGGTGTGGGGTATCTTCACTTTATAAATTGTACAATGGACCATACAATGGACATCAATATTGTGCAAAGTAAATTGTACGAAAGTGCAGTGGCGTAGCGTCAGGGGATGCTGAGCATCCCCTTATGTAATATTAATAAAGAACCCTAAATGATGTATTGATAATCTTATAAGTGGTCTGTTGAGCGAAACACGTTTTGTATTAATTTTAAATTGATTTCCTATGATTGAATTCGGCGGGTTGTTGAAGCTGGTCTGTGATTGCTTGGAAGCTAAAATGCTTCTAGCGTCTGCCGCTTTGCGCAGATGGCGAGGTTCCCCTCTCCCCTCTTCTCACGGGCCCAGAGAATCCCGACTGCTTTACGCTAGCACCCACTGTGGAAAGATGCTAATTTGTGTGTGTGTGTGTATATATATATATATATATATATATATATATATATAGAGAGAGAGAGAGAGAGAGAGAGAGAGATAGATAGATAGATAGATAGATAGATAGATAGATAGATAGATAGATAGATAGATAGATAGATACATAACTCACTCTGGAGTCACCGCTTGCTCATGGCCACAAACTGTAGAAATAGTCTACTATTTCTCAATTAATTTCAAAGAAATTGAATCATTTTTTTAAGTAGATTACGTACTATTTTAGTCTGCAAAGTGGTCTCAAGTGGTCTCAGTGCCATTCGCATATAAGAATTAAAGCTGAGCTATTGTATAATTTGCTCTCAAGACGTCGGCAGTCCTGACTGCAGTGAGGATTTTGTGGGAAGCGCCTACACCGTCGCGTCGTAAGCAATCGAGATCGTGGAAGTATACTGCGATTTTTCTAAGAGCGACCCTCAAGGCCACTCAAATCCCATCTTCGCGATGAAATATGTCACGACATTTCGCGTCTTTTCTCTGTCTTGCCGGTAGAAGTCGCATGATCGCAAGCACTGCTTCATACGGTTACGATCGTGCGAAATCTAGCGGAACTACTGAGAAAGACGTGAAATGCCATGACATATTCCATCACGAAGATGGGATTTGAGTGGCCTTGAGGGTCGCTCTTAGAA
The DNA here is from genome assembly GCA_031308135.1 of Acheta domesticus. Classification (NCBI taxonomy): domain Eukaryota; kingdom Metazoa; phylum Arthropoda; class Insecta; order Orthoptera; family Gryllidae; genus Acheta; species Acheta domesticus. Next base: position 161,941,982 of record JAHLJT010009419.1, read on the forward strand.
AAATCGCAGTATAGTTCTGTGTATCTGCTTTGTGTTGCGTTCGCCTGTTAGATGTAGTTGATAGTGACATTTTGTTTGTTATTGTTGAACATCCTCAAACCTGCGAGTCACGCTACGTGACTGCAAAAGGGCTGGAAAAAATGGGCCTCAAAGACGATTTCATTTTTCAAAAGGGCGATGATCCAAAGTACAGGACTTAAAACATAAGAATGTGGATCCTTTTTAATAAACCACGACATCTGGAAACGCCGCCACAGTCTCCAGACATTAATCCTAATGAATATTTATGGAATGTTTTGGAGAAAAAAAAACTAAGAAAAGAACGATTAAAAAAAAAATTCTTAAAGTGCACTCTAGAAGGAATGGAGTAATATCTTGCCACACATGATGGCGACGCTCGTAGAATTAATGCCAAGACTTATAGATGTCATTATAAATACCAAAGGACATTTCATCAAATATTACTTTGTATACAGTTACAATTTTATTTAATTAATAACCGCGGTTCAGTTGGGTGTTCCAATACTTTTGGCTGCCTTTTTTGCGTTCTAAAGTTTGTAAACTTTGTTTTAAATTGCCCTGTAAGTTATGTTTTTGTTTGCTGATATCAATTACAAAGTATACACAGTTTTTAATGCGACCAAAACTGTTTAATTTGTGTTTTATTTTGTACCTGAAATTTATTGATTTTCTGAAATTTCCGAGGTGCTCCAATACTTTTGACCACTGTATAATAGTATCTACAAGGATATACTGTATACAGAGAGTATACAATATGGATAACAGTTTTCCTAAAGATACATCAATAAATACGATGAATTCACCCATCAAATACGTCTCTGGCAAAAACTACGATATACAAAACGCATACGTTAGGTTATGTTGTATGTTGGAGTTGGTATGATTTGATGCATGAATGCTTGGTTCACGAGTGTATAAATCGCAAATCGCGAACTTCGCGGCAACAAGCAGATTCTTATCTTCTCTGTTATCTCAAATAGCTATTGTCATTGGATGGATCATCAGGACTTATACTCTCTGGGATAGATATTGTTACAAGTTTAGTGTAGACATTCTTTTAAGAAAGTTTTCTAGTATTGCACAGTTAATATTGCGATGAATGACGTTCATTCTATCAAAATCGAACCACTGGGTGAATCAATTTATGTGAAGCCTTTTCATATGACATACATTCAGGTAATTGGTACCAGATTAGTTGATGGTTCTGTATATATTTGTAAACAGTTTGGGTAAGTAAATCCAGTTTATTATTATTAAAATATTTTTATTTTGAAACATACTACACATTTTATTGAATGTTTTAAATCAAAATATCTTAATAATAATGAATCGCTTTGGATATACTTTGCCATCCTGGCTATAAATACAGGACCGCATTCACCTAACCTATTATGCATTTATTTAATGAACTCGTATGATGGTATGGAATAAAATGAAAGAATGATAATCATTCAGATATATCAAAATGAAAAATTAAATTTCTAAATTAATCAAAGATCATGAGTTAATATCAAAGGTTGTAGTTTTTCCTTTTGTTGCAGACAAAACCTATCTCACTTGCACTTCTGATAATTTTCACTGATGGTTTGTGTTCCTTTGTTATTTTCTTTTCCAGAATGGTGTAAAAAAGTTTTGGGACTTCAATAAGGTACACGACAGGTAAGTATATTATTTTCCAGTATTCATTGCAACACAGTTTACTGCCTTTACTTTGGTATCTTCGGACCTTGAAATCGGACCTTCCAGCTCATGAAACAAGTGCAAGTTTTTATTTCTTCTCATTGTTATAGTGTTTCTGTTCTGCTCTTTAATGTCTCAAGAAAAGTATTTGTGTTTGTCCGGCAATTCCGCCCAGGTATAAGTCAGATGTTTTTGATTTATGTAAATATAAGAACAAATTACATTAACTAAAAAACATCCTTGCCTTAGCTGTGTTTTTTAACAGTATTCCTGAAAAAGATAAGTATTTAATGGAAGCAACAAACACAAAGCTCCCTCTTCCACCTATAGAGCAAGGTATCACTCTTGAATTGTGTGCTGGTGTTGTGGATAAGGAGAAGTCTCTTGAAGAAATTGCCAGGGAAGAGGTTCTAGAAGAATGTGGATATGATGTTCCTGTTAAAAATTTGGAGAGAATATTATCTTACAGGTGAACATCTGTCTGAAATTTAATTTTCTTTATGTGCATTTTTGGGAATAAAAATATTTAAAACATTTTATAGAGATTCCATAGGAATTGCTGGCGACAAACAGACAATCTTCTTTGCAGAAATTACAGATGATATGAGAGTTTCAAAGGGTATGCAATTCTTCCTTTTTATTTTCTATATTTCAGAAACTGCATTCCCTTAATTCCTTTTTTAACTCCCTCCTTTAAAATTACAGGTGGGGGCAAGCCTGAAGAAGGAGAATTAATAGAAGTGGTAGAAATGAGCGAAACAGAAGTAAAAAAATACCTTGAAAGAGATGATATTCTTAGTCCCGGAGGCTTTGCCTTTGCATTATATTGGTTCTTTCAGAATAAAAAAAACATTTATTCTTGCCATTGTTCTTGATTAGCAGCGTGATTGAAAGACACTTTGAAGTACCACTGATTAATCCAATTTCCTCTCCAATTACCTATAGAATGTCAGCTGTGGTAATTTTTACTGCAAGCATAATTTTTTAAAAATTTATTTCACTAAATGTTTAAATATTTGTAATTTTTGTGTGTGTGTAATTTTCTATTAAAGTAACATTTAATATATGTACAATAATCATAATAATAATAATAACAATAATACAACTTAGTTGTAAATGTGCTTCTGAGAAGCAAGGTTGATTATCTTCGCTATTGATTTTAAAGGATCATTCCAGTGCATCCATGGGGTGGGAGTGGGTTTGTGGGCTTTAGCTCCCTCCACCACTAAGCAAAGACAGTAATGCATTTTCAAAATTGTAGTTTTTACTAAATTTTTGTGGTTATGAACATACGTATCATAATTTGATGCAGTAGTATGATGAATTAAGAAAAATAAATATTAGTTAAGCATAAATGAAAAATTCTTTATAAGGAAAGATCGAGATGGTTCAACCCTTCTCCTATACTATAAAAATCCTTGATTATTTACTGGAGAAAATTAAGGTTAAAATTCACAGCTTGTGGAAAATTCTGGTTTATTTACTTGAGAAAATGGTATACTGAAATGCACATTTGGAAAATTGCTTTGGAATTATTAAACATTCAGGATGAAAATATTTAAGAATTTAGTGAACTCTCCCTTTAAAAAAAATTCAAACTTGTTTCTATGTAAGCAGTACGAAGTTTAGTTATTGAGTATCCGATGTTATTGAATTGAATTACTTTATTTTACGTGACGAGACTGGCCATGAGGCCTGCTTTTCCGTCTGACCACGCTAATTTCGCTAAGCTCCTTTCACTCGAGACCCAAGGAAATAGAAAACTAATACGGGAAAGTCTGTGTCATTCCGTAGCACCACTAGTCGGTTATCTAGGCCCGGAAATAATTTTTTTCTGCCGAAAATTCACCGTTTTTTCGCGCAACATTACTAACCCTGTACTATGTATATTACTCCGTACGTATACTGATGTATACGAGAAAGGAAAAATTGGATTTTTTTTTTTGAAAATTTGAAATATGTCCCAGGGTCTTCTTGTAAAGTACCCCTCAAAATTAAAGAACGTTTTTCAAAATCACAGGGCTTCGAGTGAGGCTAGATCTACCGCTTAGTATTCAGTGTGGAAACCAGGAAGTCTATAAGGTAGACTTCGTGTTGGAAACATTCTACTTGTAGTTTGGGCGGTAGTGATGTTCACAGACGACAAAGAGACTGAAGTTTTGAAGAAGAAGAAAAAAAAACAAACTTTTTTTCGGTATCAAGGACTCTTTACTCGTGAAATCTCACTATATGTCGTATTAGGAGTAATTTACTACATATTGGAACAAGATTAATCCAATTTGTGTGTAACAAGGCCCCACAATACTAGTTTTTTGGTCTAAAAATCGTCGTTTTTTGCTACAACATTACATAACTTTCTCTATTACTCTGTATACGCGTAAGTTTACGAAAAGTAACAAAAAAAATTCAATTCGATTTCTGAATTATTGTAAGAGCAAATTCGCAACACTTTTTTAGTATCTGAAATCACGCGTTTGTATGCTTCATGAAAATAATGCTTTGGATATGATATCAGTGAGACCTTGGTTTTAAATAAATGTAATAAAATTACAGAAACTAGTGGTGCAAAGAATGGCCCAGACTTTCCCGCATTAGTTTTCTATTTCCTTTGGTCTCAGCCAGCTATTTAGACTTGCCACATTCTCTTGTCAGCTGTCACCCATCACCGCCCAAAGTACATTTTTTTGACATTCTCTTACATTTTTCGGTTACATAATAGTAGAACGGAAATATTATTTTAAGAATATTAAACAACACTAAAACCCCGTCCTAAATGGTAAACTTTCATTGAAAATATTGATAGGTTTTTCAGAAAATGGCCTTCAAGCGCTACCAAAAATGCGATATTTGAAGTTTTTTCACAGAAAATGTTTGAGTTTTCGAAAAACTTCATTGGAAATAATTTAAAGCCCTTTAACTCGCAAATAAAATAGTGTTTAGAAATTGCTGGAAATGTGCACATTAATGGTGTGAGAAATTTTTCAAAAAATTTGCATTTGTGTAATTTTTGAAAAACAAAAAATACCTTAAAATGAAATTTACGTCATATTAAAGAGTGCATTTCGCACTATCCATTCGAAAAGTTTGAAGAAAAAATTTGGAGCCATTTATGAAAAAATGGCGTTTGAGCGTTTCTGAAAATGCGGAATTTTGAGCTAGACATGGGTTTTTATTTCTTGGCGCGTGGGGTCTTGTCTTCACGATGGAATATTTCACGGTATTTCGCATCGTTCTCGACCGTGCCGCTAGGAGTCAAATGATCGCGACTGTATCGAGCAGTGCTGGCGATCACGAGCCTCCTAGCGACACGACCGAGAATGACGCGAAATACCGCGAGATATTCAATCGTGAAGATACCCCCCCCCCCACGCGCCAAGAAATAAAAACCCAAGTATAGTTTTCATAGAAAACGGTTAACTTTTCGATAAAATTTATGACATTATTTAAAGCATATATACTCATATACGGACGCGTTATTTTAATAGTGGTACAACGCCACTTTTTAGACAAATGGAGTTAACTCCATTTTCAGATCCGCGAAAATGGGTTACGTTTATTCACGAAATGGTGCAAATGCAGGCTTCCTCTGTGGCCAACAAAGCGCATCACGCAAATTACTGCATGCAAATTACTAGGGATCGCATTAAGTTTATTTTGATAGTGGTGCAACCCCAACTCCATAGTGGTACGTTCTACGTGTCTCATGATGAGTGCTTTTCGAGAGGTTTCTAGCGACAAGACCGATATTGATGATGATCTTGATCCAGATATTCTAAAAAACAGTGGGGTAGCGTCAGAAGACGCTGAGATGCTGAATATCTCCGTATATAATATTTAGGGCCGCAACAGACTACACCGAGGAATGCGTTGCGAGAAATGTGCGACGAGAAATGTGGAAATAAGCCGGCGAGGCTGCGTCCACACACTACAAAGAGTTTATTCGATGTCTCGAAATGCCTTTATGTGCCACAAGCCGAGAGTGATGGCCGCAGTTTAGCTATGAGATCATCTGAGAGTCCCATTTCTTATTTTATTAAATGCTCTTATGTAATTTTTACTCGTGAAATCCTTGTTTTGTTACAATAATCGTAAATCATTTGTTTAACGAGTTCGAACCAAGAGAGAAACACACTACTACATTGTACGAGTATACAAATCATTATTTAATGTAAAAACACAAGAAGTTAAGTGACGTATAAGGGAGAAGTTGTACATCAGCAAATTTTCTTGAACTCCGTAATCTCTACCACGCTCTGGTTTACTATATTTGTTGGTTGAATAATGAATAGATAATGATAAAATAATTCATAATAAAATTCACAATTAATAAATTCATTCATAAATACCAATTAAGAAAAGTAATAAATTAATTCAATTCTTTCAAAATACCCTTTCAAGTTTCTTGCTTCAAATTTTTATTTTTATATTACTCATTATGAGCGGATTTCACACAAATAATATCTTCCTTACAAGTTTTTACGTGTTCATTTCCGTTTTAAGAGAAAATTCAAGAAAACAATTAAAAAAATGGTAGTTTATCGCATCTTCTACTGCCAAACATTAGAACCTCACTCAGTTCTATGCACTGTTTGGTGTTTTCCTACGGCAGCGAACGCCCAAATGTCGTATAACAAGTGAAGGAGTAGAAATGTGTCCGAGAAAACTCGCTCCCCGACCGACTCGAGCGAGGAACTCTTTCGCCTCTGCAGAGGCGAACGAGGAAACTCTTTCAGGTGTGTGGGGGTCCATAAGAGTCCCTTGTTTCGATTTTCCACATTTCTCGTCGCACATTTCTGGAAACACATTCCTCGGCGTAGTCTGTTGCGGGCCTAATAAAGAACCCTAAATGCTGTTTTGATCAGTTGCGTAGCGTCAGGGGACGCTAAGATGATGAGCATCCCCACGTGAAATATTAATCAAAGAAGCCTAAATATTGTATTGATAATCTTCCAAGTGAGTGAAACACATTCAGCGAAACACGTTTTGTATTAATTTGTAAGTGATTTCCTATGATTGAATTCCGCGCGTTTATACTGGCTGACCTCTGATTGCTTGGACACTAAAATGCTTTTAGCGTCTGCCGCCAGATTGCGACGAGCAATGACGCATGCGCAGACGGTCAGGTTCTCCCCTCCCTTCTTCACCCCTGCCCCAATATTCTCGAGTTCCGAAAACCTAGCATACGGGCAGCACATAGACCAATGCTTTGGTGCTCTGTGCGGGCAGCATACTGCTGGTGACAAAGGCTTATGAGAGCAAGTTGCTCCTTTGTGCACGAGAGCGCAGCACACTGGAGGTTGTTGGAGAATTTTTTTTCTCACTCGTGATTCCGTGCTTGGTAATGAGCACAAATAGTAGATATGGTGCTTGCCTACTAATTCTCAATTAATATCTAAGAAGTTGAATTCTGACTTAAATAAAACTTAAAATTTTATTTTGGTTCGAAATATATCAATTCACAAGTGATCTCATTGTCAATCGCGCGTGAGAACTAAAGCGGAGCTATTGCATAATTTGCTTTCAAGAAGTCTCCTGACATAAATCTGTTGAAGTAGTGTAACATTCGTTTCAATAACCTAGATTCTAGATATTAAGAATCACGATGTCTTCAGTTCGCATTATTATTGAGTATCCCCAATTGTTAGAGGATATTTTTCTCAATTTAATAACTGGATTTATCCACTTTTTCTTTATCACGACCCGGCAATGAATTTTTTTCTGCTGAAAATTGGCCGTTTTTTCGCGCAGCATTACATATACTTCCCTGTACTTGCTATATACGTAAGTATACGGGAATGTAACTAGTGGTGCTACAGAATGGCACAGACTTTCCCGTGTTAGTTTTCTATTTCCTTGGATCTTCGCTAGCTATTCGTAATTGCCACATACTCTTTCTTGCCAGCTACCATCTATCACCGCCAAAAGTACATTTTTTTGGTCATTTTCTTAATTTTTCGGTTTCCTATTGGTAGAACGAAAATATTAATTTTATAATATTAAAGAACACAAAAACCTAGTCATAAATGGCAATTTTCTTTTAAAAAAGATGTGCCGTTCAAGAGAAAATGGCGTTTTAGCGCTACTAAAAATGCAAAATTTGAAGCTCATTTCACAGAAAATTATTGAGTTCTCAAAATACTTTATTTGAAGTTATTTGAAGCACATACACTCGCATATATAATAACCTTAACAAATTGCTAGTAATGTACATATTAAAGATGTGAGAGATCTTTCAAAAAAATTACAATTATGTAATTTTTGAAAAAACAAAAAAAAACTCAAAATAAACTTTACGCTATACTAAAGAGTGTAATTAGCACTATCCGTTACAAAAGTTTGAAGAAAAAAAATTGCAGCCTTATACGAGAAAATGGCGTTTGAGCATTTCTGAAAATGCCGAAATTTGAGCTACTTTTCACAGAAAACGGTAGTGTTTTCGAGAAACTTTACCTGACATTATTTAAAGCATATATACTCGTAAATATAATAATGTGAAAAAATCGCCGATAATGTAAATATTAACGACGTGAGAGACAAGTAAAAAAATTTACATTTTTGTAATTTTTGAAAAAACCAACCGATACACCAAAATGGCTTTTATGTCATTGATAGAGTACATTTACCACTATCCCTACCAAAAGTTTAAAGAAAAAATTTGGAGCCGTTTTTGAGAAAATCTTGTTTTTGTAATTTTTTAAAATTGCACATATTGCACGCAATATTGCACGAAAACTACTAAAATTTTGAAAAATATTTATATAACCTTTATTAAAGAACTCAATATGCAGAACAAATTTTATTTGAAGAAAAAATCTCTATCTTCAATTTTGTAGTTGGAGAAAGACGCCGAAAAAAATTCAAACTTTCACAATTTTCGAAAATTCAGAGCTGTACGTGAAAATCGGACCTATGCCATGTTAAAAAATGTATTTTAACCTATTCACACAAGAAATTTAAAGAAAAAATTTGGAGCCGTTTTTGAGAAAATTTTGAAAATCCCCGGGGGCTTCATATAATGTACCCCCAAATTTTGAAGAATTTTTTTCAAAATCTCAAAGCTTCGACTAGAATCAGATCGTTCGGGGAATATCCATTTTGGAAGAAATCGTCCGTATGGTTTAGGCGCTAGCAGTGTTCACAGACGGACGGACGGACGGACGGACGGACAGACAGACGGACGTTTTCCTTTCAATTGGGTTTTCGGTATCAAGGACCTAGAAAACAGGGTTTCTGGCTACACCACGTGTTGGGGGATTTTTTTTTCTTAATTTAGCAACTGGTTTTATCCACTTATTCGTTTTCACGGCCCGGCAATTAATTTTTTTCCGCCGAAAATTGGCCATTTTTTCGCGCAGCATTACATAACTTTCCCTATACTACGTATATTACTCCGTGTATACGTACGTATACGGGAAAGTAAAAATGGATTGAGAAGGGGCATGATCCCTTCCTGGGATCTGCCGCTATTCAGTAATGTTTTGCCTACCCTGAACATGTTTTTTTCGAGCCGCCACTTGTGGACACACGAAGTTAGGGCCGTTTTTACAATTGGGGTTTAAACCACAGAATAACGTTGTCCCGGGTACAGCGCTCCTTCGTGCTTTCTACAATCACGAGTTATCCCCTCCAGGTGGTTTAACTACTGGAGTTTCTTAACCCTTAAGTGGTATCATGGATTTTGGTTACGTAAACGGTATTGTCGGGTCAGCGGAGACCCAGAAATTAATTTTGTAATTTGGCATATTAACTCTTACTTGATGAAACTAGAAATGGATGTACATCTTAAAACAACTTTCCTCAAGGATTGTAACTGAAAGACATCTTCAATTAAATTCATTTTGTGTGTCTAAAGCACCGTATTTCTGAATTTGTATATATTTACATGGGTTAGATGAGATCAATTTGAAAAGGGATTCAATTTTCAAAATACTAGAAATGTTTAATTGGTATGGATCAAAATGAAGAGCTAACACTTGTATAAACATAATAGGGAGAGAAAAACACAAGAATGCTACTTAATTCATAAAATTTGCAAGTATGCAAAAGTGGTATACAGCAAATGTTTAATTTTTTGTCTGTTTATAATTAGCCAAATTATTATGAAGTTATGGACTGGATGTAATTTATTCAGACTCTATGCACTCATCACAATACACTTTGACTAAACTGTGGGTTTTGCAAACAGTTTTGTTGCACTGACAGCAGACTGTGTTATATTTATTGTCCTTTGATGACGGACAAAGAGAGCAGCGCTTCCGTTCCTTCGGCTCGTCACCCTCATCATTTTCACTGCCTGAATCATGATCTCTGTCTATTGTGGAAGCGTCACTGAGATCACTATCTACCTATGCAAGCCACTGTTCAATTTGTACAGAATGTTCTTCATATTCCATTGTTGAGAAAAGACTGATTTCACACTATAATTAAAAGACTAACGTCAACGGTATCGTCGGGTCTCCACTGACCCGGAACCCACACTGCGAGGACAAATCAACTTCCTTTCATGAGTTCTAAAACACCACTGCCCATAAGTATAGAGTGTAGGGATTAGGTGGCAGCACAGGCAAATTGCGGCAAAATTGCAAGGTTTAAACAAACAAGAAACTCTTCTGGGTCAAATGTGACCCGACGATACCAGTTAAGGGTTAAACCACCACTCGGCCTGGGGTTAGGCTCTTATCCCGCGGTTTAACTCGGGTCGAAGTTTGCAAATGGCGGCAATAGTCAGCAGTGGTTTACAGCTGATCTATTGGAGCAGAGCCGATCGGACTTCCTTAGTGCAAAACTTTCTTTAGAAATTGCAGAAATTTAATTTTTCTAATTTAAAGTGGTCGTTAATGCAGTTAACAAGGTTTGTTGTTAACTTTCGTTTTACGATAACGATTCCAAACTGTTAGTCCCATTAGTTTCTTTATTTTAACTTTTCTATAACTTAGTTAATTGGTAGGTGTTGTGTAATAAATATTTAATATTCTCAATTTATTTTCCGTCGGCTAGTTTAGGTTATATTTATTTCGGTGCAAAGGAGTGCACTGGTAATAAAAATGCAGCTTTTGTAAAGCAGAAACAGCAGGAGATTGCAGTCACAAATGCCAGTGCTAAGGAAGAAACTTTTTTAGAATCAGATGTCATAGTCATTGTTCATTATCTGAAAAAATCATACCGGTCACACCATCAGCCAGTGCGAACATTTTTTCGAAGTTCACTGATGTTTTTCCTGCTGAACAGTGAAATGTCTGAAGAAGAGAATTGCACTTACATGTTACTTTACAAGTGTGTTTTGGAAACATTTACTAAAAGGATGTGTGTGAGTGCTGTCTGTGGATCCTCAAATCTCCTATGCATTGAAGTAAAACAATCAATGTCATTTGCTCATCAGTTAGTGAGCAAGTGTAATAATTATTGTGAACAAGTGTTAAATAAAGTTTAAACTAGCCCTCGTGTTCCTGTAACATCATCTTGTACTAGGCCACCATATGAAGTGAATAGGAAAATTGTGGATGCTTCTTTGCAAATAGGTAGGGGCTATTCAGCAGTAGAACAGTTTCAATGGTAATTGGTTGACCATCAATGAATGTTTCAACTTACAATTCTCGTGTTCATGCTGTTATTAAAAATAATGCAAAAATGAAAGAGGAAATTTTGAGGCTTTCATATGTAGCCATACATGAAGCATACACAGATGTACTAGATTTAGTTAGTGATGAAGTTATAAATTTATCAGTATTGTACGATGGAACATGGCATAAACGATACATCTCATATATACACCTCATTATGGAATGGGAAGTGTTATCGATACCTTGACTGGTCTTGTTACTGATTTCATTTTGTCAAAATACTGTGGCCCTTGTTAAAAGAACAAGAGCAAATTAGGAGAAAAAAGCTGTGAAAATAAAAAATTAAAAGAAATTCATGATTTAAGTTGTGAGTGTCATAATTTTAATGAATTTTGAAATGCAATGGAGGTAGCTGCAGAGAGTATAAGTATGGGTTGCTGCAATTGAGATATTGAGGAAGAGGGTCCTGTCACATAATTTTAGATATAGAACAATACTGTCGGATGGTGATGCAAAGACTTTCAATCGCCTTGTGAAACTAAACATCTATAGAGACAACTTTATTATTAGAAAAAAAGAATGTATAAAACATGTGATGTAAAGATTTAAAATAGGTTTAATAAAATAATCCGAGAATGAAAAGTGAAGGGTGTTACACTTGGTAAAAAACAAGGCAATTTTAATTTTGCATAGTCTTGTTTGAATAGTAATTTTGCATAGTCAAGTCAATAAAAGAAGAAAAGAAAAAAGATGTTGAAAGTGCAATGTATGCATCTGGGCAATTTTAAAGAAAACCTTTATAAATAAACTGTGTATGTGCAATCATAAATTTTCATTTTCACTTTCCCGGTAATTTATTTTCCTTACATTCTCCCATATTTAAAATCTTACCCATTTAATTACCCATCTCCTCCATTTAATTTTCAATCAATTAAAGTAATAATTTAGGAACCTGTAGATTAATATAATTATGGTAGCATTTTTGTCTAAAGCCATTACTTTGAGAATTTAAAAAAATATTTGGTTATTTTTAATTTATTTTGGAGTGATAGGCAATACCAAAAGTAAACATCTTTTCCTCAGATACTAATAAATATATTTTGAAAATAAAACATGATTATTTAAACATGTATAATAAACAGTTAATTAAAATGTCAGTAAGATACGTTAATTTATTTGCTTATTGGGCTATTTTAATGTCAATAACTTGTCTCGAGAGAGCACAAGGTTCAAATCGACACCAGTGGCGCAAGCTCAAGCTCTCCGATCGCTCGGGTGTCTTCGTATATACGTTCATTGCTCCGCAATTTGCACTCCCGCCCGACACAAGTCAGCATGCTCTACTGAAATCTTATCCACGGAACGTCGATAATACCCAGAAAGCATTGCAATTTCGTGCTTAAGTATTGCCAACTATTGCTACCGTGTTCCAAGCGAGGGATAGTTATGCCATTGGTGTAACTGCGTTTGTAGAATGCATGAGATGCTTATACCAGAAGGATAACTAAACTCCGGGGATACGGAGACCACGGTTTAAACCCCAATTGTAAAAACGGCCCTTAGAGGATCAAATAAAGTTATACCATGGATGAGAACTCCTACGTTTTTGCGAATTCCTGTAGAGCGCTTCACTGTCGCGCGATGCTAGTGCTGCGGTGGCTCGCTACGTTAGTACACCCGCGAAATTCAATTTACAGAGGTAACCGCCGAATACGAATTACTAAAAGGAGCTGTATATTCGAAAGCGCATACAGCTACGATGAAAAAAATGTTTTTCTTACAATGAAATTTAACTGATTTTTTTAATTTAACTTTTTTATAAATGACTAGGAAAATCCGGCAGACGTTGTTCTGCCCTTCATCTCCTCTTTCCCCTTCTCACAGTCTCTCTCTTCCTCACCCTGGCCCTTTGTCTCCGCCGCTCTCCTTTCCCCCCAATCACATTTAATTGCAGATTCTGCACGTCTCTGAGCAGGTGAGATAATATCTGGAAGCGCCGGACCAGCAAAAGGGTAATAGAATGTTCAAGAAGATTTCATCCTACAGATTACGGTGTGAGAAACGTTTCTTTGGGGCCTTCAGACTCAAAATTTTCGTTTTTAAATCCATAAAATGCATTGTTTAGGAGTTATTGAACGATATAATTTCAAAATCCTGCCGAATGTGTTGCGGGTTGCATTTGGCGCAAATATTTAGTTTGGTTCTACGGTGTTATGTAGTTGAGTTACAACAGATTTAACAGCACATAAACCTCGGTGTAAAAGACACGTAGAAGTGCCGACTTTCATGGAGATTGGTCTTACGATGTCGGAGTTTAGCTTTTTTATATATACAGATTAAGGGCCTGTTTCACCGGTACATGATTAATGATGATATATCACAAATTTTTTTAAAAAACATCATAAGATGAGTCTCTTTCCATAATTGTATTTTGTATTTGCATGTGTTGCTGGTAATTTTATCATTAATAGATATTACTGTTATTTTTAAAATGATTATGCTGTATTTTCAGAAACTATGCATGAAGATAATTTCTTTTTATAGCTTTCAATATCTTATCTTTTAAGACAATCAGTAGTACTGTTGAATACACTATCAGTAAATTGTATTTGATGTAATTCCAATCATAGAAATATCTTGTTTTCATTGGAAGCACGTTTTACAAACTAATTGTTCGTAACTTCAGGTACATACATGTATGTATTAAACAGTACTACTGATTGTCTTAAAACAAAAGAAATTATCTTCACAGACAATAGAAAACATTAACCATATTGATGTAAAAATTAGCACATGATAGGATACTATATTATTTGCATATTGCAAGAATGTTAGTTAGTAATGTGTAGTATTTTGGGGCATTCATCTTGAAAAATTAGCTAACGTGAAGTAAAATACTTCAGTTAAAAAAATATCAAAAACATCCATTTGGTATTGTATTACATACAGTACAATACAATTAACATATACATTAACATAGGCCCACACTAGTTATAATAACTCAAACATATATTGGTTTCATGATAGATTCAAAGGAAATTATACTAAATTTTGATTTTTAAGAAAATCATTAGTTTTAAAAAACTAAATGGTATGGAGCAACATGATATATTATACTTCATAACACTAATTCTATAAATTTTATTTGCACACTTTCAAAAAAAGGGTTTTGCTACACCACTTGAAAATCAAATAAGTTATTTCACTTTCTATTATCTGCTATAATTAAAAATACAAAACAAAACAAAAACACACCACCACCACATCCAGCAAGAAATGGGACACACATCTAGCAAAGGAATTCGAAATGAATTATGCGATTTCCACAGTATATTGCCGCTTACTTCGCGAAATCCGCATACTGACCACTGATTAATATGTAGCTAAACTGCAATCTTCTAAAAGGGCACGAACTCACTACTGTACTAATCAAACCTTGTTTGCGTCCTCCTTTGTAAATACTCCAGCATTCAACAGGATATAAAATTCCCTTTTTATCATAACACTCACTGTTGTCACTTTAAATACGAGTAAAACATGTGTGTTCCCAGATCTCATTGCTTGTTTCACACATGCACTACTTCTTCAAGTACAAGTTAAGCGATGTTCGAAAAGAAATTAATGTGTGCATGAAATGGATGTGTAAAGAACGTGTGCAGCTTGCACAAGATTTTAACAGCCTAATGAATTGTGTGCGACCTTGAATTGTACATGAGTGTCAGGCAAGTGCCGCAACGAAGAGAAGTAGATGTGTACAGGATATGGAAGTGAACACATTCTTTATGAGTGCAAATGGTTTCAAACTAAGTGTATAAGAGATGTGGACTACTGTACAGTACATACAGAAACAGGGCACAAAATGAAAAACACATAGTGCACTGCTGTTGTATAGACCACCACAACACGGGTTATGCCCTTCAAGCGAGATCCAACACTTCGGGCCAGAGGCCCTCGAGGCAACGTATTCGAGAAAATCTAATTGTTCCTTTTTATTATTGTATTTTGCATGCACTATTATGTGAAAACTACTAAATAAAAAAAAAAAAATCTACATGACCTTAATAGAGGAGCCATTTTTGAAAAGAATTGAAAATGTCCGTAAGGCTTCTTGTAAGAAAGAAAGAAAAACCTTTTCAATGTCAAGAGACCCTTAAAAGTGTATTTCTGTTGAAATCTCGAAATCGATTTTCCGCAGCATTGCATAACTTTATACTATGTATATTATTCCGTATATGTACATATATTCTCATATATGTACATATATGAGAAAGTTATAAATAATTGTAATTAAAACTATTACATGTATTTGAAAATTTTGGAGGAATACGTCCTTCCCACTAGTGACGTCGATGATGGTGATGGTAAATAAATGCCTGGGCACTGCTGGATTTATTCAACTAGTATTTTATAAACAAGCTATTTTAACTTTCTCCATTTTTGCCCAATGATCATTGTTCTTTGAATTTCAATACCACCACTTTTCATTAACAAAATGTAAATTTCTGTGGTAGAGTAGAATCTTGCAAACACATATGTAGGTTCTTTTGTGGACATATTCATATTGTAGCAACCCAAAAAAGTGCTTAATTTTTTGTCAGGAAATTAAAAAGTCTTGTGTTGAATTTATTAATTCAATATTTATTGCTCCAAACCACAGTGTGACCACTCACTACCCTATCACAGTAGTATCATTTCAATATTGTGTGTTGCCCAGGATGTTACTCACTCTAAGGAATAGACTTAATTAACTCCATTCACTTCATTTAATATTTATGATAGAATTTTGATGCACTGATTACATACAAACCAAGGTGACATTTTCATCAATCCTGAAAAAACTGGGGCAAAGGTCTTTTCAGAAAATGAACAAAAGTGAAAATATAAATTATCAAGTTTGATAAAACATTTTCAATATACAATTCTTATGACACATTAGCTTTAAAAATTCAATACTCTGAAGCATTTTGTTTACAAGAACTTTCACATGACTAGTTTTGTGGCCATGAGTCAAGGTTATTGACTTCCCATTCATGCAGAAAAACAATTGTTTTAAGCAGTTTTTAACGCGTCAATGAGGTCTTTGCTTCATCTTTGGCGAACTGTGAGCTCACCCACGCTAAACACCATTTTAGATTAGTAAGTAGAAATTTGAGAGCTTTTGTCCATTGTTCTTCAGAATTGAATTGGATTCTGAAACAAAAAATAAATGTATATAATCATCATCATATTAACAAATGAAGAAATGGAAATGAGAGAAAAAAGGAAGAATTTTAAATGCAAATGCAGAAAAGTTTTCTACAAAGAATGCTATGAAATTTAAATAGACTAGTAATTACAGGAAAAGGCCAAGGAACATTTGTCAAAATCTGACAATTTAATGTCACACACAGTCAACCCAAAGTCAGAGGGCATCTGAAAGAAGAGATTACTCAATGACATTCATGTACCTAAATTACAATTAGATCACTTCTCCAAGAATCAATTGAATGGATCAGACAGTAGGGTGGCAAGACAGGAATTTGTGTATGTCAGAAACAGTTTTCACTAGTTTTTTATGATAAATTAAATGGAAAAATCCATGGACAGATTATCAATACATGGAAAGTGATCTGATAGTGATGACTTTTTATAGAATTATATTTCCTTTAAGTATTGGCTGCTCCATCAAGACTTTGTGTACTTACAATGTCATTAAATTTAATTACTATTTCTTATTAACAATGCTTGGTGGATGAAAGAAACAGACATGTCGATAGGAAAGGTGAAGAGAAATATCCTATGTATGAAGCAGAGTGTATAAGAAGCCATGACATAAATGGCAAAAGGCTTTTTTAACATATTCTTCTTTATACCTATGGTAGAAGGCAATGACCTCAACCTCATTTTCAATTAGGTATATTTTTTCTTTCTACCTTGTTTTTCTTTTTCATTTAGAATTTTTTCTAAATTTTTTAAATTTCTTGTGTCTCATGATAAGTGTAATGTATAATTTGTCTCCAAACCCATTACTGTCTATCACTTCCTGTCCAGATATGCACCTACAAAATAATGACCTTCCTGAGGTGTAGACCACCCCAGTCATGATTCTCACATACCTAAGATCTGATCCCGTAAACGAGAGCAACAGTACAGGATCATTGACAATTGAATATCCAGGCAGTAAATTATTTTCTCAAAAAACTAGCATGTTCTGTAGAAAACATTTGGTAGGATTTGTCATGTAAAAGGCAAAGAAATATTTTCTCAATATGGGACAAATTTAAATTTTCTTCTACAGGCAATTCTAGGCAATAGTTCTTATCTTATTCGAATTAAACATAAAATGTTACATAAAATTCAAAACATCTTCAAGATCTTGATGTTAAATAGTTATTTACATTAAAAAAAATCATCAGTTAATGATTTCCTTTTACACAACTTAAAATATAACAAATTTACTCACTTGATAGAGAACGAATTACTTGATGCAGAATCTTCAATTTTTCCCTTATCCATTCTATATGGGAGGCAAAAACCAGAATCTCCTTTTTCTACTTCTTCCTTAAACTGTTGTAAGCAATCAAGGAATGCAACCATTGCTGCATCAAATTTAGTGTCCCAGAGAAAACGAAATCCTCCTGACCCATACAATGGCAACTTGCGATGCTCAGAGAGTACCTAGGGTTCAAAAGAATTATATTATAGGATATGTGCAAGAATACAAATGAATACATCTTTTCATTCTCAACAGCCATTTTAAATTTTGTAAGATTTTTTTATAAAAGAAAAAGCAACTTACCTCAATGTAAGAATGGTTGCCATACGGCACAATGCGATACCGTTCAAAAGTCAGGTTCATTTTACGAGCTAGTGCTGTTAACAATAAAGCTGTTTGGCCCCAGGCAGCATTGATTTCACTCCAGTCTACAGGTACACTAGGTAATCTACCCAAACGAAAATTATTGATTGTTCCAAAATGACCACTGTGCCATATTAGGAAGGTAGCATTGAACACATTAGTCTTTTTAAGTTTGCTGAGCTGAGCCTGAGTGTAGTGCAACTGGCACTCTAAGCTAAAATAAGAATATTTATAGAGTTAAAAATATTGCAAAAGATTTGAAAATAAATAGCATTATTATAAACATTCAAGAAATTCCAAACTTTTATCTATTACCTGCGAAATTCATCCTCTGCTTGAAGTAAATCCCATCGATGTCTCATATATTCTCTCCAATATCGATCTTCCTCTCGATCCAGTCTTTCTCTCTCCCTCTCTTGGTCTGCTATTTCTTCTTGAACTACTCGCTCACGACCTTGTAATTCCGTCAATTCACTAACCAATCTTTCCTCTTCGGTTTTCAACTAAAGAATCACATTTACCAAATAACAATTAACTGCCCTCTGAAATACTTACGTATTTCTATTACTAATATGGAAAACAGACATACCAGAGATTTCATTCTCGAGCATGTTTGACAAGGTTTAAATTACTACCAAAACATGATCCCCTAGTCAATTAATATAAATGAATGATAATACAATGCACTTGACATCTGTAAAGTTTTGGCTTTCACAAAATATATCCGAAGAGCATTATATTCTAAAGCTTGGAAATAAATAGAAGTAAAGCTTATCTATAAGAGATCAAGTAGAGCTTCAACACCACACATTATCTCCCATTACTGGTAACTTTTGAAATTTTCGAAAATTCAACAAAAATAATTTTATTTCGGAAGTTCAACAAAAATAAAATCTGATATTTTTATAGATGTACTTGCTCTACTTAAGATTACTTGTTTTACTTGAAAGACTACTAGGTGTGCTAGCTTTATTTAAGATTTTAAAAAAATAAATAAATAAATTGCCTTCAAAAATTTTTCAAAATGAATTATCATTACTTCCAAGCAAAAATAATGCAGCAACTACTAGTTTCTTTAAAAAATTGTAAATTACCTTCGTTAAAAATCTAATTTTAAAAACAGAATTTCTTAAGAAACTAGTGGTGCACAGACTTTCCTGTATTAATTTCCTATTTCCTTTGATCTGGACTAGCTAATTGGAATTGCCACATACTCTTGCTAGCTGTCATCTATTGCCACCCAAAATAAATTTTTTTGACATTTTATTAATTTTTCGGTTTCCTAATGGTAGAAAAGAAATATTAATTTTTGACTATTAAAAAATACAAAAACCTTGTCCTAAATTACAATTTTCTTTTAAAAATTTGTAGCTGTTTTTAAGACAATGGCATTTAAGTGCAACTAAAAATGGGAAATTTTTGCGTTTTCAAAAAATTATTTGAAGTCGTTTGAAGCACATACACTCACAAATATAATAATGTTTACAAATTGCCGGTAATGTGCATATTAAAGATGTGACGAGATCTTTAAAAAATTGGATTTGTGTAATTTTTGAAAAAAACAAAAAAATACCTCAAAATAAATTTTACGCCATATTAAAGAGTGCAATTAGCACTATCAATTCCAAAAGTTTAAAGAACAAATTTGAAGCCGTTTTCGAGAAAATCTTGTTTTGTTTTTTTTTAAATATTGCACATACTGCATGCAATATTGCAAAATAAAACTACTAAAATTTATGCAAATGTACATGACCTTAAAGAGAGAGCTAACTATGAAGACACTTGACATCTGTAAAATTTTGGCTTTCACAAAATATATCCAAAGAGCATTATATTCTAAAGCTTGGAAATAAATAGAAGTATTTGAAGGAAATATCTCTTACTGCAATTTTGTAGTTAGAGGAAAACGCCGAATAAAATTCAAACTTCACAATTTTCGAAAATTGTTAACCATGAAAATTGGATATAAGCCACCTTAATAAGTGTATTTTACTCCATTCTTAAAGAAATTTAAAGAAAAAATTTGGAGCCGTTTTTGAGAATATTTTGAAAATATCCGAGGCCAGATTGACAGGGATTTCTTCAATTTGGAAAAATCGTATGCATAGTTTAGCTAATGCTAATACACCGGGACGGGCGGGACGGGCGGGGCGGACGGGGCGGACGGGGCGGACGGGGCGGACGGGGCGGACGGGACGGACGGGACGGACGGGACGGACGGGACGGACGGGACGGACGGGACGGACGGGACGGACGGGACGGACGGGACGGACGGGACGGACGGGACGGACGGGACGGACGGGACGGACGGGACGGACGGGACGGACGGGACGGACGGGACGGACGGGACGGACGGGACGGACGGGACGGATATCGGTCGGGTATCAAAGACTTACAAAACAGGAATTCTGGGTACACCACGTGTTAAGGCCGCTCCACAATAGCCCGTGGACGGGAACGGCAACGCGAACGCGAACGCAAAGAAAGTTGACAGGCGGACATCTCAGGCAGGCGTTCACAACACAACGGGAACGCGAAGCTTGACGGGAACGGGAACGCGAAAGATGGTCAACATTTATCTCGCCCCGGGAACGGGAAGCCTCTCGACCAATGAGAGTACAGCAAATGGAGGCAAAGCTTTCCAGCTGATCGAGCGCGCGGCCTGCGCGCGAAACTGGTCTGGAGCGGTGTTGAGGTTACAGCGTGGATTTGCGAGGTTAGGGTTTGAAAGGGATTTAGTTAGTCGTTGTTGAATTGTTTTAGTTCTTTTTAGTGATTTCAGTATTGTTCGTTTTCTTTTCATATTAATATATAGAATTAAAATTTCCCACAAAATAATTTTTTGGTTTCGTTTAAGTACATTGGAGTTTTTTGTTTATTGATTAAAATTTCTTTAGTTGCATTTTCCATAAGTTCTTAGTAGTTTTTGCACTTTTTAATTCTGATGAATTATTTTTTTAATTAATATTCTTTCGTTAAAGTATTCATTATTAATAATACCACACGCAAAAAACTGACAGATGGCAAAGCGAAGAGTGAACAGAGTAGCTCAGCTAGGAGTACTTTGGTTTCGGCGACTCTTTCCTGAAGTACTCGTTTTTGCCGCTACAGGTTCATAGCGCTATTCATCTTCCCGTCGGCGTTTATTGTGAAGCGCACGTCCCTCGCGTTCCCGTTCCCGTCCTCGCCTTCGCGTTGCCGTTCCCGTTCGCGGGCTATTGAAGAGCAGCCTTTAGGGGATATTTTTCATAATTTAGCAACTGGATTTATTCACTTTTTCGTTATCGCGGCCCGGCAACGAATTTTTCTCTGCCGCAAATTCGACATTTTTTCATGCAGCATTTCATAACTTTCCATATACTACGCATATTACTCCGTGTATACGGGAAAGTAAGAAATCAGTCATGAATGTAGTAGCTTTGCAATGTTATTTTTTGGCAAATTTCGAAAATTCAGAATGCCCCGAAATTGAGACGTTTTTATAAGCTTACTTTGCTCCATTGAAGGGGACGCCCAACAAGGGGGAAGGAGCCTTATTAGAAAATAACTGTTTAAAAATTGCCTACACTTTATGTGAAAACTACTAGTATTTTCAAAAATAAATTTCCTAACTTTATTTAAAGGTATCTCTGAAGATCACATATCAGGGGGCAGAACGATCAATGAAAGTGGGATCTGCGCAATTTTTTAGGCGGTTTTCCCTCTATCCAAGCAAAAATCTCAATTTTTGGAGCATTTTTGAGAAAATTTGGAAACATTAAAGCTGTATTACCCCCCCCCCCCCAATCAAAATATCTGATTCAAATTCGCAGGACCCCGAGTTCGGCCAGATCGACAGAGGAATATCATTTCTGGAAAAAATATTTTTTAAGGTTTATGCGCTAGCGTGGACTACACAAGGACGTCCGTTTGCAAGAGCTATGTTTTCGTTAAGAAGGACCCACAACACATGGAATCTGACTAAACAAGATGGCAGAGGATGTAATTTACGACATATAGATTTAAGAAAAGAAGATTTATTCACATTTTCATCACGGCCCCAGAATGTTTCTGGCAAAAACTCGACACTTCCTGCTGCAGGATTACAATACATTCTCTTTAAGTTTTATTTGACGTTTCACAAAATTTGCATCTTCTCTTTCTCACGCCGTCGTTTTCCAATTGCGAAACAGCGCGCGCGCGTGTGCGGATGTGTGTCTCTGTGAGAGGGAGTGTGTGTGTGTGTGTGTGTGTGTGAGTGTGTGTGTGTGAGGGTGTGTGTGTGAGTGTGTGTGTGTGAGGGTGTGTGTGTGTGAGTGTGTGTGTGAGTGTGTGTGTGAGTGTGTGTGTGTGTGTGAGGGTGTGAGTGTGTGTGTGAGGGTGCGTGTGTGTGAGGGTGTGTGTGTGTGTGAGGGTGTGTGTGTGTGTGAGGGTGTGTGTGTGTGTGTGTGTGAGGGAGTGTGTGTGTGCGTTTCCTTTCTGCGTTTTTGCATGCTTAGGTCTTACCATTTCACTGGCATGTCACTGAGGAAGCGTTGAACCTCACCTTTTACCTTGTAATCGTTACTGAAGTGCATTCCAGCCAAATGTTCTTTCATGTAAGGCAGAGTTGGGCAGTATCGAAAATACTTATATTTAAAATACGTATTTTCGATACTTTTGCAATTTGTATTTTGTATCGAAAATACATATTTAAACATGTATTTTGTATTTGTATCGAAAATACATTGATTGTATTCTGTATTTTCAAAATACAAAAATACTTTTTATTAATCCGTCACAAACATTGATTAGGCCAGTAAATGGAGACGGTCCTGCCCCATGGACGGGTGCAACCGGACCTCCGGTTCCTCCGATAACGTTTTTTCCCTCCGTCGGTTCAACCGGAGATAACCGGTGGAGCACTGTAATCACGGTGTAAGATATATTCTTACACCGTGACTATAATCGCAAGCTCCGATTCAATTTCGCGGAGAGCAGGCTCCGCATGCCAGAACGAGTGCTGCCCATGTGTGTGCCTCTGGCCCTGTGGTTGTGCGCAGTGATTAAAAACTTTTGCTTGCGGTGTTTTTAAGAGCTGATATTTTGTTATGGTATATTTAGGTAAAAATGTATTTTTTTCCTCCCTTTACCTTGTCCTAAATGAAGCTTTATATATATATATATATATATATATATATATATATATATATATATATACACACATACATTTTAGGTTTATTTTAACTAAAACTCGTCAATTTTACGGCGCCTAAAAGAGCCTATTTCAACATTAATGTCTATCTGTGCCTATTTTACGTTTAAAAACCTAAAATGAGACTAATTTGCCTAATTTCGTCTATGGCTTCTTTTCCCTTTTTTCTTTTGTGTTGGCACAACAGACAAGGATGATATTAATTTTAAGTTACTTTTAACAACCCAAATTGCATTCGCCCTCTTGTACATTTTTTATCCACTTGCCTCATTTTGTCGCCTGTAAGAGAGCGAGAAATGAATATACCAGACAAGGATCTTGCGATAAATGTTTCCACGCCACTACTTCCTGACTTCATAGAGAAGCTGCCTCCGTTTCTAAGATAAAGCGATTGAAATTCCCTGAAAGCAAAGTGATCTTAACCGATAAGAAACATTCATTTTCTCTTGAAAATTTGGAGACTGTATTAGTAATTTGTGAGGCAAAATACGGTAGTAATAATTCTAGCTATAAACAAACTTGTTCATAAATAGTATTATCGCAAAATATTCATATTGCTGTTCTTATCTTTGAGAAATATAATAAAAGGCCTAAAAGTGAGTTTTCTTGTAAGTTTCGAGTTTTATTAGAGCCTATTCTACCGTTTAAAAAACCTAGTAGATGCTGAAAGAACCTATTTTAGGCACCTAAAATGCATATTTTAAAACCTAACTAGTGGTGCAACAGAATGGCACAGACTTTCCCGTATTGTTTTTCTATTTCCTTCGGCCTCGGCTAGCTTTTTGGAATTGTCACATACTCATGCCAGCTGCCATCTGTCACCGCCCAAAGTACATTTTTTAAAAATTTTCTTAATTTTTCGGTTTCCTAATGGTAGAACGGAAATATTAATGTTAAAATGTTAAAGAACAGTAAAACCTCGTCCTAAATGGCAATTTTATTTCAAAAATTTGTAGCCGTTAAAAAAAATGACGTTTAAGTACTACTAAAAATGCGAAATTTGAACACAGAAAATTTTCACAATCTTTTTCACAGAAAATATTTGAGTTTCCGAAAACCAAATGAAGTAATTTGAAGCACATTAACTCACAAATAAAATAGTGTTTACAAATTGCTGGTAACGTGCATATTAAAGGTGTAAAAGATCTTCCAAAAAAATTACATTTGTGTAACTTTTGAGAAAAAAATACCCCAAAATGAACTTCACGTCATATTAAAGAACAATTTGCATTATCCGTTCGAAAAATGTGAAGAAAAAAATTGAATCCATTTTTGAGAAAATGGCGTTTGAGCCTTTATGAAAATGCGGAATTTTGAGCTAGCTTTCACAGAAAACAGTTAATTTCTGGAGAAACTTTACTTGACATTGTTTAAAGCACATGAACTCGTAAATATAATAATATGAACAAATCACCACTAATGTAATATTAACGACGAGAGACGAGTCCAAAAAATTACAGTTTCGCAATTATTAAAAAAAGAAAAGAATAGAGCAATATGGCGTTTATGTCACCTCGTAGAGCATATTTATCAATATCCATACGAAAAGTTTAAAGAAAAAATTTGGCGTCGTTTTTGAGAAATCTTGTTTCTGTATTTTTTTTTAAATTGCAAATATTTAGCGCAATATTGCGCGAAAACTACTTCAATTTTCAAAAAAATATACATGATCTTAATAAAAAACTTCCTTTGGAGAACAAATTTTTTTTGGAGGAAAAATTTTTATCTTCAATTTTGTAGTTGTAGGAAGAAGTCGAACAAAATTCAAACATTTTGCATTTTCGAAAATTCGAGAGTTAACCGTGAAAATGAGACCTATGCCACCTTTATAAGTGTATTTTACTCTATCCTTACAAGAAATTTGAAGAAAAAATTTGGAACCGTTTCTGAGAAAATTTTGAAAATGTCAGGGGGGCTTCATGTAAAGTACCCCCAAATTTTGAAGAAACTTTTCCAAAATCGCGGCGCCTTGAGTGGAAGCAGATTGACCGGGGGTATATCCATTTTAGAATAAATCGCACGTATAGTTAAGCGCTAATGTTGTTGAAGGACGGACGGACGGACGGACGGACGGACGGACGGACCGACGGACGGACGTTTTGAAAAGACACACTTTTTCGGTATCAAGGGACCCCAGAACGTGTATTTCCGTTGAAATCTTGAAATCGATTTTCCGCCGAATTACATAACTTTCCCTATACTACGCATATTACTTCGTATATACTACGTATACGGGAAAGTAAAAATCCGCAGTAATCATCAGATGTATTTTATATATCATTATGTAGTTCATATTTTAAGTCTGAAAGGTATCTTGGTTAATTGTCTATAACCTGCAATATTTGTCCCAAACTATCACCTCCCAAGAACTCATTTGAGATCTTTAAACTCCAAGTATCCCTTCGGCTCTTAGCATGGACAAGATGCCTTTCGGAATTGAAATAAATTACGTAACGCAAATTTCGTGTATTTTCAAATCCCCTCCCCCTTGTAACGCACTTTCCTATCTCAATGTAAAGCAGCGTAACGCTGCCTCAGACCCCCTCCCTCCCCCTTTAGCGTTACGTAATTTATGGATGACCCATACAGATACCTGAAATGGGTTGAAAATTTCATTTGCAACATTTCTGTATAAAGAATTTTATATATTTTTAATAATAAAATTTTAAATATGATAAGATCTTTTATTGAACGTGAATGATTGTTTAAAAGAGATAAAAATAGAAGTTATTATGTGTAAAACACCGTTGATTGTATTTGTATTTTCAAAAGTATTTTAAAATACTATTTTGTGTTTTGTATCTAAAATACTTTCGGCGAAGTATTTTGTATTTTGTATCTGAAATACATTTTTCAAGTATTTTGCCCAACCCTGATGTAAGGAAACAGGTGATTATCACTGGATGCCATTCCCAGACTATAGGATAGGTGGGTGACGATGTCCCATTCAACCAATTGCAAAAGAGCGACAGTTTGACCGGCGACATTGGGGGCGAGTATTGTCGTCGAGAATGTTTACTCCCTTTGTTCAACATTCCTCTCCTCCGGTTTTGAAATCGCCCATCTGAGTATTTTTCAGTCTCGCAATTCCTGTCAGCATTTATTGTGGTCCCACAAGGTATGAAGTCCACCAATGATACCGCCTTTCAATCCCAAAAACATGTGGCCATGACTTCACCGGCAGAGTGTGATTGAATGTTCGCGGCTTGGGAGAAGATGGATGTCGCCATTGACGTGATTGACGTCTGTGGAACTGTAAAATAGAACACACAGGTTTCGTCGCTCGTCACAATCGAATCCAAAAAGTTGTCCTTTTCGTCAGCTTAGCTGTGGATGAAATTCCCGAGAAGATTGAACTCGTTCCGTTTGTCTTCCATGAGCATTCGCGCGGACACGTCTTCCACATACCTCCAATATTACATTTCCGCCAAAATCTTGCTGAATGATGCTTCGGGAACCCGAGGAACCAAAATGCAGTGAGGAACTAAATCAGAGTAATTCGTCGATCTTTTAAGCATGGTTTCCTCAACCTTCGCAATTGTATCGTCGGAAATTGACGGTTCTCCTGCTTCTTTCTTCGTCGTTAAACTTCAGTACGACAAGCTGCAACTCCTACGCTGCAGCTCACCATACACTTATTTCAACGATGAATTTCGATTGGTTTCACTCCTTTTTGCGTCCAAAAACAGAATAATTTGCGCGAAACTTCGCACTCAGTGGTGCCAAATGGGAGCTCCATTACAAATGGCTTGTGTGCTTACAAACGTGCACCAGGGGAGGAGCGCATACGCTTGTTTTGAGAGTGGGGAAAACATAAAACACCAACAATGTTACAACAGATGCATGAATAGTTTACTGGCGATCTCAGCCCTTTGGAGTCCTTACTTCAAGAATTATCCTCGTATACACAGAGGAATTCAGTCTTTGTTGCTAATATGCTGGGACCTTATCCAGTAATTTAAGCATGGCTTGGATTGACCACCAAAAGGCCTGTGATAGCGTACCACACAATTGGATTTTGAAGACCCTGGAGATCTATCGATTTCATCCTAGACATACTGAGTTTGCAAGGCTAGTATGAAGTCGTGGAGTACCAGGTTACTAATCCACAGCAGAAAGGGAGTAGTAGAAACAAGAAGTATTTAGATTAACAGGGGTATTTTCAAGGAGATTCACTATCCCCTATGCTGTTTTGCTATAGTTTGATCCTACTGTCTAGACAGTTTGTTGCAAGCTCTGTAGTGATGAAAGGCCAGAATCAAATTTGTTTTACATGGATGATCTTAAAGTGTTTGCTAAAGAATGAAGCAATTCTCTCCCAAATGCTGTCTATTGTGAATGGCTTTAGCAACGACTCAAGTTTTGTCTTGACATGTGTGCAAAAGTCAATTGAAAGAGAGCCAAACTGATGTCAGAGGGCATTGAAGTTGATACACACACAGTGATTCAAGATCTTGAGCCAGGTAAAACTTACAAATATCTGGGCATTGAAGAATGTGAGACCGTCTAAATGACACAATGAAAAAGAGAATTTGCAAGGAGTATTACAGAAGGAGGGATACTGGTCCTGCAGTCCGCTCTGAATTCTAGGAATAAAATATCAGCAATAGGTAGTGTTGGCGGTTGCCTATGGATGAATACAGTTTCGGACTAGTGGACTGGACTGAGTAAGAAATTTGCATCATGGATCGAAAAACCAGAAAACTTCTAACAATGCATATCACCCACCCTCGAGCCGATGTACATAGACTTTATGTGTCCCGTATGGAAGGAAGAAGAGGCCTCAGACAAATTGAGGCCTCTTGGCACAATGCAGTAGTCGGGATGGGAAAGTATGTAGGCAGCCATCAAGATGACCCTCTAATGAGGCAGGTCATGAAATCTGACCAAAGAATGGGAAACAGAGACATTGTTAGTGTAGCAAGAAGCATTGCAAAGAAAACTATGCAAGTCATGCAGAATGACAGAGACACTGAAATGTGAGACATGAAATGTGAGACACAGAAAATGTTAAAGAAATTGTGGAGAGACAAACCACTCCATGGACAGTATTTGAAATGAATGGACAGAGCAAAGATCAATCATTTATGTAGCTTAAAAGGGGAAGAAAAAACCCATAATTGGAAGCACTTATAATAGCTGCCCAAGATCAGGCGTTGAGAACACCTTATGA